>JAFMSR010000006.1:20705325-20805614 GCA_022818135.1 Saxidomus purpurata
AGAATTAGCTTGACTCATCTGCTCTGCTAGATAGTGATCTACGATCCCTCGCATTGTACCGGAAACATAGCTTTTCTGCAAAAAAGCATAATGTATTAACATGTAAATATCTACACTTGGAGGCTTTTCTAACTCGACATCCGTTAAAATGCATTTATTTTGCTTATTTGTGAATGGATTTCGTTGAAATTTCAGAGAATGATAATTAAAGGCATACTACTCGCTTTATCGAAATCTATTTACATTTCATTGATGATAACGTATAAAAAAGGAACAGAATAAAACATCACTGAAGAAATAAAAGTCAAAAAATGTAATTGCAGTTAAACGTCCGAAACACATGGTGTGAAAGGTAACTATGGTAATTTGTATTTAAATGAACCATTTGCATTTCTGTATGTAAATGTGTTGTATGATAAAACAATTGTCTGTGGAATTCATTGAAATTGTTATAACTTAGAAAGCTCCGTACGTATCCTCTACCACGGTACTCCAAAGCCTACTGCACTAATAATTATGATTTGTGATATTTATCCGAAAAAGGATAGAATACATATGATTGAAATGAGTACAAAATCAAGCCTAGCAGTGACTTTTTTATACAATAATAAATATTTGCAATATGAATTTTGGAAAATAAAAAAAAATATATTAATGAAAATCGATTAACTTACGTGCCTAAAAGATTTGCCTGTCTGAACATGCCGACTGCGCGACATCGTCCCCGGTCATTCATTCGCGCCATGCATTTCAAAGTTAAACAAATGTGTAAGTTATGTGTTTTTCAGCATGTCAAGGTGTGTACAAAAGGTGAATGAGCAAATAACCAATAATTCTTTCCCGCTAATTTTTCCACGTGCAAAGTGCAACATTGTTTTTATTTGGAAACAATTAAAACTATTACTTTAAATACCAATGAACTACACCAGTTATCATTTTCTGCAATAAAAAGAAAAGGGGTATTTTATTATTTTCACCTTGTTTGGCAAACTTAATTGCGCAACAAATTGGTGATACCTCATTTGGTGAGGATTCTTTCAGTATTTGGTTTGGGGAGTATGAATGAACAAAATCTGCCTGTGTCAAAATTCATGAACATCTTAATTCTGAAAGATACATGAAAGCATTTTAATCGCATTTGCATTCCCCATTTACGGAATAAAACGGACACGTGCCTGAGTCAGGACGATTGTCGAGGTGCTATGCGATATTGCATGTCGTACAGCTGCCACTCTAGCTGCAAACATGGTGAACATTTTGAACCAATATCATCCCGTTCGCCAGACCTAAACCTAAAACATTTTGTTAATTAGTATTTTAACGAAGATAAAAATATACTCGCTTTTTAAATCTATTGAATTTTGTATTTGTCATAGTCTAAGAAACTTTAAAGTATACCTTCTATTCTTTATCAATTGACTTAATTTGCTGACTTTGCGAATTTGTAAAACGGTATTCATCATCTACAACTTGTGGAACAATTCTGTTTCTAATTTTGTATCTATTTATGTCTTTTATATTTATTTAATTGCCCTGAAAAATTTCACCAAATTAATATCTTGTGTAGTTTTAAAGTTATAGTGAAAAAGGCTACTGGTTGTTAATGTATTTTATTTCAACTGGAAAGATTGTATTATTTCAACTGCAATTTCGATTTCATGTAGCGGTCTTGTAGTTTATCTGTGGCTGTAGTAATAAGGGGAAACATAAATATGTATCGCTCAACTCAAAACGTTACCTGCCCCGCTCTGATTTTGTACACAGAACCGATCTTCCGACTCATACGCTTGTGTCCTCTCAATTATCTGTTCAAGACTTTAATTATATTAATACATGTACTGTATGTTTTGTGAAAAGGCCTGTGATCCATTATTTACGGAAAATAGGAAACTAAGACGATTCTTTATTCTGGACCTTAACTTTGACAGGGCATGGAGAGAAGATCCATTATCCTGAGCCGGTATCCTTATCTTATAGAACATAAAACAACATATATATATATGCATTTCGTACTACACATTGCTCGTGACGTGGTATATGTTGCACAATGTTATGAACTGTTTACGATGTAACGGATTATTGAAGATACATTCACTTTCATACTAACCTTCATATCGAAGAAAAATCTCTGTGCAACTTTTGCATAGGACCTCTTTGCACTTCGAAAGTCGTCTCCGTATTTCCCAGGGAGGAAACGAAGGAACGGAAATGTTGTCATGACAAAATTATTGTACGTATTCAAGAAAACGTCGTTTGCATGTACACTGTCCCAGAACACATTCACATCCGGATCATTATCATGAAATGTCTCTCCACATAACTGTGAATACAAGAGATTTAAGTGCATCTGAGCACATAGCCCTTGAAGAAACAAATTCAAAGAAACTGAAGTGTCAACCTTTCAAAGGTCATCACATATCTTGAAATATGTCATAAAAGCATGGTGAATGGCAAGCAATGTTTTCTCATATTTCTAGCAACCTTAGTAAAATATTTTACATAGGTATATCACTGCGGATGAACGACCACCGGATATTGGCTCGAAATTTAGCACAGATAATTAATTTTCGCGAGGAACGTGATACAATTGGGTTAAGCTAAAATCTGATTTTTACTCAGATACATATTATTTTGTGTTTATTTGCGTGTTTTGGATACTTTAATGATCTAGTGGTCCGGTGTATTCCGAGCTGTAAATGATGTAGGTTAATATGTTAAAATACCACAAAAAAGATGGCCTGCTCACTTGAAAGTCTAAACCGTTGGGAACGTTTACCGTTTCATTTCGCACATGTGCTTAGATGTGAATAATTTAAATTGAGCTATTTATTTGCGCAAGTACTAGACATGTGTTTAAAATCTTATCAACAAATGTTATTTCGTGGCCACAATATTCATAAAAATATAACTCGAGCTAGTGTACTGGGTATTGTTTATTCTTCTTGTTGGTGATCTTGAGTATTGATACTAACGTGTAGTAAGTATTGGGCATTAAATATTTTGCTGCTTTTGTAAGCGTTTCTAAAATGCCCAAGATGAGTTATTGTGTTTGCCTGATGCCCGTCATCCGTCTGTCTGTCTGTCGTTTGCCCGTCGTCTGTGCACATTTAACCTTGTGAATGGAATAGAGACTGAATTTTTCACTAGATCTTCATGAAACTTGGTCATAATGACTGGATTAATGTAATCTAGGTCGAGTTTGAATAGGTCATCTGGTGTCCAAAACTAGATCACGGGGTCAAATCATGAAGAAAAAAAAACTTGTGTATGCAATAGTGGTTGCTTTTTCATTGGATCTTCATGGACTTTGGCAGTATGATTGCTTGTTGAAATCTAGGTCGAGTTCGATTATGGGTCATCTGGGGTAAAAGGTAACAAACTAGGTCACGGGGTCAAATGATAGAAAAACCTTGTTATGTTCAACATTTCAAAGTATAAATGTTGCATCTCGAGATACATTTGGCTTGGATAGTTATTAAAGCTCCTAAAAACACAAATAAACACAAAATGATATGCATCAGAGTAAAAATCGGGTTTCAACCCCAATTGTAACACGTTCCTCGTGAAAACTAATTATCTGTGCTCAATTTCGAGCCAATATCCGGTGATTGTTCATCCGCAGTGTATATAGTAATTTAAAAAAACCTGGGTTGTCTTTTCACTATTTTGCTAAATACAGTAAAAGTTTAATGTTTGTATCTCTGCAGTCTTGCAAAAGTGGCACTTAATTCTTGCAAAAGTCTTAATTATATAGCATGCTTTAGCCAATTATTAGATAAAGTATGGAAAAATACTTGCTGAATGATACACATCAGAGGCTTCGTACTGGACCTTTAATAGGAGCTATTAAGATGGGTGGATCTTCGTCGATTATCGTCCAAAATACAGTGCATTGTCATTTCTCAGCCGATCTTTATCAAACTTGGATGGAATGTGTAATATCGACTTAAATCGAATATGTAGTATCAGACTAATTACATTCGATAATTAATTTTCAATGACCGCCTGTAAGTGATGCAACATTTTAACATATACTTTGAAGAAGGCATACTAACAAAAAAGACGAATGATAAATTCGTATTAATACAACTACGTTCCGTTATTTAAACCAGGCAAAATGTTGGTCGGAATAGCGAATCGGACCGTTTTTGTTCAAAGGTTTGGCTTTGGTTCTTGATAAGCACAAGTTTTGCATGATTTCAGAGTAATTGAAGTGGTCTTATTAGTGGAACTTACCGATATAGATGTTCTGTAACTTTTATATTTTCGACGGTACGTATGTGGGATTTTTTTGCGGTGGTCAGTTTCTAACGTCAGTCGAGTCGTTGAAACAGCTTTCAGAAATTAAACGCATACACCGTCGTATTGATAATGTGCTAAAATGCGATTATTAACAAACGATTTGCGGACCATTCAGATATTTTTATTTGCAAATCCAAATGACTTAACTGAAACCGATGTTACAACTGGATTACACAAGAGTGTTAATTAAAAGTGATAAAACATTAAATCAAAGTTGTAGCAATGCAAAATAAATACTTTTTCAACTTCCAAGAATTTATTTGAAACATAGCCATTTGATAAGACTGTTGTTTCTTGTATAATATTGATTCGAAGTGTTTGTTGTTTTATTGATTAAATGCAGATTTTAACAGGGAAATGTATTTGGATTGTTTTGTGTAGCGGAGACAGAGTGCTTCGGCTCAATTAAGTATTTGCACAATACACGGAATAGAATATGATAAAGTAACAATAAAGAATCATTCTTGTCCCTGCGATGAAAATGCGATGAAAACGGTGAGAAAATAAATCTACCATGTCCATTGAGTTGTGGATAAGGAAATCCCACCCTTGTCCGATTTAGATACGTCCGAAAAAACTCGGCAGAGCCTCGTTTTTTGTTGGGACGTATCTCAACCTTCGGGTAGGATTTCCTTATCCAAAACTCATGAACATGGTAGATTCTTTTCATAAAAAGTTAAGGTTATTATTATGACATTGTCTTTTCATCAATATTAATAATTCTAAGACATTTGTTTAGTATTCTATTTTCAGAGTCGAAGTATATCTACAGCCTTTGAATATATTGACAGATGTATTGTTTGAAATAATTTAGTTCTACACAAAGTATAGAAGAAAAACGCATACTAAAAATACACTGCTGTAAGAAAGCATGGTTAGGTAAATACGAGAAATAGCACATGGTAAATTTAAGCATAATAGATAAAATACAAACGTATCTCACTTGCTTAAGGCAAAAAGTGTAAACTTAAAATCCTTGATTCAGCATGTACTTTGCAGAAGCTGAAAATAACGTGAAACTTGATTGCATAATTATTTTGAATATAATGTTATTAGGAGTTAGAAAAAGTAAAACAATAAGATACAATTTAGTACCAGGAACAGCAACGTCTACGGCTATGCTTGTTTTTGTGACATTACACTAGTCTATGATTTAAATATTCCCGTGAAAATGTGTAAACATTATACACAAATTCTATTTTGGCAATTGCCTGATTACTTTTAATAGTTGAAACAAGTGTCACAATAAGTAAATTTGCTACAATACAGATATAACTTTAGCCAAATGCAATCCTTTTAATTTACGCATTTAAAAAGCTAAAATTTAAATTGGTACAACCGTCATTTTCTTTTTTCCACTTCATATTATTTATGCCATCATTACGTTTTAAAGCAACAAGACGTACAGAATCACTACGATTTTAATACAACATAATTCGACAACTTCCGTGAAAACTACGGACGCGCCCGATCTGTATTACGATTACATTTTTAAGTGACTGTGCTTATGAAATATTAAAAAAAGTAAGCGAAATCATAATATTTCATTTATTTTTACACCTCTTTGTTGTTGATATATTCGCTTAGCGATTTCACCGAAGCAAAAACGAGGTCAAGTGGATGTTTTAACCGCTTGCCAATGGACAGAATTGATATTCTAATATCGGCATGAGGGGAAATATTTTGTTCTTACACGTTCTGTTTGAATTTCGTAACTTCGTCATGTAAAGGTTGTTGTAGAAGTATATCCTGTGCTTTTCATCTTAACAGATGAAAATTTCTGTTGTCAGGAGGATGTTTTGACCAACTGAACAGAATAGACATTCAAAGTGCGGCATAGGAATAATCTTCAGACATATTTATTATATTTTGTATAATGTGTGCTATATGTTTTATTTGTAAATTTGCCTAAGAGTTGTTTGTAACTTGTTCCCTTTCACATTGCAGATCAAGTTCTTATTGTAGGTGATTCCATAGTTAAATGTGTGCCACCGATTGAGGGAGTCACAAGCCTTTTCATGGAGCCACCATTGGCAAATTGTCTTATCTTGTCGGCAAAAGTTTGTAGATCTTTACGACAAGCAATTTATAATCATTCATGTTGGCACCGATAATTTAGAGAGTAAGCAGTCTGAAGCCGCAATGTCCTCAGATTTTACCAACTTAATAGCTGCAATTAGGTCTGAACACGCTTCTATTGGTATAATCGACTCAGCTGTGCTGCCTCGACCGGTGGATCATGATTTCACTGATAAGCCTATCAAGAAAATCAATCATTTGTTAGAAGACGTACATTTGTATTAGCTAAAGATCTTCATTTTAAATTCATTCGATCTTACCGTCCGTTTTGTTTCAAAGGAAAGCCTAAACGTTACCTTTTTGGTGGTCTTCACTTGAACTCGGAGGGAGCAAATCGTCCCCGTTACTTTTTTCTACGTGTTATTTCCACGTTATCATCAATGTACGTGTTCGTGCATTGTTAAGCCTTTCCACGCTAGTACGTTTTCTGGTATAAAATTTGCCATTTCGTATTCATTTCTTAAGAATCGTTTATTTCAAATTCTTTATGTTTTAGTTATGCATGGCATATGCTTCATTTTGCCTTTGTTTGGATGGTTTATTCTTTTCTTTTCCTTGTGCTTACCATTCATGTTTGGCAGCAGTTGATTGGCAAGTTATTTGCTTATGTGGACTTAGACTGTGGTTCTTAGTTAATATTCAGTACATTGTATCACATTTAATTAATACAATTCAGTAGTGATTCAGTATTTATTTATATATTTTTTTATATATTTAATTGAATTAATATTATACGTGACACAACCTGTGGACATTATAAATTGTATTATGCTTTATTCTGATTGCGTTTAACATTTTCTTGGACCTTTGATTTCTTACTCAGAATTTCATTGGATGATATAATATACATGTATCATTCTCAATCATTGGTTACGTTTAGCTATTTAGGAAACATAACAAAGCTTTCGCACCAGAGTCAGCCTGGTTAGCTCAATAGGTAGAGCACGAGACTTGTAATCTCGGGGTTGTGGGTTCGATTCCCGGGGCTGACCAACTAAAATTACAGTTTTTCGGATGAGACTTAAAACCGAGGTCCCATCATGTATGGGTGCTATACACCTGGCATGTAAAAAAACCAAGGTGTCTCTGGAATTAGGACGCTTTCTGTATCTTGCAATATCCTCTGAAAACCTAAAATAACTAACCTCTCCTGGGAGCGTTGGTCATATGGATTTTCCGGTACCAACGATACAACTCTAATTACATACATTTCGCGCCAGTTGTTAGTTTTTGTTTGGTTGTGTCAAACCATTTTCTCTACCCGCCCTTTTGCACAAATTATATTGACTTTTTTGTTTGCTTTGCTTTATTTTTCAATTCGTTTCTTTTCACATCGTTCAGTCTTTGTGTTCATTCATTCATTGATTATATTCTTGTTTGATTCATTGTATTTTGGTATGATGCTTGTTTGTCATGCTCCTCATCTTCTCATATTCCAGTTTCATGTATCATTATTATTGACTCTTGTTATTAAGTGTCGCTGATAATTTTCAGGTTTTCAGTATATATGTGTGATTTAAATAGTGATATTTCTGAATGCGATTTAGATACACATTATAAATGAATGTAAACAGCGACATGAATTAGAGTGTTCATGAATTAATTTGTTGTGCGCTGATAAACATTTGAATCAAATGCGCTGATAAACACTTGATCATATGCGGTACGTGGATTTGGACTGTGATTCTTAGTTAATATTCAATATCACATCTATTTAATTGAATTTAGTAGTGACTCTGTATATTCAATTGAATTAATGTGATACTTGACACAACCCTGTGGACATAACATTTTGTTTGATATAGAGACGTTTTTGGCGCAAAACGAATACGTTAAAACGCGAAATTAAGACTCAGTCAACTGAATCAAACACGCTATAACGCGAAACACATAATGACTTGTACTTATATCAGAAAATGTCTTCCAGTTGAAAATGTTGTGTTTCTATAAGACTTTGGACGATGGCATGTTAAATTTAACATTTAATCACTGTTGTTGGAAATAGGAAAACAATCTAGACCGACTTATTAAGTTTTGAATGTCATATTTTGACAAATCTTTTGGCATAGGAAATTAATATGGAGACAGTGTCTCTTCAGTGAAGGTTAAGATTATTGTTTTGCAAGATGAAAAAATGAATTCAGCTGTACTGTATAGCACCATTTTTGACATAAGATATTGCCATGAGACTTGAACCATTGGTTTTGGAATTGACTTGTTACTGATAATTATTATGAAGAGTTAACACGAAGAAAATGTTAATAGTACAATCTTACCACTAAAGACAAGACATTTGATAGTGACCGTTGAAGCATCGCAACACACTCGAACTCCGACTCTGACTCTGACTTGCTTTCTATCTTTTGGATAAGATTTGTCATTTCTGTTTTCACGTTGTTTTCTAATTCTTGAAGTCCACTGCCATAAGTGTGAAGAGCTTCTACAAAGGTTTTCCTAGCAGTTCTATGGAAAAGACTTGAGCCCTCAGCGGCAAAACCAAGTGTTTGGTTTTGAAAGCGGAAATGTTCCCCATAAAACATTGCTAATCGGCCACCAAAGTCATCTTTGTATTGTTCCCCACCGAATGCTTTACGGATACATTGCTCGCTGTTGAGAACAATTACATTATTTGAAAGTATTTTCACACGAAACATTTCTCCAAACTGCTGCGCATACTCCGTAAACTTCAAGTGAATAGTTTGGTTGTTTATCTCAAGAATGTTTCCAAGAACAGGTAAACCTTTGGGTCCGTTGATAAGTTTGCCTTTCAATCTTTCTTTCCCAAGAACTATAAACAAAAATACTACGACTAAGACAAAACACAATAATTCAGTTAACATTTTCTTAACACAAATCACAGATGTTAACTGTTCAGAAGTAAGCAACAGTTATTATCAAAGAGACGTATTTAAACATTATGTATGTAATTATGCAACCGTGCAACTTGTTAGTCTAAGAATAAATTCGTTAATTTACATACCGTGACATGTGATATCTTTAAAATGATTAAAAGGTTTTATAACAATTTTACGGATCGAAATCATGATCTGGCGCATGACTAGCTTGTTTACCGGCTAGTGGGTCTGCATGGAAATGAATAAATAACAGATGATCTATGAAGATGACTTCCAATTTGGACATGTCTTATTCGTAGAGCTGCCATCCAAAAGGCTAGACAACATTATAATACGTTATTCAGAAATAAATTGGGGAATTTCTCAAACAATACAAGTATCAATATTTGAAGAACGACTCAAACATCATAGATTAACTGTATTGCTAATTTAGTTCGTTTTAGCTGGTGTTAATCTTGGCTGTATCGGCGGTCATAATACAAAGACCGCAAATATTTAAAAAAAAACAAAAAAAAAACAAGAACGTTTTGTAAAACATGAAAAATGAAATATGCCTTGACAATTCAGATTTATTCGTATAAAATGATTATTTCCCAGCTATTATCAAGGACGGTGGTGTGAAGATAAACATTATTCCGAAGAAAGCCGTCCTTCATATTTGTGTTCGAGCACAAAACACTGCTGAGATGCTTCAACTTAAAGACAAGATCATAGATATTTTCAAATCAGCAGCAGCTGCAACTGGATGTCAGGTAAGCTTTCGAGGGTTTTAGAATTTTGTATACATTGTTCATGAAGATTTGGGATGTTTTTGTGTTCATTCCTGTCAGCACTTTACACGTTAACATGAACATGAACTTTCTGCCGTCACGTGTGTTTTCATTCAATTTTCGTCCCGTCGTTTCTTAGTCTGACACAAGACAGTTTAAATCTGAGACAAATGATAGGGCAGTTGTTTTGTTTTTCTTTTTTGCATTCTAAACAGGTTGAGTGGAGAGGTTTTCACCAGCCATATGCAGCCATGGGTAACAATAAAACTCTTGTTGAATTAAACATATCAAATATGTCCTTTATACAAAGTGAATCAGTACCTACTACAAAGGGAGGGCACTATGGTTCTACAGATATGGGCAACGTGTCACAGGTGGTACTAAGTAAACGTCCTGTATTCTACTTCGGTAGTCACGAGGGAACTATACTTAGTCTAGAGGATTTGCATGAGATTCAGGTACTGCTCCCTACGCGTTTTCAAACGAACCATCGTATGCCTCACACATGTAGGATCCAATATGAATTGCTGCCTCATAACCAGCTTTCACACAGCCACTGATACCATTTATGAAAGCTTAGCAAACAAACCCACGGACTGAATGAATGACCTACATATATGGGCAACGTGTCTAAGGTGGTACCAAGTGTACGCCCTATATTTTACTTTGATAGTCAAGAGGCAACCCATACTTGAGGTTTTGCAAGAGATTCGGGTACTGCTTGTAAGAAAAGCTTGTAAGCATATAGTTGAACTATGCAAACCCTTTTTTCATCATTTTTCTGTAGTTGTGTTGGTGATAAAAAAAAGAAAACGAATTATCATAATGCCATGTACGTTTAGAGAAAAAGCATATTAAGTATTCCATTTTCTGATATTACCCGTGAAATTGCTGTTTTCTCAATTTGAACTTTGATATTTCATATATAGCTTTGACATTGGTATGCGTGAAGTCGACTATGGATGGCCATCGCCACCAAAAATAATTAATTAAGCCGCGGTAAAAATATTTTAGCTCTGGCATAAATATGATTTTAGCCGCGGCAGAAATATTTAAGCTCCGGCATAAATATGATTTAAGCCGCGGCATAAATATGATTTTAGCCGCGGCTAAAATCTTTCAGCTCCGGCAAAAATCTGATTTTTTGCTGGCCAACGTAACCAAAAATAATTGTTTTAGCCGCGGTTAAAATATCTAAGCTCCGGTAAAAAACGATTTTAGCTCCGACAGAAATGTTACACTTTATTTTAGGCGCGGTAAAAAACGAAATAATGTGGCCGGCCTTGTCAAAAATAAATATTTATGCCGGAGCGTAAATACTTTTACCGCGGCTAAATGAATTATTTTTGGTGGCGATGGCAAACCATAGCCGGCCTTGTCAAAAATAAATATTTTAACTCCGGTGTACATGTAAATCATATTTATGCCGCGGCTTAAATCATATTGATGCCGGAGCTTAAATATTTTTACCGCGGCTGAATTCATTATTTTTGGTGGCGATGGCCAACCATAGTCGGCCGTTGTTACTCAATATTAAATATTTATATCGCGGTAGAAATGTATAACATTTAATAAATGCCGGACATAAAATATTTTAACCGCGGTTAAAATCATAATTTTACCGGAGCGAAAATAATTATTTTTGATGACAATGGCGAACCTACTCGGCCTCTGTCACTCAATATTAAATATTTTATTCGCGGTAGATTAATGCCGGGGTAAAAAACATTTAAGCCGCGGCTTAAATCATATTTATGCCGGAGCTTAAATATTTATGCCGCGGCTAAAATCATATTTATGCCGGAGCTAAAATATTTTTACCGCGGCTTAATTAATTATTTTTGGTGGCGATGGCCAACCATAGTCGACCCCTCTATGGATTATGGAAGCATCCCTATGGGATGTCACATGCACTTCGATTATATGAACTTTGTTTCTCAATATATTTTCATTTTCAACAGCAGTTGACATGTGTATGTGTACATTTGGATTTATGTATTCCTTTAGGTGGAGCAGCCGATAGCTGTATGTACGAGTTGAAAGTGTTTGTACTGTAACACGTGTAAATGCTGACATTCGATTGCCTGTATATATAAGATATCATATTTTATTGAAAATTGCATGCTCATTGTAACACGATGTTAATTCATAGTTCAGACGTTCCCGGCACAGTCATATTATACCCATTACACGGGTGTATCACTCATTTCTCCTGAACAAACTTAATTGTCAAGACAGTCAGAACCCCTCGTGTAACAGCTAAGTTATTTAAACTTGTTTCAGCTGCAGGTCATACAGATACACCAGTAGCAAAATTTTCTAGGGAATGTTAGAAACATTGAATTGATCAAGGAATACTTGTTCAAACATTTGCTTCATTTTCTTTATGTTTTCATCATACATGTCCTTTTGTAAGATGCATTGTCAGTGTGATGGATAGTACTAGACTTTTCACCTTTACCAAGACCTTTTAGGACATATGTGTTAGAACTGGCGGTTAGTGGTCGTGAGTGTAATCGTCTACCCAAAGAACTATTTCGGTGGGTAACATCAACTATGTCACCACTGACTTTATAGACTTCAATGTAATAATCAATTCACACAAAATTAAACCTACCATCTGTCAATTTGGCAACAAAATTACCATTTATAAAACTCATATATGGCATGTTCTTCTCTCAGATAATCATTCAAAAATTGGAATGTTGGGAAAACCTAATGACTTTTCTGTCGGAATTCTGTAAGCAATGTAACAACAGAAGTTTTCAGGTAATAAAGCACATAGGAACATTTTTCGCGACGCAGTTTGAGAGAAGGCGACTACAGTATGTCATACTTCATCAATCATGAAAAATGCTCTCATGCTTTGGTCTAAATCCTTTCCAGCCAATACTTGCTTAACTGTGTTACTTTCAAACACATTAGAGTCTGAGAGCTATTCCTTCAGACCTGCATCGCCATAAAGGTAACCAATACGGCGAAACAGACATCAGGAAATGTACCTCCCCCCAGCCCCTACTGGAATCATACCATAAAGTTTGGACAGCTTTAATTTTTTTCCGCACTTTGCCTGATATAAACTTTTATGTGTTTCTTTTGCGCCTTACGCTTCCATTGATATTTTATACATGGACAAGGAAAAGAGCCTGCTATAGCTGAATAGGGCGGCCATTTTGTATACCATCTTTCAAGTCTCCACGGCAACCGGTTTTATTCGTGGGTAGGTAAAAGCGCACTTATATAGATATCATTACTAGTATTAAACATGAATTTCTTTATCCTATGGTTTTTAAGAAATAATGTAATAAAATGCAGTTTGTTGGTCAATTTGACCTTTTGGGGTTTGAATATTACATTTATAGTGATCTTGAGCGAAACTCAAAATATAGTACTTCTTTTGCATATTTATACTGCAAATGGTTCTTTTGCAGCTAATATTAAACAATTGTTTTATACATGAACTATGAAAAGGACCTGCTTTAGTTGAAAAGGACGGCCATTTTTGATACCATCTTATATATCTCCATGGCAACCGATTTTATTATATTATTTCTTTTGCATTATTCATAATGCAAATTGTTTCTGTGTTTCTTTTGCAACTCGGGTCTTGACAATTTTTTTCATATATTAACTACGAAAAAGAACATAGTTGCTATAGCTTAAAAGTGTGGCCATCTTGAACGCCATATTATCATATCTCCATGGCAACCGATTTTATTTGCACAAAAAGGTTGGTACGTAAAAGCACATGTGTATATGTCATTATTAGTATTAAAAATTACTTGCTATACCCTATATATTTTGATAATTTGAGAACCTTATGTAGTAATATGGTGATTTTTGGTCAATTTGACCTTTTGACCTTTAATATAACCTGGATAATGACCTTAGGCCAAACCCAAAATATCATATTTCTTTTGCATATTCATACTGCAGATTCTTTTGCAGATCATATTTAACAGTTGTTTTTATACATTAACTTGAAAAGAACAGGCTACAGCTGAAAAGGGTCGACATTTTTGACGCCGTATTATATATCTCCATGGCAACCGATTTTATTTGCATAAAATGGCTGTTGCGTAAAAGCACATGTATATATGTCATTGTTAGTATAAAACATGACCTGCTATACCCTATATATTTTGATAATGTGAGGAAATTATGTGGTAATATGGTGATTTTTTGGTCAATTTGACCTTTTGACCTTGAATTTGACCTTCCGCAAGCCAAGGTATTGGCACAGGTCGGGATTAAATTTTACTGGACCCAGAACTTCGAGTAAAGATTAAGCTCGATTTCCAGGGCGTAATGTAGTGGTGAAGTGTTGTTTTCTGTTTGATACATTCTTGCCAATTAAAAATAAATCGTAAAAAGCTTAAGATATCCCTTTTGTTTCCTTTCTATTAAGTTTATGTGTAGGCAGTGGTAAGCTATACATAGCTTTAAATATTAACCACTAGATTTACATTATGGAGAAAAGAAGAAAATGATCCATTTTTATGCTCACCTCAGGTGAATCTTAATCAAACTTGGTCAGAGTGAGTGTCTTATTGAAATCTAGGTCGAGTTCGAAAATAGTCGTTTCGGGTCTAAAACTAGGTCACCGTGTCAAATATTAGGAAAACCTTGTTAACACTGACCCCAATCATCACGCCTGAGCCGAACTGACCGATCTAGTCAATAAAGGCTACATTAATGTTTTCGAATACGTGGAAATGTAAAAGTAACATAAAGTTATATTCAGTATTAATTTATGAGAATTCTAATGCAACATGGGTAACTGTTTTCTTTTACATATCGCACAATTTGTCAAACATTGGTGAAAGTATCAATAAGTTTGCGCATGTTTAGTGAAGATAACATTGTTGACACATTCATCTGGAATTTCTTATCGTGTATAGAAGCGTATGTTTTATAAAACCTTGATTATCAATAAATTTTGCATACTGTCATGATAAAATACACATTTCATCCAAACACTTAAACATTTTACGACTGTTTATACAAACTGCAAACTGATATTTTTTAGTTATGTAACGCATCATTAAACAGTAATTTAATTGACCTTACGCCAGGTTCTTGATTGACAGATAAGAATCTCTTATCAGACCAATCAAACAGCTAGCTGATACAATATGTGACGAACGTGGTTATTAGCTGGCCTTTTTGTCCGTCAAACATTCAAAATGCGTCCGTTGACGGACATTCAATATTAGGTATTTTCTGTGTAAGAAAGAGAATTTTTTTAAATAAACAAGTTTATCGTGATGGTCACAGTGTTAATCGTGTTTACGGGGTTAGGTTTTTAGTTCTATGAGTTTTGTGATTCTTCATACGCTTTAAAATGATTTTATAAAACGTTTTTTAAGAAATGAAGCAAAGAGACTAACGTTCTTTCAGATACCCATTTTAAAGGGTTGTCAGATTTATCCTGCCGAAATAAACTTAGACTTTAATATTGTTTCTCGTCACTATGTTTCAAACGCCCTGTTTCAACAGTATTTCGGTTATTTACAACTTGATAACAATCGTTTCAGGAAATGACATGTACTATACGTCTGAGAAACTGCCAATTTCTTCAGATAAGAAGACATGGGTCGAGCCCGTGATTTTAAATTTAGGATATGTTTAATGATAACAAGTAAGACTGTTACCAATCAACCATGGAGGAGATCGCAGTTAAAAAAGAAATACATGCCCTGTCAAATGTATCTTATAAAAACGTGCCATCATGTGTGTGTGTACTTATATTTGAAAGGCTTTGGCCGATGCATCTGACTGATTGGGAACTTTCACATCATAAACTTTAAGTGCAAAATGATAATATAAGCCATGCTCGGTCATATGTCTACGACCTGTAGCGAGGGTAAATAACTCCAGTAAGTCAGTCAGTTAGATTCATCTGGTACATTTGATTTGAAAAGTAATTGTGACAAATAAATGATGCTATAGCTGAACATAGCAGTTGTTTGTCATTTTAGAAAATAACAGCAATAACAAAAAGAAACAATCGCAAATAATAAACTTTAAAAATATTTGATTTTCATGTGGAGGAATTATTCAGAAGTTGTATCTAAATGATAACAATTTATATGCTTAAAATGTTTTACTGTATATAATCGGTTTTGTTTTAGTTATAAAATTGTCACATTGTTTCAAACTTAACATTCCATAGCACGATCCGGTTCGCAGAACAACATATAAAAATTAAGTCTCCCACGAAATACAAATCAGAAACCATGGTCACACAGCTACTTTTACTGATGACACATGTTAAATACTTATCGATATCTAATATTTAAGAGCTTTTCAATTAACGCCTCTTTGAAGAGTATTTGATAATTAATGCACAACGGACATAATGATGTTACCGTTAATATGTGATAACTGAAATTATGGTGCTAATTAAAATAACATTTCAATTTCATGACAATACAAAAATGAATGTAACGCGTCTGCAAATAACTAGTCTTAATCTGTAAACAAAATGCCGCAAGCGTTTTGTGTACTAGTAATCCTTAAAAACTAACTTCACACAAAGTAAACTTTAAGTTTTTATAAAGATATTTTTTAAATCAGCAAAAGGATCATAGGAAAGTTAAATATTATCAAATATATAAATAAAATAAATGATTCTGTATGAGCGTTTCCTGTGTTTGTCGGACTTCACAGGAGTAGTGCCCCTTGATTTCGGTGGGCGTGGCTATGACTCTCCTGGCGTAAGGTCAATTGAATTTTTGCTGTTCAACTTTTATACTTGGACTTGTATCTGCGTATCTGTATTTTAGTAAAAGGACAAGCACATTGATGGAATACGCAAAACATTTTGGAATGATATCTCGTGTAAAGATGATGATGCCGAATCTGGTCGTGTTAAACAGCAAGGAAATTAATCGAAAGGCGTTTGGAGGGGGAGATCATTAACGGTCATTTAGCGATCGGGAAGCAATGTTTTATGGACAGTATTTTCGGGGATCTGGTTGAGCAGTAACATTTATTACTGATGGAACGTGTCCCTACTTTAAAACAGTAAAGAAGGGTATGATACAGGCTCTACATGCATATGGTAGTGGACTGCAAGATGTGGAGAAGAATGTCATGGTAGATAGTTTACTCAAAAGAATGTATGACATGCCTGGAAAAGAGTTCGCATTGTTTCAGCGATAACTTTGTACCATTATTTCCTTAGTATTAAGTTCTTATTCATTTATTTTGTTGTAAATAGTAAATGATCTATTGATGCAAAATGTAAGTTTTAAAGATTAGACACAACGACTGACAAAATTGAAATAAACTACTTTGAATCAATAATGTATCAGTTTTGATACTGTTTATCATTTATCTTATGTAGTAGACTAATTCCAATGTGCCTCAAAATATTTATTGGCTTATGTCTTATCTGTAAGAAAAAAAAAAACTGTAATTGACAGCAATGTATTCTCTAAATCTAAACATGTTTTTCTGTGATGACAGCTTTGGTGAGTTTAATACGTATTAAAGTAACTAGTCTAGCGATCTTTGCCGTTATCATCGGGCAAAAGGCGTTTTAAAGGGACATACCCTATAACTGATGCCGAACAAATAACCTCCAAAATATAAATAATAGAATCTATGGAAGTAGAATAGCTAAACCTTAAAATTTCAGCTCTGCCTTCTATTAATTATCGATAAAATCAGCGGTTTAAAATATACTGCAGTACCGTAAACCATTTAACAATCTATGTAATGTTGTTGTTGTACAATAAATTTGCCCCTTTAAGTGCAAACCAAACTGTTGTCTGATTAGGCCCGTATTGAAAGTTCAAATTAAAGACCTTCCTGAAAGAAATCAGTATCTGTAGGATTGTGACTTAGTATTCTTTGTCCCCTTTTAAACAAGTTGAATGCATACTTAACAGTTTTAGTAATCGTTTAATGGCCTCTTGACGTCGTTTTATTTGCATGATCATAGAGTCAAATTGAGTACACTTACATTCACATTGCTATTAATAATAAACAATAAATATGCACAAAACCTATAGCTATTATCGCCGTTCTTTATAGACTATAGCTTAAAATCGTTCTCAGTGTCTTGAAATTTAAATATTATATTGAACTAATATATTTATATACACATATTATATCAAAACGTATAAGTGGGGGTTTACACCTTCCAAGTTTCTTGTACAAGACATTAAGATAAGTACTATTTATGTCTTGTACAAGAATTTTTCATATGTAAACACCCACATTTGAGCAACTTTTGTCAGAATTTATGTGACATAATATGCGATAATTTTCTTGCATGAGAATAGAGCCTGTTCTATTTTTTCACAATTTCTTGGCTGTCAAATTTCTGATAAGAAGTGTTAGATGGGAAAAACAGGTGTGGGAGAGGTAATTCAGGTACATTTTTTTAAAATTTTGTACACAATGGCTTGGTCAAAGGACAAAGTTGACCAACTGATCAATTTGTACCAAAAAAGGGAACATTTATATGATACACTGAACAAAAAAGAGAGTTTTTAAGATGAAATTTAAAAGTCATTTTAATATGTATTGGTCATTCAATTAAAGATTTTTCTCGATAAGAACACTTAATGCATTTTTTAAAAACATAAACCATTAATTTCATATTTTCTTAAAAAAAATCAGAAACTCGTCTGCATGCTAAAGACAATATTATGTGCTGAAGACATCTTCCCGCTATTTTGTGATTAATTGTCAAAGCAATTCTTGCTAGATCTTGTGTAGAAAAATTTCTTGTACAAGTCATAACTTTGCCTTATCTTTAATGTCTTGTACAAGAAACTTGTTGTATGTAAACGAAGCCTAACAATGTACTGTTGTATATGAATATATTGAACCTTGTTTACAAAGGAGCTTTTCATTCCGTTTACGTCAAAGATCTTTTTTGTGTCAGGTTCCTACGACATGTCATATATACGGCCATGCAAAGATGAAGGGATTGGTTATATCCCATACGAACGGTATATTTCGGGACAGAACACAAATAATAACTATCTAAATCACCACATTTAGAACCATCAAATAATTAAACCCATTACTACAGTTTGGTATCAACAATATTTTTCACTCAATATTGTAGAAGAAAAGTTGGCTGACGGGAATCATCACCATGCAGGTATTATTCGAGACTGCCGAGAAAAGCTAGGATGCCGTCAAAAAGGGACAGAGTGCACTTTGGGGACAGGGCAGTTTCTGCATGTTAAAGAATGATATGATATCCGTTAAAATTAAAAACGTTGATTCTAGGAGATTACAACCCCTTCATAATGAAAGTGTTCTTTGATTATGCTAAGAGATGCTTCTCTAAGGATTTTAAAAAAAATGTATCAAAGGGCGGTAATTCAGCCTGTAGGCATAGTTGATTAACACATTAACATTTTTACTAATCATTTTCTTGTTTAAAACTGATAATGGTGTAGATAGATATATATGATGATAAATACATTGTGACCTCAATTTGCAGGTTCACTCTCTACAACCTAACGGACGATGGGCACGGAAGTATATAGCTTGCTCTCAGTACATGCTGCTACAGGCAAAGACACCAAAATAATTGCATGTATATCGTAAAAGCCATCTATGTATTATAACGTGCAAACTTTTATAAATAGTAAGAACTAGGAGATGCACAATTCTGTAAAGTAAACATCATAAGTATTTAAGCAATTAAATCAGTAACTTCAATTTCAGCTAATGTCAAAATATGTATTCTAACACTATTGGAAATTTCTCCTATATACACAAAGAAGGATTCGAGCGTGATAAAACTATTAAGTATATCACGCTAGGCGCCCGGAACTATTTTTGACTCCTGAAATTCCCTCCCGTGTAATTTCCACACATCATCTACGAGTGTGCATGCGCCTGGATTGGTATTGTTGTGAACGAATTCACGTGATGTAAAACAAATCGTAGTAAAATTTTCTACACTTTCGGTATCGCCAGCAATATCAGAAACAACAAAAATAAGACGAATAGCGTTTTATTTGAGGAGTAAATAAGAACAGCCAAAATTTCGTGAAATGCAAGGAATGCACGGAAAACTACAAGTTTCAAGACAGCGACTTGAATGATGAAAGCGCAGCAATTAGTACCACATCAAACATGTTTTTGTTTAGATTAACGTGTTAGAATGGAAATAGATTTTATTTTTGAGTTATATACCGGTTATTATATCAATGTGTGTCGTGTAGATGCTTAGTAATTAATCACCCAGGCATTCGGCCTTCGTGATTAGATTACTACGCATTTACACACCCAACAGTGATATACTAACGGGTTTATCACTCAAAAATGAAATCTAATTCCTAAATAGAGAGTGTAACTTGTGCTGTTCCAGGTACTTAATGTTTCGCTAATGCCCTCTTTAGATCACGACATCGATGACTAAATACAAGATGCATGTACATTGTGTAAATATAAATACAATTAGATATATATAAAGTGTGCCGATAAATGTCCTTTATCTACAGTTTTCTAAACATTTAAACATTCGTTTATACCTGCGCAGATTATATGTTTTGCTCTTACTACGGGCAATAGATTTTTATGATTAGAAAATTATGTTTCTGTTTCTATCTGCATGGAATCCGTTGGCAAAAAGTATGAAGTGCATCGTTTTATCAAACTAATTTACTGAAAACCTGCGAAGAACCATCGCCTTACATATCACAATCTTGTTGCGGCCTTCTATACACACACATAACAGATACAAACGTTCTCAAAACTGCACACACGCTCAAGTATATCAATTCTATGCGATGGTAGTACACACATCTAAGAGAAGTTGCGAAAAAGAACAAAGTTCAACTTATTTAAACTTTAATTATGGTGGATATCTAGTCTACCATTTATAAATATAAATATTGCAAATGGTGGTAGACTAGTAATCCGCGATACTTAAGTCACGCTCATATTTGAATTTTTCTCACAACAAAAGAAAACAAATGTACAAATCGAATTTTATAATATACACAAATAAAGTTAAGCACCCCCTGAAATTTTAGAGTGGCTTATCTAACGAAGCTTTATCATGAAAATACTGTCGAAATGAGCCAGGGAAGAAGACTTTTTTTCCGTGACAACAACCATCTGGCAAACAGAAAACGGCAAAACTGTAATATTATGTTGGGCTGTTCGGGTGATATTGTTGAACAATCAACGGGTGCCGTTTTATCCGAAATCAAAAATACATTAAAGTATGGAACTGTAGATGTTATAGGAATATTTCAGGTGGCGTTGTAGAGAAAAAAATATAATTTTGATTCTGCAGATGGCATACGTACTTCATACGTTCAGTAGTACAGTAAACATCCACCATGCCTGGGTGACAACCCTGACCCTCACTATCATGCCTCCAGATGAACCTCGGATCTTTTTTAAGACATTCTGCTTACACTCGCAGTACAAAACTGTTTGCAGTTCGTGCAGATGGTTGCTGTTATGATTTACACCATTTTTCCGTCGTTTACTTGAAGGTGATTTCATGATACAATTTTTAAAAGTCACTATATAACTTCCAGGGGATGCTTAACTCTTTTCTAGATGTAAATTATTTAGAAAGTGTTACATATTTTGATTCTGCACCAAATAAGATTATTGTATTTTTCTTTTAAAACAGATTTTGCTCCTCAGTGAGAAAGTGAGGTGTCCGCCTTATGCAAATCATTCTTTTTCAAATACTGAATATACTATTGACCGAACTACTAACATTTTCTTCTACACCACATTTATTTCATTACAGATTGGTAATACCGTATCATGACATTAATTTTGTTTTTGTTTTGTTTAACAACCTTAAGCAAGGATTTTGCTGCCTGGAGACGAAGGTTATAATTCATGGTTGGAAATTGCTTGATTTTTCACAGGACAATGTTGAAATCAGCAGCAGCTGCAACTGTGTGTCAGGTATGCCATATGCAGCCATGGCCAACAATAAAACTCTAGTAGAGTTATACGAATCCAATATGTCGTTTTTACTAAGTGAATCGGTACCTTTTGCGAAGGGAGGGCTTTATGGTTCTACAGATATGGGCAACGTGTCACAGATGGTACACAGTATACGCCCTATATTTTACTTCGGTAGTCAAGAGGCAAACCATACTAGAAGATTTGCAAGAGATTCAGGTACTGCTCCTTACACCTTTTCAAACAAATCAACGTATAATTCTCACCTTAAGCGTGCAATTTGAATTGCTTCCCAATAACTAGCTTTCACACATCCACTGATTTCATGAATAAAAACTAAGTAAACTAACACAAACAGAATTAGAGAATGAAGAAAGTGACCTATATTCCCATTTTTTCAGTAATTTCAGCAATTTTATTTATAAGGATTTCTGTAATTTATTAATAAAGCATGTAGACATAGAGGTTTGTTTTTATGCATTTTAGAAGAACAAAACATTGCCTTTCGGTTTTAAAACTAGATCACCGCGGCAAGTAGGACAAACGAGCCAAGATGGCCCTATATCGCTGACCTGTATATCCATTGCAAAGGGGTTATGATTTAACATAATTTGTAGAGGTCCGTTACACAATACTTAATAATATTCCAATTATCTAAGCTCTGCCTGTGGGCCTTGTGTTTTTTAAGTTTTCCCTAAACAAAAAAAACATATGTGAAACCAAAAAATCCCCCCTCCCGGTAAAGGTTAATTTTCACACGGGGGTCATGATTTGAACAATCATGATAAAGATCCACAAGGCAATGCAACATGCTAAATATCTAAGTTCTACATGTAGGCCTTGTGGTTTCAGAGAAGAAGACTTTTATTGTTTTCCTATATAAAATCAAGAAACCCCGAGGTTGGATCTGTTTGACTCAGGAGTCGGAGTCATGATTTGAAAAAAAACTTCGTAGAGGTCAATTAGGCAATGCTAAATATCTTAGCTCTAGGCCTTGTGATTTTAGAGAAGCAGACTTTAAAAGATTTTCCTATATGCATTTGTAAGCCTATGTAAAACTATGTTACCCCTCGGGCGGGGTCAATTTTGACCCGGGGTTCATGATTTGAACATTCTTTGTAGAAGTTCAGTAGACAATGCTACATGGTAAATATCTCTAATCCTAGGCCTTGTGGTTTCAGAGAAGAAGATTGATTTTTAAAGGGTTTCCTAATTTTTGCCATAGTAACCAGAGTTCTGCATGGAATACAATTCTTTGAAATATTTTGGTACAAATGTAGAACTTCGTGCAAGGTACATCCCTTCATAGTTTCATCAACATTGGCTCAGTGGTTTCAGATGAGATGTCGTTTGAATCAAAATCTTGACGGACGACGGACAATCATCCATTAGAAAAACTCACACTGGCAAAGCCAGGTGAGCTAAAACTCTTGCTAACACTGACCCCCAATCATCATGAAAATTGGTTAAAATGATTGTCTCGACGATCTTTAGACCTGGTTGGTAACTGGGTCAGATGAGATCAAAAGCTAGGTCACAAGGTCGACTTAAATTAAAACCTTGTTAAGATTCTAGAGGCCACATTTGATACCTTTTATTTTATAATGCAATGTGGGTTACTTTTTATTTTTACATATCGCACAATCTGTTTAACATTCCTGAAAGTATAAATAAGTTTGCGCATATTAAGTGAAGATAACATTGTCGATAAGTTCATCTTGAATTTCTTATCGTGTATGGCGTATGTTTTATAATACCTAAATAGTTAAATAATTCAATTTTGCACATTGTCATGATAAAATGCACATTGCACCCAAACCTTAAACGTTTCACGACTGTTTATACAAACTGCAATCTGATACTTATAGTTATGTTATGCACCATGAAACAGCTTTTTAAATGAGGTTTTGCTACGTGTACTTAACTTACTTCAATGCACAATGCACAGAATATATAAAGACTGAGTGCGATTTGCAATATTAAATAAGTAATATTTGCTTGAAGGAAAAGTTATAAGCAAAATCTTTTACATTTATAAGCATTCAGCTTGTCACGAAGTTTAAAAACATGTTCCTGTCGGTGATCTATCTGGTACTTGGACTTGTTGCTGTGTATCTGTATTTTAGTAAAAGGACAAGAGCATTGAAAGGGAATGTTTTAGATGGACCAAAAGGTTTGCCGCTTCTTGGATGTATTTTGGAAATCAATGCCAACAATATTGTTTTCAAATTGATGGAATATGCAAAACAGTTTGGAAAAATATTTCGTGTTAAGATGATGATGCAAAATGTGGTCGTATTGAACAGCGAGGAAATTATTCGAAAGGCGTTTGGAGGGAAAGATCATAAACGGTCATTTAATGATCGGGAAGCAATGTTTTATGGACAGTATTTTCGGGGATCTGGTCAAGCAGAACCTTTATTACAGATGGAACGTGTCCCTACTTTAAAACAGTAAAGAAGGGTATGATACAGGCTCTACATGCATATGGTAGTGGACTGCAAGATTTGGAGAAGAATGTCATGGTAGAAATGGATAGTTTACTCAAAAGAATGTATGACATGCCTGGAAAAGAGTTTGAATGTGTCGCATTGTTTCAGCGATCACTTTCTAACATTATTTCCTTAGTAGTAAGTGCTTATTCATTTATTTTGTAATATTAAATAGGAACCTAAATAAGTAAATATGCCATCCATTGACGCTAAAATGTAGCAGAGAATAGACACTACGACTGGCAAAGTACAAAAAAAGAATAAACAAAATTAATGTGCAGATAACCCGGAATAAAGATGATTTCAAACAATGCATGTCGCCACATTAATGTGCAAAACTATAAAGAGTGTCTCTGCTGCTTACAGTTGTGTAGTAGACTTTAGTTCATTACGAGAGAAGATGCAAGCATATCTAAAACTGGGCAGTCAATCTTGATTTTAGACAGATTCAGATGCACTTTTTTTCTAAATCTCCTCATGTTTTGAAAGAGATAAGAAAATGCTTAAATTACTTGTTCAAAGTTTAGGGTACTTTGTTTTAAAGGTGCAAAATATCGGCCGGTGAGGTTGAAATTTGTAACAGTTTTCTGAGCATTTAATATCTGAGGTCTCAGAATGAATGAAATGTGACTTATCGTTAAATCATATATGACTTATCGTTAAATCATCTGTGATTTATCGCTAAATATATATGACAAATCGTAAAATTACACATGACTTATCGTTAAATTATATGTGACTTATCGTTAAATTATATGTCACTTATCGTTGAATTATATATGACTAAGCGTTGAATTATATATGACTTATTGTTAAATTATATATGACTTAGCGTTACATTATATACGACTTATCGTTAAATTATATACATGTATGCCTTATCGTTAAATAATACATGACTTATCGCTAGACTAAATATGACTTATATTTAAAAAAGTATGACTTATCGTAAATTTTTATACGAAAAAATAATTGATAAAGAAACAAAGATTTTTACTTTTTTGTGAGACCAAGCACACTGCAAAGCATATTCATATTTTTCAGCTCACAGGTGAAACATTATCGAATGCAGACAGCAGTTTATTCTGGAATTATATAAACAATGCCGAATACTTCCTGAATTCTCAGGTCAATATTGTTATGACTACATTCCCATTTTTACGTTTCCTTCCGGGAAGGCATAGGAGCAAATACTTGAGTACAAGGAAAGCTGTGGCAGAAATTGCTCAAAGATATTTTCATGAAGTTAAGGTATAGAATTTACTAATTTAGCTTCTGTATTTAAAAAAGATAATGAAATGAGTCAGCCTTTATATATCGTATATTTCTGCGCGAACAAAAGTCAGCACAACCACCTTTCACAGTCTTTTAGTTGCTTAGTAAGTTTTTAACATTTTCTCAAAAATAGATTGTATCATGCACAAAGGCATGCGATTTTTGTACAACCTCCTTACAACAGCCAACAGTCAGATGATTTGTAACTGGCTGTTATCCGGAGGTGGCTGTTGCTCAGAGGAATTCTTTTGAGGTAATACATATATGATCAGCTTTTTAAAAATGTTTTTGCGGGGTTTTGTTTTGGTACCAAACAGTGTAAAGGCTCTCTTGTTCCTTTCAGCTGCTAACAGATGACCTTCAAAGTTAACAAACAACATCGTGTAAAATTAATGATTAAAGCGTAATTACCTTTGAGTTAAATCATTATAAATTTCTAATCATATTTTCCGTGAACACGCTGACATATATTTTGCACTCCGTATGTCGATTATGAAGAAGGAACCCGAACAAATCTGACAGCGCGCTTCTTTAGATATGTCTATTTACTGAAATTGCATATATTTGGTTATTGGCGGACGCGAGAAAGCCTAACTTTGGGTCTTGAGCAGACACGGGAATAGCCTATCTTTGGTAATGGGCAGATACGACAGCTGCCCAGAACTTGTGTTCAGTTGAATACTTTGACAAACATTATGCGGGCTTTTGTCGAACAAGAATAAGGCGATTGTTTATTGCATGTTTTATATTAAAGTTATGTCTTATGTTATATTGTACAACCTACGTATGGGTCACAAAACGTATACACCTACCACCCATATTTGGGTTACTGAAGTATAAATTTTAAAATACCTCAATGAGATTGGCCTACACCACTGTTGTCCTGTGTCAGTGTTAATAGCACATTGAAGGCTGAACTCAATACTTGTGTAAGTGACATTTTTTTGCAAAAATCACATTTTTGCATAATCATATGTAAAAAGTTCCTTCCTATTTTTTTCCTGTAAAATTTTCAAAAATAGGGTTAATTACAGAATGTCAAAGGGGCGATAAAGTATAATAAATATAAAAATTTACCTTGTGGTATTTTAAAATGTATACATGTACATGTAAAATGTGTTCGTACAATTTCACGAGATAAACTACAAATGTACAAGTATCCTGTTTCCTTTATTTCTTTTCAAACAAACACCAAACGAAATTTAATCCCATGAAAGAAAGGTTTTGATAGTCTAATGGTGTACGATGGCAGGTTCAGACTTGTTATCAGATACGAAGATCTGCAGGTTATATCTGAGGTATGGCAAACATCTATTAAATTTCGGATATTTTGTGCACAAATGGTGAATTATCAAGTAGTATATGACATTTAATACCATGACATACCTTAAAATATTTAATATAAATGGTTTTAAAATTAAAGGTGTTGCAGATGTTTGCAGGTACACGTGTCAATACGTTTCTGTATATAGAAACCGACACAAGATACTCGTCCCAGATTCTGTAGTGTATGCTTTACCTGAACATATATAATTAGATCCATGTATGATACATGATACCTGTTCGTCTATGAAGAATCTGTTGGATAAAACGTAAACCGTTTTCTAATTTGAGCAGTAACTAACATGTTGTTAAATAATGTATATTACAATATACCAATATATAGTACGTCTCAGGAAACAAGGAGTGGGCACTGGTAGCATCTTATGCGATAACGAACCAATTTTGGGATATTGGTGTACATAAATATCAGAATCCAATATTGGGCGACTGTCGTATACGATAGTGATCCTCCTGGTGTGGGACATTGAAGAATAAATACTCCACAAAAGGCCAATTTATTGATGTCGTAGCGCATCTCAGGAAACAAGAAATGAACGACTCTTGTGTACGTATACAGCCATTTTGTGAGTGATTTTCGCTTCCGACCACGACCCAATTTAAGTCATAAATATATAGAGGATAATTGTTGGTTTCGATGTAAGATCACGATATAATTTCACCGCGCACCAAAAGTGATATTTCCACGAGTGTCGCAGCCACGAGTGAAACTAACTACTTTTGGTGTTCACGAGTGAAATTATCGTGATATGACATCGATACCAACAATTTTTCTGTTTATTTTATGTTTAAAACTCTACTTTGTTGAGTTTGTTTCAATAAAATGTTGAAAATCGCGGGAAACGTCATCAGAAAGCAAAACATTTATGACGTCATTTTAACGACGTCATCGACGTATGGTTTCCAATATTCTTTACGCTCGGTTTACTTTTTGATGTTAAAGCTGCTCGCTCTCAGTTACCGTTGAAAAAAATATTTTTCAAATAATTTGACATTCTTACTCATAAATATAAAACTAAAGGCTAGAATAAAAAAATAAGCAAACATCTAGGTAGGAATTTGCAGAAATCGATTGAAAAGGTCGGTTACACGGCACCGCTTTTGAATTTGGTAGCGTATTTTTCGAAATTTAGAGATATACATGACATGAATTTATACTGGAGCCTTTTTATATGACCATATATTCTAAAATACGTTATTTACATACAGTTTGAAGAACTTTATTTTTTTACTAAAATCTGAGAGCGAGCAGCTTTAATCCGGGTAGAAGATTTTGATAATTTCACTGAGTGAACAGTGAGTTTATCAGGATATAATTCACCGTTATATTTCGATAAACCACCGAAAAACATAAAATAAAACTCGAAATTAAATATTGTCACGGGCGGTTAGTGTGTAGCTTTCCAGTTTGAAAGGTTTTCTGTTAGTCCGGGATGAAAAATAGTGGCCATTGGCCGGAGTTAAGAGCTGGCTGTTTGTGGGAGGTAATCATATAGAAAAAAAAACGGGGGAATTCAGATTGGCTGTAGAAAGGAGGTGGCTGTTGGTTGGAGAATCGTTAGTGGAGGTTACACGTGAAAGGAAACCCGTAAAAAATAATAAAAGTAAAGTATCCAAGAAAATTAAATTTTGCTAGCCACACATACAAGGTGATCATTAATATATGATAGGATAACAAAATTTTATAAGACATTTATCTTTAAAGATATTCAATTTGGCAATGTGTACTATTTTAGCACATATACGTACATGTTGTCCTATGTGTAAAGTTATATGAAAACACATTTCAAATTTCTACAGCAGATGTTAAACATAGCCACCCTAGTTCTCCAAAATCAACAATAAAAATATGATCCTATTGCCCCGTGAGCAATAAACGCCACCAAAACGGTCCCCTTTTCACTGCACAATGCCATCTCATCGTGGGATTTAGTCTTTTCAGTACTTCAATATATGAGATGTATACCGTTTTTTGTAATTTTCTTCTTACCAAAGTTGGATTGTCTCCAATTAATAGTAAAGTTTGATTATTTATAACTAGAATCTATCTGCCATTTCGGAAATCAAAGGAAAGTAGGACGTCATTGATGACGTCATCAACGTTACCATGACGTCGTTTGACAAAATTTTGAATTTTCGAAACAAAATTTATTCAATTTTCTTTAAATCAATACCAAAATGAGACCTCTAGCGCGAAATTTGACAAATTTACTGTGATTTCTTATCCTATCATATATAAATGATCACCCTGTAAAACTACAAATGTATATCTGATTTGTTTTATTACTAAAACTGAGTTGGTGCTTCTTTGAAATACTAAAGATCGAATTTCTGATATGAATAATGGAGGCATGACAAAATGGAGATATTTTACAGATTTTAACACAAATTTTATCTGTATAGATGATTTAATGCTGTATCAACTAGCAACATACCATATTAACTTACTTGACATCCAGTGATAAAAAGCCTAAATTATCATGAAGAGACATTTGAAACGCCTTTTCATACATGTTTAAATTTACAAATAAGTAAAACCATCTAAATTTCGCTCGAATTCCCTACTCTTGTCTTCTGTGTTTGTACTCTTTTTAATTGTTGAAAGTCCCGGCAGAACGTAGAATTCCTCCCATGGTGAACTTCTCAAGACCAAAGTATTACTCCCATGCATCCTAGTATTTAACAAAATTTGAAAATCTATGAAGACTTGTTTTACCTGACTGCAATACCAAATCAGTGTTGCCCAAAGATTATGATGATTTAGCCAAATTGGTGTTTTTCTCGTGAACTGGTAAGAAACCAAGAGATAGTCTCGCGTGTATCGGTGCTATACACTGGGCATGTAAAAGAACCAAGGGGTCTATTCGTAAAAGAGCTGGCAGCCGTATTCCCTTGTATCTGCTTCTGTCTTTAAAAAAACAGACCACACTGGAAATAAGAGATTGCTCTTATATATGATATCCTTGGTACTTTGTATAATCTTAGATAATTACATTAATAACTACACGATGTCAGTTGTTAAAGTAAACAAAATGTGACCTCAATACCTCTTAAGTTTCTTTAAAATGGGTATATTTACGTACAGTTTATGACTTTTTAACAATATATTCACATTCCGTTTCATCATTTACCTTTAATGAAATTTGTTTGTTTATCCGAAGTATTTACATATATTACTATACTAAGATTCACAATAATGCTAAAATGGTAGAATCAGTACAGCATTGCGGAACTCTTGCTAAGTACTCACGACTACCTTTGTAAAAATATATTTATTAAACATAGATGTTAGTAAGAGAAAAAGGGTAGTGGTATAAATAGAATACATTTTATAGTTGATTTGATCTAAATGAGATCAGTTCGCTTCTTCAGAAAACCTATGTTGTCGGGGAAGTACGTGGTATTGTAGATCATTACATAGAAGTACAGAACAGGGAAAGAGAATCCAACGAAGGAACCTTTTTTACAGATGAACAGATCATTGCCGATATATTAGATGTAATACATGGGGGTAGGTTTCAACTGCGAAATAACAAATCAGCAAATTTGTTTGAACTGAAACGATATGCAATGTGCATTTATTTTGCGTAAGATCACAGATAAATTACAAAGTGTTCGTTACAATTTAAAAAACCTTAAATTGACAGTATATATTTATAATTTGTTCATAGTAAGACCTAACCAGCACATATCATTATACTCGCTTAATTTCTAGCATTACGTCGTTTACCTGGTAAATTGCTACATATCTAGAAATATGTAAACTTTAAACGTTTCAGGTATCACAACTACCTTATCAGCTCTATCCAACTCAATCCTGATCCTACTTAACCATCCCGAGTACCAGACAATGCTCCAGGACGAGTTAGACATGGTAGTTGGTCATAATAAGTTGCCATCTTTTAAAGATCGGGAACAGTGCACGTTTTTTAAAGCTTTTGAATTGGAAGTCTTGCGTTTCATCCCTCCTCTTCCCCTGATGCTCCCACACATATGTAGAGATCACGTAGACCTAGAAGGATATGATATTGAGAAAGGCAGTATGGTAAACCAAGCCGTTGTAAGGTATACCAATAAATAGAGTAGTTTTAATCATTTGCACCTTATACCAGTATAATCTTAACTCTAATACTTTGCTGCATAGTGACGTACTTGATATGAGGTTGAACATAAAAACAAGGAAGAAAGAGAAATTTGTGATATAAAAAGTATAAGATTACTTCAATAACAAGAACGTTTTACGTTTGGTCTGTCAGAAAATTTTAACTTATAAACTATTTGAAGTCACACGCAGTAAAGCGAAGAACCATAGTATAATTGTAAATTCCATCAATATTGCAATATCCCTATATCAACTCCTGGACCAATGAAATCAAAATGTTTGAACATTTCGTACAATTACATTCGAAATAGATTTTGCTAGGTGACAAATTGAAAAAGTAAGACACGGACCATATATACCTATAGCACTGTCAGGATCTATAAAATGTATTATGAAATTCTAATAATTTTTGCCAGTGCAATAAGTGTAGGACACGGAAGAAATTTATTAAAATAATTTCAAAAGTAGTTTGCGACGCAGAAAGGACAAAAATGACAAACACCTTAAAGTTTTCTCTATCGAAAAGTTCCTCTATTGCTGGAGATATACTAATAAAAGTGCTCGTTAACAAGAAGTTGCTTGATAGGACTTATTTTAAGACCGAAGCTGACTGCAGAGACTGTGAAGCGTCTAAATCTTTCGCAGGAACGCTGAGAACACAGACTGTATTCAATGATATGTTGAACTGTATTAACTGAAAAATGAGTTTGGCCATTTCTCTTTTACTACAACAAACCGTCTAACTCATATTATGATATGCTGAACAATTATATTTATGTATCATGCATGTTAACTCTCTGAATATTCTTGCACCCCTGTCGTGTAAGATGATTCTCGTATTTTGCTTGTGACGTAACTTTGTAAATATTGTGACGGCAAAGTCTCGTTCCCGTCTAAACAGTTATCATCAGTGACATGGATAGATATTTCTATCTGAACCGCGTGCTCATAACATAATCTAATACAATTGGTATGCAGACTATAGCAGGTCTTCTTTGTACAAGTTGTATATGTTATTTATTCTCGCTATTAATTGTAGGTGCTTGCTAATATCTGGTATGTTCACCATAATAAGGAAATTTGGGGAGACCCTTGGGTTTTCAGACCAGAACGTTTCCTAGACGAACATGGAGGTTTGCTCCCGCAGGAACATGAATTCATGAAAAAGTAAGTTTTGTCTATAAGCTCCATTTCTTTTGGTGGTAAAATATTCTATTCTAACGAACAACGGATGTAATGTCGATTTGATTGGTTACGTGATTTAAATTTGCAACGTTTAAAAAACGTACATATAATAGCAAAATCAAACGATCAGTAATGATCGCGTTTTACACAATTGTGCCTTAGGATGTGGTTCATCGTTAAGTGATCTTAGCAAACGCCGTCGCCATTGAGAAAATTTGCGACCATTACATGTCCACATCGTAAATATCATAAATACAAAACATTATAAAATGTTGTTCCCTTTTTTATTTACCTTTTGAGATAACCCTTAATGATCTATGTAACGTCAAAAGAACAATCACTAAAAAAATAGGAAAGTAACACAAAAGAATAAACGCGAGAACATCAGAATTGAAGAGGGAATTGAAAAAAACTTTTAACAATTCCCGTTATATTTCAGTGTGCTTCCGTTCAGCTACGGCCGTCGACAATGTCCTGGAGAAAGTTTTGCCAGAACTCGATACTTCCTGTATATTGCTTCCTTACTACAACGCATGACCTTCGAGTTCCCAGAAGGCAAATTTATATCTTGCGACCCGAGAATATCTGAAAATTTTGAAATCAAAGAAATTTTTAGCACACTTCCTTTCTCTTGCCGTTTTAAGGAACGGTTTTAACATTGATCATTGATGGAGATGGAGGCACAACGTGACAACTATATCAATTGATCAAGGTGAAATCAATCTAATGTGATGTAAATCGGTATTACTAATTATACATTTTACAGTCTAATACTGTTACAAACTAACCCTCATTTTTTCATGTAATAATGAAATGAGAGAAGAAAGCTATTGTGTCTTTAGAAACATTTTCTTTTGTATACAGCTTACAATGAAAATTCATTCAATACATATATGAATAACATATGGTGTTATATGATGCCTATTATAGAGGGCAGGAATCGTATCTTCGATTTTTAAAGGGACACTACATTTAGCCGATTATATTCTCGAAACATAGATAATGTGTTCAATGAACGTTCTAGAATAATAAATACATAAACTTTTAAAGGAGAACCTATGGCGAAAATGCTTCATTTTGCCACAATTAATCTATATAGAGCCCTTCTGTAATAAATCGCTATCCACCCATTTCATGTAATTGTACAACAACAACTCTACATATATTACTGAATGGTTTATGGTACTGCAGCATATTTCCCAACGCTTTTTTATCAATAGACTGGAATGTTTGATAAAGTTATAATACTTCCAAAGATTTTTTATTATGTTTTAGAGCTTATTTAGTTTGACATCAGTTACAGGGTATGTCCCTTTAAACAAGAGGAATAACCTTGACATCTGCTTTAAATTTTGCAGCTTTGAATATCTCATGCATAGGCAATAGAACGAAGGCCTAATTTAACTTTGAAATCTGAAAAAGCCTCGTATGACAAAGACAGTAGTGTAGCCCTGAATACCAAACAAACTGAGCTATCTAATCCATTAGACTGAAAATTCGTCGCTTTCAGCCAAATTCACGAAACATAACATCAGCATTTCTTACTGTGTGAAAATTGACTGTCAAATTCAAACCATCCATATTCACTATATGATACATGGTCATAACAGTAAATTTACTTTAGTAGTCAAAACCCACTAAGGAGTTTATTGTTAGCTTTCTACTCTATCCTGTATGTATCATTTATGTAATGCTCATGTTTTGTAAAATTTTATGCTTTGAGTTAATGAAATATTGTTTAAACAAAAACCCACGAACATATATATTTACATTGTGTACTGTTGAAAAAAACTGTCTATTTTGTCATGAGCAGCTGACACTTGAGTTGCGTGTTGCATTGCAATACCGTTTAGATTAAATGTATGCTAACTTTCAAAATTGCACTTACTAAGCGCGTTGCGTGTTGTTGAAACTTATATGACGCGTTGTCCATGCTAGATGAAAAATATATTTAGAATTACTGCTTTCGAAATCTTTCTAGTCAAATTAAAAAACTGGAAAACGAGAAGTGCAGATATTTTGTGCAAAAATATCATTTAAACGAATTAAATTAAATGAGAGTTAAATGCAACACGGTTTTCTTTTTTAGCTCACCTTTTTGCTTGAGGGAAGAGTCACAAGTATTTCATGTTACATTGATTAACGCTGTTCAAATATGTTCCTGATATTCTATCTAGTACTTGAAAGGAAATGATTTAGATGGACAAAAAGGTTTGCCGCTTCTTGGATGTATTTTGGAAATCAATGCAAGAAATAATGTTTTCAAATTGATGGAATACGCAAATCATGTTGGAAAAGTATTTCATTTTAAGATGATGATGCAAAATGTGGTCGTATTGAACAGCGAGGAAATTATTCAAGAGGCATTTTGAGGGGATTACCATAAACGGCCTTTAATGATCGGGAAGCAATGTTTTATGGACAGTTTTTTCGGGGATCTGGTCAAGCAGTAACATTTATTATAGATGGAACGTGTCTCTACTTTAAAACAGTAAAGAAGGGTATGATACAGGCTCTATAAGGTAGCGGACTGCAAGATTTGGAGAAGAATATCATGGTAGAAATGGATAGTTTACTCAATATAATGTATGACACATCTGGAAAAATGTTTAAATGTGTCGCATCGTTTCAGCGATCACTTTTTTATATCATTTCCTTAGTAGAAAGTTCTTATTCACTTTTTGTTGTATATAGTTCCAAAAATGACCAATTGACGCAAATTGCAAATATCAAATATTAGAAACTATAACTTTCACAATAATGCTAAAATGGTAGAATTAGTACAGTTTTGCGGAACTCCTGTGAAGAACTCACGACTGCCTTTAAAACATATTTATTAAAGATAGATGCTAGTAAGAGGAAATATATGAAAAATAAATTGAGTACATTTTATAGTTATAATTAAGCTACTCTTATCGAAGAAGATTTTATTGAGATGAGATCAGTTCGCATTTTCAGAAAACCTATGTTGTCGGCGAAGCACGTGGTATTGTAGATCATTACATAGAAGTACAGCAAAGGGAAAGGGAATTCAACGACGGAACGTTCTTTACAGATGAACAGATAATTGCCGATATATTAAATATATTACATGCGGGTAGGTGTCAACTGCGAAATAACCAATCAGCATATTTGTTTGGACTGAAACGATATTCAATGTTCACTTATCACAAATAAATAACAAAGAGTTCGTTACAATTTTTTTACAACCTTAAATTGATATTATCTATTAATGATTTGCTCATAGTAAGACCTAACAAGCACGTACATGTATCATCGTACTCGCTGAACTACTAGCATTACGTCGTGTACCTGGCAAATTGCTAGATATCTAGAACCATGCCAACTTTTAATTTTACAGGTATCACAACTACCTTGTTAGCTCTTTCTAACTCATTCCTGATCCTACTAAACCATCCTGAATACCAGACAATGCTCCAGGACGAGTTAGACATGATAGTTGGTCATAATAAGTTGCCATCTTTTAAAGATCGGGAACAGTGCACGTTTTTTAAAGCCTTTGAATTGGAGGTCATGCGTTTTATCCCTCCTCTACCCCTGATGGTCCAACACGAATGTAGAGGTGACGTGGAGCTAGATGGATATGGCATTGAAAAAGGCAGTACGGTAAGCCCAATCGTTGTAAGTTCTACCAATTAAATAGGGTTCTCAGAGTAATGTTAAACTTGAAGAATTGCACCTTATACCAATAAAATCTTTACTTTAATACATTGCTGCACAGTGGCGGACTTTAAATGAGAGAAAAATAAAAACAAGAAAGAAAGAGAATTTTGTGAATTAAAACGTATAAGACTACTTCTATAACAAGACCTTTCAGGTGATTAAATCAATAGCATGTAAAAAGAAAGTGTTGAAGATCAAGACGTGTTTAAAATGTAGTTTCGATGGCCAATTAAATGATGGGGCGTTACTTTTAATATAAATAACTGATATTAGAATCATATTCATACTTTGAATGTAATATCCTTAGGTTAACTCCAATGAGTTCAAAATGTTTGAGCATTTCGTACAATTACATGCGACAAAATATCTGTTAGGTGACAAATTTAAAAAGTAAGATATGGACCATATATACCTATGACACTGTCAGGTTCTATAAAATGTGAAACGAACTTCTAATGATTTAAGCCAATGACATGCGTCTGGGGCACGTAAGAAATTTAGAATAATAATTTCAAAAGTAGTTTGCGACACAGAAAGGACAGAGATGACACCACTATATACTCTATCTAGAAGTTCCTCTGTTGGTGGAAATATACTAAATAAATATCTCGTTAACAACAAGTTGCTCGAAAGGACTAATTTCAACACCGGAGCTGACTGCAGAGACTGTGAAGCGTCTAAATCAACGCTCACTACATATTGTTGTAATTCTATTAAGGTTTTACTGGTCTCGCAGAGTATTTCTAGCAGAGAAATATCTCCCGCTTTCTGTAGAGTTCATGGGTTAAGTAAGGATAGTGCTTGTGAACGGTTCGTCCAATAAATCTTGTCTGGTTAGCATAGTGTATGGTAGACCTGGCAGTATTGTTTATATTGTTAGCCGTCATATAAGGAATTAGATTTCCTGCATGTCTAATGCTATAATTTATGGGAAAGCATCCCATATAAGGAGGTTAATTTTCCTAGGCTTACATTATAATTTATGAGTTGGCTTGTCATATGTGGGGGTAAGGTTGCAGGTTTTGTGTGAAAGCATAACATGGGGGTTTTCGTACTATTTGGGGTCTTCTTTGGGGATTTTTTTTGGGGGTCTAAGATCTGAGCAATGTAATCATTTTTACAAAAAGTCAGCAATGATCGGAGAGAGAATTGCATCAACTTTGGATTAGCTGCAATATATCAATTGCATAGAATTTAACGTAAGAAAATGAACAATTTGTGTTGCATATGAAATGGAAAAACTGGTGGTAGCGAAAACTTAAACATGTTTCTGAAGGACAGTAATTTTTGAGAATCTATGCTTTAATCTGCTAGCTTTTTAGAATAAATTAAAAGGTTAAAAGCAAATAGAGAAGCACAGTGCAGATTCGTGATAGTGACCCATTTGACAGGAACTAAAGAACTTGAGGTTGAAACGAAAATTGCAGATTGCTGAACAGAAAATTCAGTCTTGGCAGATCGTTGAGGTCAAATAAAAGGATCTGTCCACAAGGGGTGAACTGGTCCGACAACCAGGGCGAAAGAGCGCCAGAGGCAACTCCGCGATGTGTCTTCCTGAGGTGGTATTCCATATGAGAACAACAAATACATTACTAGTATTATTTGCCGTTACCCAGACAGCTTCTCTTTGAAGCAAACGTTTCATTCAATTCGTTTAAAGCTATGGTCAGGGAATGTCTCTGGGATAAAACTGAAACGTTGTTTCGTTTTAAGAACAGTCTAATGGGCGAGGCGGCAGAATATTCATTTTGACATGTTTCTGGTGATACGCTTCTTATTTATCAGAAACTGAAATCTGCGATGGAGACGAGATTCAGAGAAAAACGTTCCACTTTTTCATACATTGTAGAATTGGAGAATAGGCAATTTAACAAAAAAAAGGAGCAGCTTCTTGAATATGTTGCGAACATTAATCGTCTTGTGTTAAAGGTGTATCTTACGGCAGACTGTTTTCAATGATATGTTGAACTGTATTAACTGAGAGACCTCTATTAACATTCAATACTGAAAGGAATAAAAGTATTGTAAACAATCTAGTTATTTTGGTCACTATCTACTGCCTATAAAAGAGGCATGGAATCGTATCCTCGATTTTTAAACAAGCAGAATCATTGAAAATCAGTACATTATCATTTCATGTTGCAGCTTTGAAGCACACATGTGCAGGCAACGGAACGTACTTAAACTTTGAAGTCCTACGACATAGAAAGTGTTGTAGTTTCCGCTTCTTTGGTCGGGTGGTTAGAGTTGCTGGCTTGAAATCACTGTAACCTTTTAAAGATTGAGGGCCATTGGTTCGAGCCCAGCTAACGACCATGTCTCTTTATGTGAGAAAGTTTGCAGGTTCTTACGGAGGATAGGTGTCTAGTACTGGTTCTAACCAGGAACGATTGTTAGGTAAACTGCCCATCTGTTAAAATGACCAAACTTACGGTTTTGGAACGGGCGTTAAACTCATACAACAAAACAAGTGTTGTAGTCTTGAATACCAAACAAAATGAGCTATACTCCATGGGACTGCAAACTCGTTGCTGTCAGCAAAATATACACAACATTACATGTGTAAATATTGACAGTCAAATCTTATAGTCTTAGAGCTTTATTCACTATATGATACATGGTCAGAACAGTAACCTTACTGCTGTAATGAAAACCCACTAGAGTTTATAAAACAATTTGTTAGCTTTTTACGCTATCTTGTATATACCGATTATGTAATGTTCATTTATTACTAAACCCACGAACATTGATATGTACATTTTGTACTGTTGAAAAACTGTTAATATTTTTCCATTAATGTAAGAAAGTAATCAGCTGATAACAAAGGTGTCAAAATTGCAGTACTTCGCGCGCTGCGTGTTGTTTAAACATAATATTATATTATATTATATTACGCGTTATCCGTGCTTTTTTTATTTTGAACCAGATAAAAATATATTGAGCATTTATGCTTTCGAATTTTTTCTAGTAAAATTAGAAAACTTGGAAAATGAGAAGGACAAGGTCAGAGATTTTGTGCATAAACAACAAAATGTGAATAGCTGCTTGAAAAATTACAGTAAAATGAGTTAAACTTAAAGCATTGACAAAACAGACTTCTTCACGCTAAAAAAACTGTCAGTAATTAAACGTTTATTGAAAGCCCGGTATAGGCAGTCAAAACTGCAGCGAAGAGGAACGAGGTCACTAACTCTAAAAAACAGATATATCAGATAGTCTCAGTTACATGTATAGAGCGTTAGAAAATGAGTTTATATGCTTGAATTGTCATACAAGAAAACAATATTTTAAATTGAATGAAATCTTCACGACGTCGCTCTTAAAATGTTCCTTTAGTTTGTTTTTTATTTACTTAAAATATTGTATATTATACCCGAAGGAAGATTGTGGCAAGAAACAGGTCTCCCCCAAACTCTGATATTGATAAAAGTGTACTTCATTTAATTGCGCTTACATATGCATAACATAAGAGTCATGCCTTGAAATGCCATTATCATTCTTTTGAAAATAAATTATTATTTCATGACAATTTTGCACAGCCATCACTACGAACATGGTGTGCACACCAGGCACTGCTGCTTTATGAATAATTTAGAATTTGTCGCATATTTGAGGTCATTGAAACTCATTTGGAAGATATAAACAATTACAGGCTCGAGTATGGATCTGATGTATGGTCACCTCATACACAGTCACAAATTGACCAATAAGAGGCTGTCCAACGTCGAGCAGCCCGCTGGATCAAGTCAGATTACACCCAGACAACCAGTGTGATGTTTTACCTTAGTTTGGTGAATGTTACAACCGAGCCAATACTCAAACTTTGAAACTATGCTTGAAACCTTGACTTTAATACTTATCTGTTTTGGGTTGAATGCAAACAACTTCTTTCAAACTATCAGCCGCTTTTATGACACCATTCATGATGGATACAATCGCTAATCAGAGAGAAAGACAGGAACTAAATATACATCACTGATATGCATTTAATAAAAGCTGGTTAAGTAGACGAACAATTAACATAGCTGTCTTGCCTGATAACACATCTTAAGTGGTCTGGCCGGGTAGTTTGGGTAACTAAGCGAACACCATAAACACTACACTATTGAAGTCTCAAAAATTGACTTTGGGTCGGAACAAGGATAAGGGTAATGGGTTCGAGTCGTGCTTCCGATTTGACCGACCTGACCGTTTATACCAAAACGTTGGCGGTATGGGAGTCTCATGCTAGTCCTTCGCAGAAACGATGGTTAGGTGAACTGCTCGTCTATAAATAGCTAAAATATTGTTAAAACAGGCGTTTCATCATTAGATTAAAAAGGCACTGTACCCTGGTTCCAACATAATAATAAAATATGGAGAGGACCTGATTTGCATCGGGCGAAAGGCAAAATAGTATAATCCTCAAGCATGTGGGTGTACAAAACTACTAGAAAACTTCCAGAATAGTCATGATATAGAAGGACAAAAATTCCATGCCCGAACGCTCACATCAATATCAGTACACATTACTATATGACTTTCAGATACTCGTTGATTATGAATGCCTTATCATGAATGAATTCGAACATTTCTGACTGATGAGGATTGATTACCCACGGTACTTGACTATTGCCATATGACCGAGTGTTTCGAAACTTTATACTGACGGCAGTTATATGTGTAACAGGCTATGGGCCATCAAGCATGGAAAATGTGTACAAACATGAACTCTATGTAAAACCTTACATTAAATTGTTGATGTAGGTACGTACGAGGAAAAATGCAACTTACATTTTTAAGCTGTCGGTCTATTACGTATGTTTAACAACATGTTTTCGCAGATATTCTGCTTGGTACTTGGACTTATTGCTGTGTATTTGTATTTGATTAAAAGGGCAAGAAAATTAAAAGGGAGAGTTTTAGATGGACCAAAAGGTTGGCCCATTCTTGGCTGTGTTTTGGAAATCAATGATAGAAATATTGCTTTCAAATTGATGGAATACGCAAAACAGTTTGGAAAGATATTTCGTGTAAAGATGCTGATGCAAAATGTAGTCGTTCTAAACAGTGAGGAAATTATTCGAAAAGCACTTGGAGGGGAAGATCATAAACAGTCTTTCAATGACCGGCAAGATATGTTCTATGCGCAACATTTTCGAGGATCTAGGAAATCAACGGTCGTTATTAAAGATGGAGGTAGTTCCTATTATAAAACAGTAAAAAAAGGTTTCATGCAAGCTATACGTGCTTATGGTAGTGGACTGCAGGATCTTGAAAACAACGTGATGACAGAAATGGACGATTTACTCAAAAGAATCCATGACATGCCTGGGAAAGAGTTTGAATGCGTGACAATGCTTCAGCGATCTCTGTCTAATGTTATTTCCCTATTAGTAAGTTCTCGTTTTATCACTTTGTAGGTAAGAAGGATATTAAAGACCCATGGATGCAAATTTCTAACTTGTAAAGTATAGACATAATGATAGTCTGCTATAAATAAAACAAACAAATACCCAAGGGTCACACTGCCGAAATGTTTCTATGTTATTATGAATTATCTATATACATGAAATTTGACGTGATACTGGTTAATAATTTAATGTTGCAATATGGTAGAAACTTTGTCAGTGTTAGTACCAAAACTCGGCCAATACGGGGAACACGACCAATATAAAAAAACCCCGGCCAATACTAGATGTAGCCAATACTAGATGTAGCCAGTTTAATTTGTCGATTTGCTCGGCTAATACGGGACCCTGTTTCTGTAGTTCTGTTGCAACTTTGAAACGATTTCGCCACAGGGGAAATATTTTTTAAGTAGATACCGATACCGATTGTGGTCCCAGGCCAATACGACTGTCTGCAGCCCAATAACAATGCAAATACGACTGTCTGCAGCCCAATAACACGGCAAATACGACTATCTGCAGCCCAATAACAAAGCAAATATTACTGTCTGCAGACCAATAACAAGGCAAATACGACTGTCTGCAACCCAATAACAAGGCAAATATTACTGTGTGCAACCCAATAACAAGGCAAATATGACTGTTTGCAACCCAATAACAAGGCAAATATGACTGTCTGCAGCCCAATAACAAGGCAAATATAACTGTCTGCAGCCCAATAACAATGCAAATTTGACTGTCTGCAGCCCAATAACAATGCAAATACGACTGTCTGCAACCAAATAACAAGGCTGTCGGCGGCCCAATAACAATGCAAATACGACTGTCTGCAACCCAATAACAAAGCAAATATTACTGTCTGCAACCTAATAACAAGGCAAATAAGACTGTCTGCAGCCCAATAACAAGGCAAATATGACTGTCGGCGGCCCAGTTACAAGGCAAATACGACTGTCTGCAACCCAATAACAAGGCAAATATGACTGTCTGCAACCTAATAACAAGGCAAATACGACTGTCTGCAGCCCAATTACAATGCAAATACGACTGTCTGCAACCCAATAACAATGCAAATATGACTGTCTGCAACCTAATAACAAGGCAAATACGACTGTCTGCAACCCAGTAACAAGACACATATGAATTCAAAGGTCCACTACTAAGCGAAAATTCAGTGACAGTTATTTCAATAGCAAGTACATTACTTTATAAAAGACTATAAATAATGAAGATTGTCAGGTTAAAATTAACAGAAAGTGTTTGGAACACGAAGAAAAGTATGTGTATTATGTTGAAATCTCAGTGATTTGACAAAATGACCACCCAGGTCTTTTTAACTTTCTTCATAATGCATAGAAAAATAAGTGTACATGTACTGTGGTTTATTTAGAATTTCTACATACAAACTTTCATTTTTTATTAAAAATAACTGATTTCTATGTTTTTTAAAGTATATTTGAATTTTCACTTTCCTTAGTATAGGACCTTTAATTAATAACAGTATAGTATAAATGTCATTTCGTTGCATATAAATCAGTCTTTAGACCAATACCTCAAACAATACAACAGGATGACCAATTTTACACGATATTGGTTTCGTTTCCTTTTAGCTATTTTTATTAGAGCTGATCAAAGTGTTTTGGGATTTCTAAACCCGCAATTGGTTAATATAATAACAACGCATAAAAATATTTTGATAAAAAAATGAAATGAAGCAAATTCACGGTTCAGGATTGTTTTGAGGCATGCTAATTATAACAGATAACCTTTGTATTTTCAGCTTACCGGTGAGACAATATCAGATGGCGACCCGGATAGCAATTTGTTTTGGGAATATGTACACAACGCCGATTTCTTCTTCAATTCTCAGGTCAATCTTGTAATGACGACGTTGCCATTTTTGCGTTTCATTCCTGGAAGACACAGACGCAAATACCTGGATACAAAACATGCCGTGGCAAAAATAGCTCAAAGATATTTCTACGAGGTTAAGGTTTGTAGAATTACCATGATAGCAGGATATTTTCGTAAAGGCTATACATGTACATGTATTTCAAAATTACTTGTTTGTCATATTTTTCTTAGAAAACTATTTTATCTTTTATAGTTCCCGGGTGTTGTATACTGCACGATCAAAATATATGCATTAAAGCTGCTATTTCACAACTGCCGGTGAAAAAATAATTTCCACGTAAGGATAAACTTTAACATAAGTAAAGCGTTATGGCTAGAATCAACAACACAGGCAAATATCTACATTGCAATTTAAGAAAATCTGTTTAAAATGTTTGTGAGCTTGCTTTGACGGCACCGCTAGACTATGTCTTTATATAAGGATTTCAAAAGCGTCTGCAACGCTTTATAATTTGATAGCATATCATTTCATAAAATAATACAGAAACTTACAGGAATGTAATCTAGAACCTTTTCGTTTGATGATTTGTTCTAAAATATGCTAATTTGAGACAGTTCAAAGAAATTTGTTTTCTACAAAATTCTGACAGCGAGCAGCTTTGAAATTCTTTTTTCATTCTTGCGCTAAATGAAACTATAAAATTATAAACAAGAAAGCTTTAATTTTATTTCAACCTACATCGCAATACATAGAACGCTCATCAACTGCAACAATCTTCAAAACAGTCACACAAATTACACTAACTGAGTGACTACTGAGTTCAACCAAGCTTAATTATTGCTAAAAATACAAAATTCGAGTGTGAGTCAGAGATATGCATGGCTAGATAATACTTTAAACCGTTTTCATAAAGCGTTGAAAGACCGAAGTTTTATCTTCACTTAGTTTATTGCTTTATTGTCACTGTGCTGTGACAAGCTAACAATGAACTACTAGTATAATTTGATAGAATTGACCTATATTTGCCTAAATTTACTATATTTTGGATATCAATATACGCGTAGAAATTGATAAGGGTTAATCTAAAGATCATATGTCTAAAATCTCTATATATGTATTTCGATTGATATTATTTTGAAATAAGGTAGAAAGTGTAGAATTTGATTTTGTTTTTCTAGAAAACCTATGTTGCCGGCAAAGTACGTGGTATTGTTGACCATTACTTAGAAGTTCAGAGAAAGGAAAATATTTCCAGCAACGAAATTATCTTTACAGATGATCAGATAACAGCTGATATACTAGACGTGATACATGGGGGTAATCGTGTAATTATTAATGGATTAATCAATGAACTCAACAAGGCCATCAACGAGTATTTCGCTACTATATACAATTATCATAACTGTTTTTACTATATATTTAATAATATTTTAGTTTGATCGGAAGCAGAAGGTTCATTTGAGTAGTATAAAATAGAGTGTCCCCCCCCGAAAATTTTGCCCATACCCGAAAATTTTGCCCATACTATGTAGCAGTTACTTCCCCTACATCGTATGTACCGGCATATGTGCTCATATGATCTAAGGGAAATAATTGTGACAGTCACTCGAGTTTTATGTGGACAAGAGCTGTCCTTTTGAATGAGCTGAATTAACCAATGAAGAGTGAAACAATGACGCGATTGAATCCGACTCGATAAAAAGAATCGCGAACGTTTCACTCGTGCCTCGGACGTTGAACCTGTCTGGCCATACATCATGGATGATGCAGAAAAAGGCCGCATCTTAAAACAATACTATTTCGAGGAGAAAAATCCCGCCGCTTACGCCGGTCCGCAGAAGCTATATCGTGTTCTTGAAAAGAAACAAGGTCCATAGAGGTATAAAATAATATGATCTCGTTTGACACAGTGAATCCTGGAAGTCTGCGAGGATGCCAGAGACAGTCGCAGACCGTTGTATTTGACCTGGGGAGGGAAACAGAGGTCGAAAATGACCTTAACTCGTTTGGCACCAAGATCCTGGAAGTCTGCTAGAGTGCCAAATACAGCCGCAGACCATTGTATTTTACTAGGAATGGTTCCTAAAGGTCTGAACTGATCTTAACTCATTTGGCACTGATATCCTGAAAGTCTGCGAGGGTGTAAAAGACAGTCTCAGACCATTGTATTTGACAAGGGAAGGTGCATAGAGATTGAAAATGACCTTAACTCGTTTGGCACCAAGATCCTGGAAGTCTGCTAGAGTGCCAAATACAGTCGCAGACCATTTGTATTTGACTAGGAATGGTTCCTAGAGGTCTAAACTGGTCTTAACTCATTTGGCACTGAGATCCTGAAAGTCTGCGAGGGTGTAAAAGACAGTCTCAGAACATTGTATTTGACTAGGGAGGGACTATAGAGCTCAAAAATGACCTTTACTTGATTGGCACCAAGATCCTGGAAGTCTGCGAGAGTGCCAGAGATAATCGCAGACCGTTGTATCTGACTCGGGAAGGCGCATAGAGGTTTGCATTGATTTTTGTAATGAGACGCTAGGCATGAATGGGTTAAAAATGTGTTAAGTAGCAAACATTGGCAACTTGTTGACTGGTTCTATGAACATAAGACGATGTGTATATCGCCTCTGTCAAAATCGAAATAGTGTGTAAATCTTACATGCATGAGTCGGTTTTCTATAGGATATGTAGCAGAGCAAAGGTCACATAATATATCTCTACAGGGGTATAGTAGGAATTCACTATTATATATATCAACACTATAAGCCACACGAAGTGACAAGATGAGTCATTCAGGAGGTATGATGAGGTATTGAGGAGGTAATGAGGAGGCATGAGGAGGTAATGAGGAGGTACGAGGAGGCATGAGGAGGTAATGAGGAGGTATGATGAGGTATTGAGGAGGTAATGAGGAGGTACGAGGAGGTTATGAGGAGGGTCACTTCTTGTGGCTTGTAGTGTTGATATATATGATAGTGATTTGGTACAGACGGCGAGGTCAGTTGCTAATAAAGCGAGACCGTTATCTCACTATGGAGAGTAACGACAAGAACATCATATTTCATTGTAGGAAATGTGGTTACGTTTTTTTTTTGCTTTGGAGAAACCTATTACACCACTTCAGAGTATGGCACACAAGCGAGTATTATTCAAATATCTGTGTATGCTGCGACTGCGTGTTTGAAAACCGTAAGGCATTTCTCAAGCATGTGAAAATGAAAGCCTCGGAGGTAGTGAGGAGAAACAGACCAATGCAAACGGATTCTAACCTTTTAGGGATATCTAAGGGAGGTAAAAGTCGTTTGGTTCGGTCTCCTGAATGTTTGCGGCTATATGCGTCAAAATGTTTTATTCGATTTCTATCTATATGGCACTGGTTTCTGCAAATGAGACATGTATGTTGATATTTCGGATTATTTCATTTCAAATTTGGGGTATGCCGTCGAAATCATACAAGTAATACTGGACTTTAATGAGCACCCCAATGACCAATTAAATGGAACCTACCCATTGTAAAATTCCAAATGAAACACTTATAAAAAGATAGGACGGTTTATTCAAGCGTATAATGCAATGAAAATAAAACAAACTTTTGCGTATATTTCTCAACATACATGTAGATTAATCACATATTTAAAAAAAAAGTTGAAAACTAATATATTTCGAAAGGACATCAACTGCATACTTATAAAAACCACAAACAGGTATTAAATAACAAGCGAGATTGTCATGGTGACACGATTAAATTACATTTTTGTTTGAAAGAACTCCAAGCACACACTGCGACCCGAAAACCGCAAGCCTTTTCTTTGAATAGCGTTAATTTTAGTGGAGTGAGCGCTGTAGGAAAACATTATTTTAATCTTGCGTATATTTTAAATGAATAGTTTTAGATAAAAGCTTATTACTTGATTTAAACTCTTGCTTGTTGCTAGACGTTTTTATATACCCTTAGTTAAATGGTAAACACCACCTATTGGAAAAATGACCGAGAAAAAGAAGTCACAAAGCAACATCTGTGTTTATTAGCTACATTTATTTTTTTCTTCTAAATTATCTACATTTCTTTAATATAAAAGCGTGAGTTTTAATAAAACAGACACAAGTTTTGCTCTTTCCAGATGGAACAAATGAATGAAGTCAGTCAATTCGTTGATAGAAATGTCACAGATCATAAAGGCTTTTTTTATACAAAAGACACGCAGCTCACTTTAGCTTCGACAATATCGTTTTACTATTAGCCGAACAAGTTTGACAGTCCTGTTATACATGTATCACTCTCACTCAGTATCTTCCATTTGTTCCGTATCTTCTTCCTCTCCCAACTGTGGAGTGACGTAATTGTCCAGCACTTTATCAAACAGAAATCTCCGTTTAAGAATGGCGTACTTTAAGGCTTCCTCCCCTTCGTAGTGTTCTGTTGCAATTAGTTGATTGACTGTCTTCTTTATCGCTTTATAGATGGGGTCCTTCTTCATAGCATCGAACCACACCAGTTTTCTACCGAAAATGTTCATCATGGCTTTCCTGTAAGTGCTTTTCATGTCCTCAAAGACATTTTCTCTGGCTTCACTTTCACTGATCTCGGTATCTTCTTCCATAAGCTCCTTCACTTCGGTTTCATACTGCGACTGGCACTTATCAAACGCTTCCTCTACAATGTATTCCCAAGGGTCAATATCCAAACTCTTCTCAGATGTTACAGACATATCGTCGTCGCTGTTATCAGCATTGTTTTCATTAACAGGTCCAAAAATGTCCTCTTGTACAGAAATGTCTGACATCGCGTCTTCCTCTGAATCTTCGTCCGGATGTGCAGACCTTTTATGCCGCAACATATTATCCCGTCTTCTAAAGACTTTGAAACATATATCACATTCAAACATCGCGCTTGAAGGCTAAACTGCAAATGAGGAGGAGTCATGTAAGTGTTCAGTTTAATACCTGTCCAATAGTAGTGATGTTTTCATCTTCTTTTGATGTCTGCTTCAGCTTTCTACTCGCAGATGGTGCCCTCTGCCTAAGTTTCTTGTTACTCTTGTTACTAATACCATCTAACTTCCCTATGGAACCTTTACGCTTCCGTGTTTTACTGACTTCTTTCATTCGTTGCAATTCCAGATCGATTAATGTCACTTTAGGTTTGGACTGACGATCAAGCATACTCTTAGCTATAGCTGTCGTCTGCTCCGCTGGGAGGACCATCCGTATATACATTTCAGAATGAGGCACATGGCTTTTACGAGATGCGCTCCTATTAAACTTCCTCTTTACTCTCTTTTCTTTTGTATCGAATATATCCATTTTTCTCAGGTGTGCGTCTTCACTTCTTGACATCCAAGCAATCACTGAAGTAAAAAATGTCATTCTATTTATTTATCGTTTAAGACTCAAGCTTTAAGACGTTTAAAAACCACCGTTGCAATAATACCGATATTCACACGTAAATAGGTATATACCCTACTTACTACCAGCTTATCTATCAGTTCGACTATATTGTTCACTTACACGCTTAAATGGAGTCCTTCTTAAGTTTATGATTCAAATATGGTTAACTCCTCGGAGGTAAGGGAGTGCCCCCTTCGTTAGGGGGTGGTGTCAGACACGTTTGGGTCTCGTAAAAGCCATGTGCCTCATTCTGAAATGTATATACGGATGGTCCTCCCAGCGGAGCAGACGACAGCTATAGCTAAGAGTATGCTTGATCGTCAGTCCAAACCTAAAGTGACATTAATCGATCTGGAATTGCAACGAATGAAAGAAGTCAGTAAAACACGGAAGCGTAAAGGTTCCATAGGGAAGTTAGATGGTATTAGTAACAAGAGTAACAAGAAACTTAGGCAGAGGGCACCATCTGCGAGTAGAAAGCTGAAGCAGACATCAAAAGAAGATGAAAACATCACTACTATTGGACAGGTATTAAACTGAACACTTACATGACTCCTCCTCATTTGCAGTTTAGCCTTCAAGCGCGATGTTTGAATGTGCTATATGTTTCAAAGTCTTTAGAAGACGGGATAATATGTTGCGGCATAAAAGGTCTGCACATCCGGACGAAGATTCAGAGGAAGACGCGATGTCAGACATTTCTGTACAGGAGGACATTTTTGGACCTGTTAATGAAAACAATGCTGATAACAGCGACGACGATATGTCTGTAACATCTGAGAAGAGTTTGGATATTGACCCTTGGGAATACATTGTAGAGGAAGCGTTTGATAAGTGCCAGTCGCAGTATGAAACCGAAGTGAAGGAGCTTATGGAAGAAGATACCGAGATCAGTGAAAGTGAAGCCAGAGAAAATGTCTTTGAGGACATGAAAAGCACTTACAGGAAAGCCATGATGAACATTTTCGGTACAAAACTGGTGTGGTTCGATGCTATGAAGAAGGACCCCATCTACAAAGCGATAAAGAAGACAGTCAATCAACTAATTGCAACAGAACACTACGAAGGGGAGGAAGCCTTAAAGTACGCCATTCTTAAACGGAGATTTCTGTTTGATAAAGTGCTGGACAATTACGTCACTCCACAGTTGGAAGAGGAAGAAGATACGGAACAAATGGAAGATACTGAGTGAGAGTGATACATGTATAACAGGACTGTCAAACTTGTTCGGCTAATAGTAAAACGATATTGTCGAAGCTAAAGTGAGCTGCGTGTCTTTTGTATAAAAAAAGCCTTTATGATCTGTGACATTTCTATCAACGAATTGACTGACTTCATTCATTTGTTCCATCTGGAAAGAGCAAAACTTGTGTCTGTTTTATTAAAACTCACGCTTTTATATTAAAGAAATGTAGATAATTTAGAAGAAAAAAATAAATGTAGCTAATAAACACAGATGTTGCTTTGTGACTTCTTTTTCTCGGTCATTTTTCCAATAGGTGGTGTTTACCATTTAACTAAGGGTATATAAAAACGTCTAGCAACAAGCAAGAGTTTAAATCAAGTAATAAGCTTTTATCTAAAACTATTCATTTAAAACATACGCAAGATTAAAATAATGTTTTCCTACAGCGCTCACTCCACTAAAATTAACGCTATTCAAAGAAAAGGCTTGCGGTTTACGGGTCGCAGTGTGTGCTTGGAGTTCTTTCAAACAAAAATGTAATTTAATCGTGTCACCATGACAATCTCGCTTGTTATTTAATACCTGTTTGTGGTTTTTATAAGTATGCAGTTGATGTCCTTTCGAAATATATTAGTTTTCAACTTTTTTTTTAAATATGTGATTAATCTACATGTATGTTGAGAAATATACGCAAAAGTTTGTTTTATTTTCATTGCATTATACGCTTGAATAAACCGTCCTATCTTTTTATAAGTGTTTCATTTGGAATTTTACAAGGGTAGGTTCCATTAATTGGTCATTGGGGTGCTCATTAAAGTCCAGTATTACTTGTATGATTTCGACGGCATACCCCAAATTTGAAATGAAATAATCCGAAATATCAACATACATGTCTCATTTGCAGAAACCAGTGCCATATAGATAGAAATCGAATAAAACATTTTGACGCATATAGCCGCAAACATTCAGGAGACCGAACCAAACGACTTTTACCTCCCTTAGATATCCCTAAAAGGTTAGAATCCGTTTGCATTGGTCTGTTTCTCCTCACTACCTCCGAGGCTTTCATTTTCACATGCTTGAGAAATGCCTTACGGTTTTCAAACACGCAGTCGCAGCATACACAGATATTTGAATAATACTCGCTTGTGTGCCATACTCTGAAGTGGTGTAATAGGTTTCTCCAAAGCAAAAAAAAAAAAACGTAACCACATTTCCTACAATGAAATATGATGTTCTTGTCGTTACTCTCCATAGTGAGATAACGGTCTCGCTTTATTAGCAACTGACCTCGCCGTCTGTACCAAATCACTATCATATATATCAACACTACAAGCCACAAGAAGTGACCCTCCTCATAACCTCCTCGTACCTCCTCATTACCTCCTCAATACCTCATCATACCTCCTCATTACCTCCTCATGCCTCCTCGTACCTCCTCATTACCTCCTCATGCCTCCTCATTACCTCCTCAATACCTCATCATACCTCCTGAATGACTCATCTTGTCACTTCGTGTGGCTTATAGTGTTGATATATATAATAGTGAATTCCTACTATACCCCTGTAGAGATATATTATGTGACCTTTGCTCTGCTACACATCCTATAGAAAACCGACTCATGCATGTAAGATTTACACACTATTTCGATTTTGACAGAGGCGATATACACATCGTCTTATGTTCATAGAACCAGTCAACAAGTTGCCAATGTTTGCTACTTAACACATTTTTAACCCATTCATGCCTAGCGTCTCATTACAAAAATCAATGCAAACCTCTATGCGCCTTCCCGAGTCAGATACAACGGTCTGCGATTATCTCTGGCACTCTCGCAGACTTCCAGGATCTTGGTGCCAATCAAGTAAAGGTCATTTTTGAGCTCTATGGTCCCTCCCTAGTCAAATACAATGGTCTGAGACTGTCTTTTACACCCTCGCAGACTTTCAGGATCTCAGTGCCAAATGAGTTAAGACCAGTTTAGACCTCTAGGAACCATTCCTAGTCAAATACAAATGGTCTGCGACTGTATTTGGCACTCTAGCAGACTTCCAGGATCTTGGTGCCAAACGAGTTAAGGTCATTTTCAATCTCTATGCACCTTCCCTTGTCAAATACAATGGTCTGAGACTGTCTTTTACACCCTCGCAGACTTTCAGGATATCAGTGCCAAATGAGTTAAGATCAGTTCAGACCTCTAGGAACCATTCCTAGTAAAATACAATGGTCTGCGGCTGTATTTGGCACTCTAGCAGACTTCCAGGATCTTGGTGCCAAACGAGTTAAGGTCATTTTCGACCTCTGTTTCCTCCCCAGGTCAAATACAACGGTCTGCGACTGTCTCTGGCATCCTCGCAGACTTCCAGGATTCACTGTGTCAAACGAGATCATTTATTTTATACCTCTAGGACCTTGTTTCTTTTCAAGAACACGATATAGCTTCTGCGGACCGGCGTAAGCGGCGGGATTTTTCTCCTCGAAATAGTATTGTTTTAAGATGCGGCCTTTTTCTGCATCATCCATGATGTATGGCCAGACAGGTTCAACGTCCGAGGCACGAGTGAAACGTTCGCGATTCTTTTTATCGAGTCGGATTCAATCGCGTCATTGTTTCACTCTTCATTGGTTAATTCAGCTCATTCAAAAGGACAACTCTTGTCAACATAAAACTCGAGTGACTGTCACAATTATTTCCCTTAGATCATATGAGCACATATGCCGGTACATACGATGTAGGGGAAGTAACTGCTACATAGTATGGGCAAAATTTTCGGGTATGGGCAAAATTTTCGGGGGGGGACACTCTATTTTATACTACTCATTTGCTTGTTTTTGCAATATAATAACAAATGCAAGAATATCTCTTCTTTATTCTCATAGGAGTTTCATCATTCTTGTGTTACTATAACATTGCGTACGAAATATGTTTGTGAAACAATATTATTGATGCTTTTAAGGTATCACAACTACCTTGACACAGCTTACTAACTCAATGCTGGTTTTACTCAACTATCCCCAGTACCAGACAAAACTTCAGGAAGAAATAGATCTAGTAACAGGTCGTAATAGGCTGCCAACCTACAAAGACCGGGAACACTGCATGTTATATAAAGCGTTTGAGCTAGAGGTCATGCGTTTTATTACTCCGGTACCTCTGTTACTCCCACATGTTTGTAGAGACCACGTGGAACTTGACGGATTTGACATTGAGGAAGGCAGTACGGTAAGCATAATCCTTTGTGAACTCGAATAAAAATGGTAGCAGCTTTAAAGCGATTTAAGGAGATTGTTTTGTGGCTTAATGTGAGGATAGACATCACTGTCATCCAACAGAGTATTTAAAAAAAACGGACGGTACAACAGAACACATCTTTGTCTTAGTATCATATGATGTGGCAAATTATTATAAAATGTAGATTCTAAATCAGATTTACCAAATAGGATAACCATACAATCTTGACGTTGTTCTTAAATTCATCAAAACAAGTGGTTCAACACAGACTGCGTAATTTCTACGACTGACAACAGAATATCCTTAACTTCTTCTGAAACTTTAAAGAAAACATTTGCACAGACTAGTATTATAAAAATTTTGAAATATTAATGTGTAGTGCAGTCCGACCTATTTCATTGGCATAAATCATTTTAGTACACTTATCATCACACGATAAATCATGAGTAAAAGCGATACTATTTAGATGCTTACAAATATTTTAAATCTGAAACCACTGAAAAATCGTACAAAAGTAAAGCGTAAATTCATTGAAGTGTTACTCCTATGTAAAATTCCTTTTTTGACCTGGTCTCCTTTCTTAAAAACACTACCGAAGATAGATAACGGACAATAGGAAACACTTTCTTACCTGTTGGTATCTTACAATCTGGTTAAGTATGAACGAAAAACGGATCTAATGCATCCACTCTCCGGGACTCATGCCATACTTAAAAAGGAAAACGTTGTTGTTTATTTCCCTCAACTGTTTAATTGACCGGAAAATACCTTCTGTTTACAATGCATTACTGTAAATAAATAGATTATGTTTGGATCATTTTACCCCGTGTTTTGCTATTGACTATTTTTTATATCCCAATGTGATTTCAGGTGATCGGTAATGTCTTCTTTGTTCACCATAACAAGAAAGTCTGGGGAGATCCCTGGGTCTTCAGGCCAGAGCGCTTCCTGGACGAACATGGAAATTTGCTTCCGAAAGAACATACACTGATAAGAAAGTAATTTGTGTTTTTTTCATTTTTGTGCTTGTGTGATACATTCATGTTTCGATTACATTATTTATTAGGCTATAGAAAGAAGTATGACTTAATCTCGAATAGAGACAGTTTGCCTTGCAATTGGAGGCTCACACGATCCGGAAATGACTCTAATAAACTCCAATTCGATCAACCCACCACTGTAAACATCTTTAACTTTTAAAATTCAACGCAAAGCTAGCTGAATTGTTCTATGAGAGAAGGAACGATGCCGCACATGTACCAGACAACAAATAACAAAGGTTTCGGTATTAGCGAAGGTCTATACTAGTCTGTTAATATTAACTGTTTGAAACTTTATCAATTTCAGTGTTCTACCATTTGGGTACGGGCCACGTCGTTGTCCTGGTGACAATTTCTCTAGAACTCGGGTCTTCCTTTACATCACTTGCCTATTACAACGTATGAGCTTCGAATTCCCAGAGGGAAAATTTAGATCCTGCGACCCAAGGAAATTAGAGAATTTCGAAATAAAGGAAATTTTTAGATCTCTTCCTTTCCTTTGCCGTTTTAGGGAACGGTTTTGACATTTTCGCGACGAAAACTTCGACGAATGACAATGACCAAGTTGATATGCAGTAGAAAGAATGAATTAAAGTTTTATATATGCTTGTATATTGTTTTATAATTCACAACTGATACAACAGGGTTATTAGTAAAGTAACGTGATCCAGCCTGCGGATTTGCTCGAGTCGTCCGTCGGACCATACAAGTGCGTAGAACCAATCCGGTGTATGGATCACATTGCTATACTAATAACCTTTTATTATATACCTTTTGACACTTTTTTGGGTGAATAAATTAAATTAAAATAACATTTCAAGCATACATTGAAGAAAAACTCATTTTAGTGCGAAATATACGTATTTTACAAATATTTATTGTATTACCGGTATTAGATTGTTTAAAGTTCCGACTGAGTCTAGGATTTCCTCCCGGGTGAACCAAAGATACCAGTATGACTCCCTACGCATACTTGTACCTAACGTTAGGGAGTCTTGTTAACCTGGCTGTAATACCCAGTCAGTTTTGTCCAAATAGTGCGATTACTTGGCAAAAATGTTAGAAATGCCATTTGCCAAAGATAGACGTGCGACCTTACATACATATCTGCGTTGCCAGCGTAATTTTGTACTTAAGCCCCTTTGCATCATGGTTTCTTTACTAGGTGTTAAAACGCAGGAGATGGAATCCATCTTAAGTGAATTATGATCCTTTTTGTAAAGCTATGTCTCTCATGCCTACATATTTCTGAATATACGTGAACATGTTTGTATTGTTGAATTTGGAGTTGTAGAGTTGCAGAGTTGTTGAAGAAGGAATACAATTTAGATAAATCGCATAGTCAAAGGTGTAAAAGAAAGTTATTTATAAATAAAACGGCGAAGTATTTAATGTTCATTTCAATTTAACAATTGGCTTATTGCAAATTAAGTCTTACTTTACCAGAATTGAATTATATAAAACATTAAATATAAATGTGTTCAGACAATTTAGACACATTCACAATATTATTCCTATTGCTTAATGGTTTTTGAAATAGATCCTAAAAAGGGACCGTTATATGTAAATGTCATTATTTATTTGCTTTCTGTCATGAAAAATTATTTGTCAAAAAGAGAAATATCTGTTAATTAATTCTGTAATAATAAAACAGAAAAGAACAAATACTGATGAGCCCAGAATGTGGCTATATGTGAAAATAACCAGTTTGTTTGAAAGCCGCTTGTTTCTTGTCGGACCACACTTATTACTTGCTCTATCATATATAACCTCTAATTTATGTTTTCATTTTTTGTTGCTTTATAATTTTCCAATCTCTTGTTTTTTGTATTTTTAGGTATATTTTCATATATGCACATAGCCTAAGTAAGAATTCCATATTTGTTAAAGATATATGGTATATCATAAAACATTATCAAATATTTGTGTCACTTTTAACTCTTACGTGAATTAAAGATCCCATCAGAAGCATGGTTACAATATAGAGTATCATTATCTAAGCAGACTGAAGAAAAATATTGTCGATATGAACATGTACACCAAAGTAAAAAGTTTGTAGTCTTAAATAACAATTTTATAGAGTGTCTTTCTTACATACTGAATGCTAAAACGTTATCAGATTAGCAGGAAAAATAATAATAATATTTTTTGAAATATTAACTGAGAATGACTTCCGCTTACTTTCTATGTATCTTATACTGTTTTCAGATGATATTGCACTATTTTCTACTGATTCTTCTAGTTCATAAGCTTAGCTAGATAATCTATATTCAGTATTCTAGCAAATGGGGATTAAAATAAATGTAAGTAAAACCAAACTCTGTATTTTCGAGAAACGTAAGCAAGTACATTATGTTGCTATATACATAAACCGTGATGAAATTTAACAGTTTGACATACTTCCTCTAGATGTTAAGACAACATTATACCATTTTGAGTGTATGGTTGTACCAGCTTTACTATATGGATCAGACGTCTGGGGCATTTAACTGTATGGAAGTCGATAAATTACATAATACGTTATTTAACAGTTGCAAAATTTAATAGCGTAACCAATCAGAAACGACGTTACATCGGTAGTTCGTTAGAATGTACATTTTGTGTAAAAGACAAAAAGTCGAAACATGTTAATCGAAAATTTCGTGTTGTCTTGATTATAATTATACATAATAATAACCAATACAGATTATTCTGTGTTTAAGCATAATGTTTGACCATAAAGCATGGCCAATTTGAATGGTAATATAACTTTAAGATATATGAAATAACTACTAGTTATAAAATGCTATATTATGAGTGTGTTATATTTTGAAACTGACGAAGTGACTTTGGATAACAGTTGTAAACCTGTTACAGAATTGAGTTAGTGACTTTCATGCATCTTACATACCTAACCTTTACCCTTATCCTGAATGGACATCGACATCTGTCAATTTGAACATTTGTTGATTTGGCCAGTTCCATTACAGAGTGTGCAGTATGTCCATGATATACTGGTCGCAAAGGCAGAAACATTTGTTACCAGTAAAGAAATGGTTAATCAAAGACTTCAGCAAGAAGTGTATTTAATATGTATGAATCAACTGTAAAACATTTCTCATATCACAGTTTCTTTAAAAAGTGAACCAAATTCAACGTGTTTCAAACATACTTGTTTTTAGCTAAAGTCCCAATATCACTTAAAATACTCATATACGCAAGAATGAATTTGCGGATTGAATAATGATAAAACTGTGTTCTGTTTACGCGAAAAAAAATCGACGTAAGCCTTCATAATTTTGTCGCTTCGATACAAAAAGTGTTGCTTTTATTGTTTGCAATATCACTGAAAATATCACTGCGCTGTTCTATATGATGTATTTTTGATTTTAAAAAGCAACGTTGCGAATGTTTTTCGTGCAACTAACAGTCAATTTCACCTGTAAGATACCTTTCTTGGTATTATAAGAGAGACAAGTAATATTACATCCAAAGTGATCATAGGACTTCAACGTACATTGTATATTTATTCTAATGTCATAATAAATAAAAAAAATACAGTTAGTTACATGTACAAAGGGTTATCGCAGTCACGCAATTGATATCACATTATATTGATGTAAACAGATTGTATGGACATGTCAAATTCAATTCAATTCTTTATTAAAACGCACGATGACACAGTATCATGTTTTATCGCCATGCATATGATTAGCAGCGGTTAGTTCCAGTACATACATACATTCTTTGTAATATAAACAATCAATGGCAGGAGAATGAAAAATATATACATTTTAGGGAATTCTAAACAGCTATTCAATTTAAATTCCTTCAGAAGTTTGATAAAGCCGTTTGCAAAGGCCGTGAAGCTGTTTGCATAGATCGTGGAAAGCTTTAAACATAGCTTTGACAATAAATGTTTACAAAGCGGTCATCTGATATTGTGTTTGATTTTGCAAGCTTCACGTTTATTAGTCTGCATCACAGTAATCACCGTTTGGATCAGTAAAGATCCTTATCTGTTCCTTCATCTGTCCATGCGTTATTTTTCACTGGTGTTGGAGATGAATATCTTGGCGGTGGGGAAAGTGGTCGTTTGGTTGTGTAGCTGGCGAAGTCCCATTTGCCTCCTGACGCTTCGTATGCTGGACTGTTAATTAAAACGTTAACAGTTTTAAACCATTGAAAATGAGTAATATGCATCGTAAGATTTCTTTGTAATTAACGATTTATCATGCCTTTGTTCCTATCCATATTGCCTGGCGGTAATTTTAAATGTATTGTCCTGTACTATATTATATATTCTAGAACATCGCACTGAGTGCTTCGAAAGCCTACACACTCTTCTGTATAGAGTATTTTTTAAAAATCGGTACAGTATATCAGATTCTTATATAGTTATCGAAAATTCAACAAACTACATGTACATTTTTTCTGAGTATTCAAAAAATACACATTTTACAATTATCGATTTTATTTTTAAAGCTTTTTTTGTAAGTTAATGTAAACAAATGGGCTATGATGGCCCTATATCACTCACATGGCTATCATAGGCTATTATACAAGGCTAACAACAGCGTGGTCAAAAACAAAGTAAAAATGCAGTATTTGGTAGCTCTGAAAACTAACAAGAAAGTAGGTCAGTAGGTCAAGTGATACCGGGGCGCCACGGGGTATGAACAATCTCGGTACAAGGCCTCTAATCATTGTTAAAAGCCAAATATATATCTATGCTCTGACTCTCTGTGGTCTGAGACATGAAGATTGTTCAATATATCACAATGTAACATCATGCGAGCCCCCGGACGGGGTCTATGTTAACCCGACGGTCATTTTAAAAGGTCATATTTCTTTTGCTGCCATAGAGACCAGAATTTAGTTTAGAATTGAATTGTTTGAACAATTTCATTGATTACAACGTAGTAGAAGATGTTGCTTGAACCAAATTGTGGACAACGGACGAAGGACGACGTACGACGAACATTCATCGATCCTAAAAGCTGACCCTAGACCACTGACTCAGGTGAGCTGAATAGCTAATGTTACTTTTCATATGCTCCTGTGAAGTCTCTCGCTTTATTTGTTGCCGCAAAATCCATGGGTTCAACATCTGTCATCTCTATACCATCCGCATTGTTCGGTCTACTTAGGTTACTATCATGTAAAAAAGCATTCTATTAATTCTTGAGATTAAAAAGGTTTGCATGGATACTGTGTAGTAAACTGGTATTTCTTTTCATGCAAATATATTTACTCTCGATTGCAAAACAAAAACTCTTACAAAATATATTAATTTCTCTCGAGCTCCTAAGAGAGAGAGAGAGAGAGAGAGAGAGAGAGAGGAGAGAGAGAGAGACAGAGAGAGGAAAAGTGGAATTAGGCTTTTTTTGTCTAGATTTCTAGAGACACAAATACTACGACTCTGGTGTGGATCGAACCCATGACCATCCGATCAGAGGCGAACATACAATCTCTTTTGTTTTAAATGCAACTAATGGCAAAATTATGCATTTTTCACCTTTTCTCCCATCGCAAAATAAAGGGAATGACTGTAGAACCATCTAATGTGTTGGAATCCAAATTTGCACATACTCTAATATACAGTATAATAATTAATCCTGTATATTTGCCTTTTTACAAAATGGTGGTTGTCGCTGCTATTCTTCTTCCTTTAAATATTCTCTCAATAAGTTTTCCGTATGAAGATTAAAAAAAATCAAACTCAAGTACATCTTAATCGTATTAAAAACAGTGAGCTTTACACAAATACCATGTACGAGTCCTTACAGCCTATGAAAGTCAGATGATCTTTTCGGTTATTTTTGTCTTTCAAATATTAAGTTTATTCATTTCACTCACCAAAACATTTCCTCGTGTAATAGTTGCAACGTGAGTAGAGTAAAGATTTGGTGAGACACATTGGTTAATAAATGTGTTAGTTTTTTTACATAGATACAACCGAACGAATATACATACCCCCTATGGAATCTTCTGTTTGCATTTGTCCCTGTATATCGATTGTCCGAAACCCCATTAGCGTCGTCGGGAGTAGTTTTCTGTGAGTTAATTCTGAAGTTTAATTGAAAATATATTGACATCACTCGATACCGAAATAGATTCTTTCCACAAAAACTGATCGCTAAAATAAGTGAATGATATATTTGAAACACAGAAATGTATCGCAAACAAGAGGGCCAAGATGGCCCTATATCGCTCACCTGGCTGCCATTGGCCATAATATAAGGGCAAAAATCGCATCACGGGAAGGGTACATTTTAACCGGGTGATCATCATTTCAACAATATTCACTTAGGTCCACTACACAATGTGTGTTTGTTATTTAGATTGCTTATAGTCCCGGGCGACCGTGGGATCTCTCCCCTGGTGAACCCAGTATCACTCCCATGCGTACTGGTACCTACAAAATTTGACAATGTATGGCGTTTTATTTTACCTGATTGCAATACCTAGTCAGTTTTGTCCGAAGATTATGATCATATAGCCAACCTGTGTAAAATGTCAGTAGCCAAAAGATAGGTGTGCGAGCATGCAGACCAGATACACGTACGCGTTAGCAGCGTACATGAATAACTGTGCTTAAACAACTTTGCCTCGTGGTTTCTTTTGGTGTTATAACACAGTTACTTGTAAAAAGACGGCCAACTAGTTAATGAATAATTTAGGATACCACTTGGCTTATTGAAAGGCTAAGTCTTACTCCACAAAGTTTGAAATATGAAGTAAAAGTAATATCCCTGTTTTGGTTATAGACAAGAAGATTCTACTTAAGCGTATGTTAAATCAAGTGACTTCAAAGGCAGCCGGTGGTCATGATTTGAACATTCTTGGTGGTGGTCCACTAAACAATGCTCCATGCCAAATATCTTTGCTCTGTGCCTTTCTGTTTTTGAGAAGATTTTTAAAGGCTTTCCATTGCCACGGCAACCAGAAGTCTGCATGGAATGAAATTATTAGAACAAGTTTGATAGAGCTTCTTTCAAGAAATATCCCTGTGATATTTCATCAACATTGGGCCACAGGTTTCAGAGAAGATGTCGTTTGAAGGAAATTATGAACGGACGTACGACGGACGCAGAACGGTGAACGATCCTAATAGCTAAAAAATAAGAAAAGCTGTCTGGCAACTCTTTCGTGATAAAAACGAACATGAAAGAAAGGCATATGTCAACACTGTTGTGGAGTGAATAGAAAATGGTTTCATCGTTAGCCTAATAGGAAATATTTTTCTATTTAAGTAAATTCAAAGTGATTCTGGGACTTTAAGCCAAGCTTGCATGTGAATGATTTCTCCACTATGTAGTAAACTGTTGGAATGCTCAAAACAAAGCGATATATTTCTTGTTATCTGTGCGGAATATTTGCATAATAATCAAAGCATTTACCTTTTACAGATGTAAAACGTGGCAATTACCACAAGAAGAACGGTAACAACAGAAACAACAACAATGATGACAATTAACACTATATTGGTTACATCATCGCTGTCTGTAGGGTTTGAAACTGAAAAAGAAGAAGATTATTTACATACAATACACAAAGCTAATTTTTTTCTTAATGAAAGTCAAACATATTTTGCAGGTGTATGTCACATTTATATTCATTAGTTGAAAAGCCAACTCTTGTACAAATAAATATGTAAGTATTGCAATACAGTTGTATGGGTTTTTTTCAGTTCGAAACAGTTGTTGTATTGATTTAATAAATTATCCTTCAGTCCAATATATATTTTCTTGGATTACTTGAACTGTTTTAGAAATTTTGCTGTATAGTTAGATGTTTTTAAAAAGCTTTTGATATTTTTAAAGAAACAAATAGCATGCTGGTTATTTCATAATATGTTTATTAAGTATTCAACTTGCTATGTCACCAATGGCCTTCAGAGGGATTTTTCAAACGCATACATGAAATCTGAGTGATAAACCCCATTATATAGTAAGCATTCTGTGTTGCCTTAACAATCAATTTAATACGACTTTCCAATTTTGATTAATGACGAGAATATGGAAATAATGTTTTTTCTTATGCCGTAGCAATGTCTTAAGACTGATGTAAGACTACTAAATTGCACAAGTCTTCACTGCCTTTTCTACTTAATTCCTTCTATGATTTAGTTATGTATCATAAGTAAAGCAGAATAATTGTTCTTACCGAAACCACAGACAGACGGACAATATACCCATCAGATAAAATAGTAAGGACTTATTACAATAGAAGAAGAGCGTATAAAATCATTAACTTTTATCCGACAGCCCCATGTATTTGCACCTGCTCACATGGATAAGGTGTCATTGCTCATTGGCGCACTCCTCGTCAATCAACCTACCGTCACAATGTATCTCATCCCTGGTCATTAGCCCCTCAGTTGTCCAGCCCTCAGGACATTGCTTGCAAGAGGTTTGAGCCTCCTCGTCCTGGTAGTATCCACGCGGGCACCATTCACAGTACCCTTGGGTTGCGTACGTGCCTTTACCACACGAAACTTGATAAAAAGAGGAAAAGTGCTTATTTATTTTTCACTCATATTTTCTGGTTTGTACAATTTAGATATTCTGTGCTAACCTTTAAAACTCTTGTAAACGGCCATTTGTATAACGGTCATGCAAAATGCTCGGAACACAATATTTTGAAAACGTTTGAGAAGTGTTAGTTGAAGCTGCGATCATTTTATATGCATGTTACTTGGCCACATGACGCATTTTGACATAAGGGTCATATGAATTTGGAATTCACTGATCGCTATAAAACTTATTGTTATGATAAAGATATTATGCTTTTATCGATGCAGAATAAACTGACGTTTAAAAGTTAACTAACATTGAAATCTGGCGCTTGGCATTCAATGACGAAGGTATTCGCAAATTAGTTTACAATGCAGCAAATACAAAAAAACAATTCAGCAATGTATGTATACCACAATAATGCCACACAGGTACGGTGCCGGTTTTACACTCTGATGTGCCCGACAGAGACGAACTGTTGGTTATGACGTCATAATCGTTGCCGTCATACTGTATCATTAATTCCTGTTGCTCTATGTATGTATTGAGAGCTGCTATAACTTCGGCAAGTAGGTTGTAACACTCATCCATATCTGTAAATATAACAAAGATCAAAGACCAATGCAAAATTGTCACTTCTCAGTTAGAAGGTTTGATATGATCGTATAATTGATAAACATGATCAAGTGCAATGAAACTTGTTATCAAAACAGTATTTTTCGAGAAACTACAATGCAGAACATGTACCAGCGCTGATAAAAAGTTCAGACAACGTATTTATTACATACCTATTAATATTTTGTCAAAATACAGTCTTTATTCAACCATCAAATACGGCCTCACAGAAAATCCGTATTGTATGTACGTGCAATCCGCACTGTGTCATTATTTATAAGTATTAGAGTGTATATAATCGGCCAAAAATTACACATGACGTTAATAACGTCTCTTTTGATTTGGTCGTACGATGACGTCATTAAAAGAACGTCAGACGCGACGCATATTTAATAATAATAATAATAATAAATTCTTTATTTATCGAAGGTAACATGTAAAGATATATCAAAAGAACATTAACATACCTTAGTTAAAACATGGCCTTCTCTAAAAAATCCTAAATAATAAATTAACGTATGACAGACATATTTAAACATTATTTCGCGCTAAAAAGAATTTTTCTTCAATTTTGTGCTGAAAATGTCAAACTTATTCAGCGGATTCGCGCAGAAAAGTGTCAAAAGGTATACATAACATGACTTTAAACACATCATGTTCTGTCTATTAATTTGTAAAGACCAATACAAGTACATAATCATCTTGCTATAATGAAATAGATATCAAGACTTAATACTGAGACAACCGCGCTAATAAGACCAGTTTCATAAAGTCCGAATGGTGGTCTTATTATTGGGGTTTTACTGTATAACAAAAAGGTTATTAGTATAGTAATGTGATCCATGAGCCGGATTGGCTATCGTCTCGGTCGGATAAAACATGTGCTGCACACTCGTATGATCCGACGTACAACCCGAGCAAATCTGGCATTCTGGATACAATTACTATGCTACATGTAATAACCCTATTATATTGCATGACATGAGTGTTATAATTTAAAGAGTGCGTTCTACGTATGTTACCTCCAGTTATATAACAAGTAAGTTCAATGGTGAACGTGACATATCCGACATCCCTTCGTTTTCGGTCAGATGATTCTTCCGAGGTGTCAACATATAAGTTATCAAGTGAGCACTTGCCCGTGGCTACACAGCCTGTTGATGCAGTCTTGTTATTTACTGTCGCTTTTATCTTCGATTCCACTTCAGGATTCATAGTGTTACTTGACATGTTGTAGGTGAAAGTAGCGTTTACATTATTACTCACAGCCTTGGTTTTCACTACAATAGAAAACACACTTTTCATGCAGATTGCTTTTTTGTATACTATATGAGAATGTCTAATATTTGTGCTGTTTTTCTTTGTTATCAGATTGTTCATGCAATTGCAGCGTTCTTCATAAAATAATGTTTATTACACACCTTTAAATGGTAAACTCTACCTGGCATTGCGTGCTTAATTCTAACTTATCTTTATTACTACATGTAAGACATTTCAAACGTAAAACGAAAATTGTTCTTGATTAACTGTTATTTCTATTAAACATTTTGATTAACCAGTTAAGGTAACTGACAAATAAAAATTGTATTACTCTTTTTTCATTATCTCTGTTTAAAGTGCAGGTGAATCAAGATCTAACAACGGATGAGCCCAAAAAAACAATTTTACAATGAAAACCTGCCATAAAATATCAACAATTGATGTTACTTTGATATTTCTGTCTTACGTGTACAAGATGGTAATTCAGACAGAGGATTATCGGGATTTTTGTTGTTCCACTCATATCCGGTTTCAGGACCACATATAATACCAGATGTGTCTATAAACCTGTCATCATCAAAATCGAAACCTTCATCACAAGTGGGCTTGCATATTCGTGTCTCATTGGTCCATTCACAGTTTATACTTCCGTTGGCTATTTGTGTAGGTTCGTCAACACATTCTAAAAGAGAACAAGAGCCATGTTAGACATGGCCATCCCCCCGCCAAGTGCTCTTTCTATGACCACGAAATTTGAGGTGAGAGTAATGGATATGATATAGTTTCTAATTTAATGAAATATTCGTATTTGGCGGGGTACAATAAGACAAGGAAGAGTAATAGTTCTTGGGCATTTACTTCCCATCATTGTGCTCTATCACTGTATTAGGTTTCAAGTAATTCCCTTCAGTACATTTGGGAGTTTTGTACCGGACAAGAAAAATCAAGAAAATGTAACAAAGGGGAGTAATTTAAAAATTAGGCAAGATATAGTTATCGTTCTTAGGCACTGCACTTTCTCTCATTGTACTCTATCACTGTATTAAATTTTAAGTAATTCCGTTCAGTACTTTTGAAGTTTTCTCCGGACAAGAAAAATCAAGAAAATATAATAAAGGGGAATACTTAAAAAATAGGCAAGTTAGAGTTATGGTTCTTAGGCACTGAACTACCCCTCAATATCATCTGTCCGCGTATAAGGTTTCAACTAATTCCCTTCAGTACTTTTGGAGTTATGCTCCGGACAAAAGTGTGACGGACGGACGTACGGACGGAGCGAGCCATTACTATATCCCCTGTGCTAAGGCGGGGGGATAATAAAAGTCATCATTTTCTACGGAAATAAAAATTTAAGGTCACGTGGAGATAGGCAAACCTTTCAAAAATTTATAGTTAAATGAACTACAAAACAACCTTAATTCATGCTGAAAATGTCATCGTCGAAACTATGACGTTAATTATTTACCATTAACACATGCCGTGTTGGTTTCGCAAACTTCGGATTTGGTGTTTTCACCTTCACATTGTTTACCACCATTAACTGGAACTGGATTTTCACATACACGTGAATATTGCTGTACACCAGTCCCACATATCACTGAGCATTCGCTAATGATTTCCCACTGTGCCCAACCACCATCGACTGAAATAAGACGAATTTGAAACACTGTCAAAATCGCATACTGTTTCTTCTTAATGATGCAAACAACGAAACAATTGAATAGTACTAGTACTCTCGGCAGTTTAGCATTTTATTTTTCATCCGATATGTGTTCTTATACAAGTTTATTGTTAAGTTTATTATGGCCACTGTCTTCGAAACGTTAACGTTAACGAAGATACATTGGAATCACCGTGTTACTTTGAAATTTACCTTGTATTGCTTTCTCTTTTATTCGCTAGTCATAACTTTTGACTGTTTAATTATTTCATCAAGTAAACACAAAAGTGGTTGGAAATATGTACTCTGGAAATAACCACAAGGCTAAGACAAAATTAAAATTGTTAGAAAACTACAAACCGAAATGCGTTTCACATAGATCTCCAGTAAATCCGTCTGTACACGCACATGAGAACCCATCTTCTCCATCGATACACGTACCATTATTGTCACATGGGTTCTCAAAGCAATCATCTATATTTGTCTCACACATGTCGCCAGTAAAACCTCTCATACATGTGCAGGAAAAGCCTCCGACGGAATCAGTGCAGGCAGCACCATTTTGACAAGGTGAACTTTGGCAATCGTCATCAACTAAAATACACGTTAACATGTATTTTATTTTTCGTCATTGAGCAATTTCTATATTTTTTTCTTGAATACGTTCTGTACAAACAATGTACATATGACCATTCACATTGCTTATAATTTGAACTACAGTTCATCATACAGTAAACACAGTTTTACAGTATCCGCCGATGTAAATAAACTTCAGTTTGCCCTTAGGTAAAAGGTTCGGAATGCCAGGATGTAACCACAGTCCATCATGTCCTTGCGTAAAAGAATTCAGCATGTTTCAAGCAGAAATGTTCAGGTTGCCCCTAACATACAAACCAACGTTCAATTATGCGCTGAAGTAGCAAAAGGAAGCAAACTGTTAAGTGTAATGAAACACTAAGGAAAGCTTAAAGTTAATTTTCATTGTTTATAATCTCACTAATTGACGGATTCAGTACAAAGAAAGGCTCTAAGACTACAGGTTTAGGATTTCATGTCATGTGATTGTCTTCTGACTAAAGTTTCTAAATTAAATGTTTGTGTTAAGATAAATAAAATTAAAAATAAGCATAAAATAAGCATAATAAAGTTAGTTTTTGCGCACAGATTGAAAATACCTTTCCATATGATTGTATAGGCTTACTATGTACATACTTTCTAGTTACAATAAAACAGATGTATTGATGTTTTTGGCGAGTACATTCTATAGCTGTTGTCAGTCGCTATATTAAGTTATATCTCGGTAATAGTATGCTAGAAGCAGCTGAAAGTTGATAGATATTAACACCATTTATTTCAAATGACCCGACAAATTACTACGAACTTCCTAAATTTTAAAGAAGTGGCATACCATCACAGTTTGAGTTTCTCAGAACAAACGAGCCATCGAGTTCTGACACTTTGCCCCAATTTATAAGATTTCCATTGCCTATTTGGAAACATGTATCTGTTGCAACAGGAGTAAAAGCGTCCACGTCCGACCACATATTCAACTGAGATATGGAACCAATGAAGCCTTCACCTGAAAATTGTCAGTTTTTATTTTTAATCATGCTCATGTTAATTTTAACAAGGTTTAACTTCATTGGTGTTTTAGTCTTTCTACATAGGTTAAATCTATAGGTCTGGAGTGATTGTAATTTCTCTGTCTTTGTAAAAACTGTATAAGAATAAGACTCATTATTTGTAGAGTTATTTTTTCTTGAGAACACAAAATACATACATGTAACTGGATCGTTTACTAAAACTGGAACAAACAGACAAAATAGTTTAAATGTAAACATCAAAGTTCTAGAGAGTCTACCTCCTAATGTAGCATTTAACGTGGTAACGGACCGTCTTTTACGGTTTGAAACTGGTTCTTTCAATATCTCTTCTTCATTCATATGTGCAATGAACTCGTCACCAGTGCTTTTAACTGTAACTTGTGTCCACATCATTGCCCCTATTATATTTTTTCCAGTTTCATACTGATGTCTAATTATAAAGTGAACAGAATTACAATTCTCATAGATAATTACAGTTCTTACATAGAATTATAGTTCTTACATAGAAATACAGTTCTTACACGGAATTAAAGTCGGAGAATTACACTTCCTACATAGAATTACAGTTCTTACATAAAATTACAGTTCTTACTTAAAATTACTGTTCTTACACGGAATTAAAGCTGGAGAATTACACTTCTTACATATAATTACAGTTCTTACATAGAATTACAGCTCTTACATAGAAATACAGTTCTTACACGGAATTAAAGTCGGAGAATTTCACTTCCTACATAGAATTACATTTCTTACATAAAATTACAGTTCTTACATAGAATTACAGCTCTTACATAGAAAAACAGTTCTTACACGGAATTAAAGTCGGAGAATTACACTTCTTACATATAATTACACTTCTTACATATAATTAAAGTTCTTACATGTAATTACAGTTCTTACATAGAATTACAGCTCTTATATAGAATTACAATCACAAGTTCTGTCAGAGATTATAACTATACAGTAGCCACTTCATAGGAAAGATGGTTAATACATTTTCGATGTATAAAACAAAGCTGTCAATCTTAAAATTTGTTTATTAACTCAAAGAATAAAGGTACAACGTAATGCAATACAGAAACTTTTTTGTTATCGATTATAAATTTGTCACAAAATCTTATCAGTGTTATATGTAACGTTTAATCTGAAATTCGCTAAACGATTTCAATACAAGAAACCAGCTTGTTCTTATTTACGTTTACGTTCCTACTTTTTCATTTTCTATTGTTTCAAGATGAATGTATGGCATACCCATTCAATCCAACTCGCAGCTGATCAACGTTCGAAACTGATACAACCGTTTGTCCGTCCGTTCCAAGGATATTCAAAATGTTTTCACATTTTTCACATTTGACAAAGAAAGTAAGTACAAATGTATTTAGTGGATCTTCTATATTCAAAGAAGCAACGGTAAGTACCTCGGTGTCGTCCAGCTGACTGTATGAGACATCAAACTCTGAAACCAACACAAACTTGTTTTGGTTTTATTTATCTTGCTTCAGAAATAAAAGACTAGTTTTTATTGTACGAGATACAATTGTATGATTTTTGTCATCCATGTTATACTTTATACTAGAAAATCATCTTTCTTTATCCAAATTTGTTTTTGGAACTTTTGTTTAAATGTGCAATTGCTATCCGTTGTCTTTAATAACTTGATTGGTTTCATTTTAAATTACTGGTCACACCCAAATTTTAGAGGAGAATTAGAATCATTGATACATTTCAAATGTATCTTTGATACGAATCAAAGCACATGTAGATAATAAAACTCCAAGACCCGGTTGTTCGAAATTTTAATCAACGATTGTGCGAACAGTCGGCTAACTTTAAGAGTTCTATTTATTATTATAATAAACAGTTTTAAATCAATTGCCTGCATTCAAGAGAATAAGGACTAAAAATAAAATATTAGTATTCCAGTGGTATTTCCCATCAAGAAATGTTTTTGCAATCAAAATTTAATCGACGGTTTGCCTAACATCCGGGTCCAGGGCACAAGGGTTTGAAAAGTGAACATACCTTTGCACTGAGAAAGAGATGTTGCACCAGCTTTAACAGTAATCTGCGATCCCGGACATGGTGTACACTCAATGCTTCCACTGTTTTCACTGTACCATCCTAAATCACATGGAGAACAAGGCTTCGTCCCCGTCGAGGAGTTAAACCCTGCTGGACAGGCTTCTGCAGAATCGGATTAAAAGGTCTTGTCAGTGAGTATGTCATACAACGAAATTTCGCAAAATAAGCTTGACTCATGTGTACAAATGTAATATGTGTAAGCTGACGGGAACCAATAAAGTTACATGTGATTTATGTATATGCCAATGCAGATCAGACGTTTAGCTTATTTTTCTTAATTTTATATGACTGATTGATGCTGTGTTTAGTTGTCTGCTTTAGTACGTTCTTGTTTTTGATTTTCTGCTTTATTGATTTAAATTAGTAAAAAAACAACTCTGAACGATTACAGCTTAGAAAGGCCTCATAAGCTAAACAATAGTGTCTAGTACCTTTGCACTGAGATGAAGAGTAAGCTCCCTTAGTTTCGGTTGTAGTCCCTGAAGGACAAGATTTGCATGATGTTTGTTTGGACTCGTCTTGATAGTAACCACGTGGACAACGAGCACAGACGTCATTCTCTTGGTCATGGTAATATCCTTTATTACACACCACTGAAACAAAAACAGCAAAGTTGTCGAAGATAAATATTTCATAATGATCCTGTTCGAACCATTGCATAGTAAGCCCTGAAGCGAAGTTTTAATTAATAAATAGCAAAAATACTGTCAATCATACGGCAATATCACTTCGAATCTCGTTATAAGTAGAGTTTTCTCATTTTATCGAGATAAGATAGATTTTAAAACGAAATTCATTTTCGTTATAACGAGATGTGAAAGTCGTTAATACGACCGTTTAATCAACCTTGAGTTGCAGTTGATACATCGATATCTTGATCAGGGAATCATTTCATTCAAGGTTTGTGATCATCCTACAAGAGGTTTAGCTGATATTAACCGAACACTAAATACTATGGACGGACAGACTGACGACGGACGGATGAACTGTCGCACAGAAAATATTCCGCGGCGCGGTACAAAACATGTTACATTTGACTGTTAACAATGAACATTAAAAGTAATATACGCTATATAGCTGGCGACTGTAGCGTCGATATTTGCCTATTCAAAATGAAAAAAAACTTCAGTTAAAATCGTATGCACTCAGATTTAAACAACTTTGCTTAATAAAGGGCATCATGAGGTAATGTGTATTTATTGCAAAACTATTGGTTCGATATTTTATTAAATGTACTTTTCTTTCCCTTATTGTCGATCATAACAGATTTTCAGAGACGTGTCAAATAGCTTTACCACATTGAAATGTACTCTTTTTGTATGCACTTCCCTCGCTACAGTTTCTTTCTGGTTGTGAAACTGTAATCTCGGGGCCGGTACCATTAAGATCAAGGTCACCGTTTGCTGCAGCGTGTATCATCGCATTTCTGATGGAGTTTCTGGATTTAACTATATCAGTAGGAGTTAGGTCGTTTGACATCTCCAGTGTCACTTGGCCACTAACTCTTGAGGTTACAGCTTTTCGCTTTCTGTCAGAGCCACTTGAGCTTTCTCCACAGATAACCTGAGTTTCAAAAAAAAAAATGGTTACGATCTATTGAAAACAACGCCTTTAACAACAACAAAACTTATCAATACATGTAAGTATTTGTGAGCAGCTCTATTTGTCATCCAATGAAATCGAAGACCTCTTTTTGATCCTTCGTTCTAATTTCCACATTACGACTATAAGACTGTACTCTGTTAAAATTAGTCAGTAACAACTCCCGCGGTCGATAATATTGTAAAAACAAATGCTTCAATTGGTTGTCAAATAAAATTTCCCACTTATTGTATAGTCCTTTTATGATAACTTGAAAGTTGCGTCACATGATGTTTACGTTTGCTGGTATTATGAAAACACCAAAACAGGTAAGACAGCTTTTTGTCAATACAATAAGTATTTGTTTTTCACATAGTTAATATAAAACTAGTCATTGGCTTAGTGGTAACGGCAGTGAAATTGCATCTTTTTATGACAAGGTCGTTGGTTCGAATCCCAGAATGTTTGGGTTTCATTTTTTGTCTTTTTGTTTTCTAAATCCCGTTTAAATTCTTTTGATATTCAAGAGTTAACCCATTTCATGGAAATATTAACATCTGTTCTCGTAAAGTTCTAAATAGGAATGCGAGCAATGCATTAAAATTAATTCATACTTTGTATAGGGTATGAAATATCTACATACAAAATCTGGCAAAACGAGTTCTGTATTGACGAAAGGTTTACATATTAGACATGATATAAATGAAAAATAAAGTATCCAAAATAAGAAGAAAAGAAAACAAAAGATTCATGAAAAATTAAATTCACTTGGATACGAACCTAAACCGTCAAAACTACGATCAAATTGTCTACGCACTAACCAATTGAGCTATTCAGGCAATTATTATTTTTCCGCGATTTGTTAACTAGTTATGTTATAACAAGTACTGAGATAACCGTTATACCTGATTTACCTGTCAAGTTGAACCTAATCCTATGACGCGCTATCAAGTTATCATATAAGGACTATACAAACATGTATAAATGTTTATCCGCACATGTTCTAAAGAAACCAAAAAGTCTCCCCGCCGATCTTTCTGATTCTCATTGAACCGTCTGGGTTAACACTAAACATATTGTCTATCTACGCTCGAATGAAGACTGAAGAAAGCTTTAATCCAGCGGCAGTCATCCGCCTGTCTATTAGTTATAAAGAAATCTGAAAAATGGCGTACTGCGTAATGTTGTTACCTATTTTAGTGAGTTTTGTCATATAGTATAAACAAACTTTCAGCAACTGCATTTTAATAACAGTGTGGCTCTGATAGAAAATAGTTTGTCTAATAGTCTGATGATCCAACTATCTTACTAAGATTCAAAGAAGAGCGTCATATTTTTTCAGAGTTTAATTCTTTTTCCCCGGTCCAGTATTGATATTTTCATCCTTAGGTCGTTGTCTAAGGGAGACAATCCATTCAGGCTTTGATCATAGATAACCACGGTATGTATAGTCAAGGGAGATAATCTAAGCAGATATTTTCAAATTTCTGGAAATGTTTAGCACTTAGTTTTATATACAAGTACTGATTTCTGGGTAAGGTCGAGTGAAGTAGCATTCACATACCTGAACGCTTGAAACGCTGCATGCGGGCGGTGTACATGTGGTTAAATCGGAATTGCTGAAGGCTTGAATAAATTTATTTTTGATGTCATCTTTGGATTCCTCACAATTACCTTCGTAATACAGGTACTCAATGTTAATTCTAAGAAAAGGCAAAGATCGTGAATCTTCAACCTCTGAAATATAAAAAAAGTTTACACGCACATTTAGTTAAAGTTGTCTCCCGACATCGGCGATGTTGAAGGAAGACCTATGTGGTAACCAACAGTGACTTTTCCCATGAGGATTGACAATATCCCTGCGTTTGTTATTCGTTTAATCATTCCGAAGAGATATATTGAACATGAATGCAGAAAGATAAGGAAGTGACAAATCATTTCAAATATGTACATTTACACAAAACATGTCTTGTAGAGCGACGAGTAGTCAGAAGTTACTGTAATATTAGCATTCAGCTCCTTAGCTAGATCGCTTTCTATCCTAGCAGATTTTTAATGGAAAAAAAGTATTTTCTTTTGCTTTTTCATTCATCCTTCCACAATTAAAAGCACAAATACAATGTCATATACATTACTGAGAGGTGGGCGAACATGATGCGCAAATAGATAGTATAGCGCACGTGTTGTGAAAAGTTAACTAGATCTAATGAATAGTTTAGCTCATTTTATACCATATGGCAAATATTTTTCCAAAAACTTTTTTATCTTGAATTTATTCACGTTAAAGTACGCTACTGACACTTCCTCTGTTATCAGTCTCTTAACCATGAACAGAAAAGCGCAGTTTAAAAAGCCAACTAACGTGAAAAAATGGGCATTTAGAGTCAAGTGTAATGTTTCACACATTAACACGCCAGTACAGGTCGTTTCTGACAACATCTTTAAGTTACTGTTTATAGAATCGTTCAACAAATATAACACTTGAATGGCACATACCCTGGCAGTTGGGGATGTCGCCTGAAATGTACCAATTGCCTGAATCTCCGCAAACAAGCAATGATTTATGTACACGAATGTCAGCTTCGTCCATGACAACATACCCTTCCTGGCACAACATTTGACAATACCTTCCTTGGAGCCACGTGTCACATGCTAGAGCACCGTTGTCAGGGGCACGCAAGTCTGCGCACGAGTTCTGACCTATATATAAATTGGAAGTTGATTTTAACAACAATTATTGAATTCTTTTTGGTGTCGACTATCGAGTGACTTTTTACATGTTGACAAAACACAAGGGATACAGGTGCATGCATGTCAAGATATGATTCATTCATATGTCACTGATGTTGTAAAAGTCCATGATTTTCTAATATTCTTTTTAATTATTTCATAAACTGTAAATTCCTTCTGATTGAGTTTATATCTTCAATGTTGCTGTACAAGTTGATAACATTTATTTTAATATTGGCCATCTATTAATACATGTTGCTGACTCTTTCTGAAGAAGTCCATATTACTTAAAGCAGGGGGTAGGACGTAAATTGGTTGCTGATTCACTTTAAGCAAGATTTTCGGTGTATGATCATAAAAATGGCGGACTGACGGTTGACTTTTTATCTCTGTGTTAGCACTTTCACCTGGTAAATAGTATAACATGAATATTTCTGAAGCCGAATCGGCGTAATCATTTGCCAGATGTATTTAAGTTATACTACTTACCTAACACGAAGATAAAAAATCAACCGTCAGTCCGTCATTTTTACGATCATACACTGAAAATCTCACTTAAAGTGAATCAATAACCACTTAACATCCTAAACCCTTTAAAGGGAATTCGAATTACAGGGAATTCGTGTTTGAAACACTAAACTGACAATTAAAAAAGACAAAATTAACATAAACTATTAATGAAGTTCAGATGAGTAGAAATTTGACATTTCAAGATTAAAATAAAGAGAATTTACTGTAAGTCAGAATCTTTAAAATTGTAGACATTAAAAAGAATAGCTGATCAGGCAGCAAATGAGGAGCTAAAACTAGATGTGACAGTATTTTATTCGTTTTATCTAAACTAAAATAATGGTACTCACTTTCACAATACGGTTGACTATTGTCAAATGTCCAAGCCCCATAAGGAACGATAGACCCTTCTTTATCACACTGCGCATGCGCATGGCCGTTCAACGACGTTCCATTATCACACGAAAACAGACACGAAGACCCAAAGATTCTGCCATCTGGACAGTTGACATGAGTGTACGGTAATGGATAAATTGTGTGACATTTTATTTCTGGAAAGAAATTTAAGTAACATTTAATAGTCTTCGCTTGTACTTGACAACTTTATTTCTTTATCCAATGAACTTGTTGTATTTCTCTTCGGTATGGTCATAGACTCATGGTGTTTTAAAATCAAGTAATAGCCAGTACTTCACTATGTCAGTAACAACGAATCCGATTAACTGACTGGTAGAAATACGATGTATTCATTGGATGACGAAGAAACCTATCCATTGGTTACATTTGTACATAAGTGCTCAACTGTACTAGTTTCATAGAAAAATAGATAGCCTCCGGTCGCTACGCTCATGTCGATCTTCCTATGTTTTATACACAGTAAGGATGAACACACATAAATATTCTCATTCAGTCGTCGACGTTGTAACATTTAACGAACACTTCATTAAGAACTAACGCGACTAGTTTTATTGTTTGACTCAATGTAAAGTCACTTACGTTTCACGACGACCTTGAACTCACAGGTGGCTGTATTATTGACAGCATCTCTTGCCGTATATTTGACCGTATGCTCGCCAACATCCAACTCGGTTGTGGGCGTAGGTATTGGGAGGGTAACGGTGACTACTCCACTGTTGTCAGTTGCTGAAATAATTTTATGTTTTGTTTAACCACAGGTAGTTAATCTGGACATTTTGTTATGTTGGCGATGTTTTCATTATTATACGGACAGTTTTTATTTATCTTTATATATCGTTGAAACATTACATTACATTGTATACATTGTAGGGAAAACTGAATAATGAGATTTATATTTTATAACAATACTTGTATATTAACAGCTTATAACAGACAGACATTGCAATATGGGCATTTTAGAAATATCTAAATAGCACATGTTTACCGATAACAAAGCTGTGAATCTCTGGGGTTTTTTAAATGCATTATCAACACTTTTTTGTAAACATTTTAAGTTTGCTTGAACGTCTCACCAATAGGAGGGTTCCACAAAATTCGTCCAGTTGTCTTGGAGCGCTCCGCATAGCCAACAACAACATGCGGACATCCGGAGAACTTAGGCGGTTCCGTGTCTAGTTTAAGGTAATCATATTTAATTATATTTGTCACTTCTGATTTGGTACAGAATTAGAGTGCACAGACATAGTTAATCGCACATTAATACATGTATAAACAGCACTATTGACTAAATAATTACAAGACATATAATACAAATTTAAAGATGTCTCTATTTGACATATACCGGCATACTTTATATTATGACATCAGAAATTGGCCCGTCCCTTGACATCATAGCAATATTCGAGTGAACAAAAGAGCGAATTTTTGTTTTTCTTCCGTATCTATCTAAAATGTCATCAAGTATAAACAATACCTATTTACCGTTAACTTCGTCCAGTAGAGTTAAACTTAATATATTCAAGCAGGTTAAGCACCAAGCGCTAAACTGACGATATGTCAACACACTTTAAAGTTTCCATTTGCTTAGTGGTTTTGACATCAACCAGAGAGGTCAATGGTTCAAATCCCAGGATGAATCTGTTCTGATATGTCTGTTCGGTTGGCTGCCGGTAAGGCCACTATTGTTTACCGTTTGCCAACGATTAAATGGTTTAATTCGGAATACAGTTCTAAATAAGGGTTATAAACTCTATCTTTTTACCTAAGTCTCAGCCATCATATGTATGTTGGTAAAACATCATTGACGTTCCATTTGAAGTGTGTTGACTTACCTACACAAATAGGGGTACTTCCGAGCCAAATGCCAGACTTCGTGCACACTCTAACTTTGCTGTGCCCAGGTAACACACTGTATCCCGCCTTACAATTATACGAACATTTACTTCTGAAATAGTTGTCGTCGGTGCACGATATATCTACAGTATCGTACTGACCGGAAGTTGGAAGTAGTTCAGGACACTTGAGCTCTGTCAGAGAAAAACGGAAAACAGCAATGGTAGTGAAAATAGAAGTAGAGTAAGAAAAAACAAGAAAAACAAAAAACATGCATGTGTAACATTCAGTATAACTGTCTAAATTATTTACTTGCTTAAAGAAATTAGTCGCAATTTTAATTTCTGTGATTTACATATTCATAAACGTTTTACAGTACATACTTGTTTTATACATCTAAATACTAGCCCATTGACAAGCATGTCACTTACTTTGACAATACGGTTGAGTTGTTGTGTCCCACTGCTCTGTGTCGAGACAGGTTGTCTTTGACGAACCGACAAGCTCAAAGCCTGCGTAGCATCCGAATCTACAAATACTTCCACGTCTCATGTCGTGACTGACGTGACATATCTTCCAGCCATCATTCACTTCACTCCACTTGTCACACCGTAGAACTGTTCATAGAAGTGTTAATTTTTACATGACCCCATACATAAAACATTAACGCCTTCTCAATGGTTGTTAAGATATTGAAAGAATAAGCGCCGTTTTATCGAAAGACGTACGCCAGACGATTGGCGTTACAGGAAAGTTACCGTTAATCACATTTTTGAAAAACTGCAGTTATGCATAGAATTTGGAGACACTTGTACGGAGTTAGGGGAAAATCCGTCAACAATATTCTGTACGGCCTAAAGGCAAACCAGTCAGCGACTATATATACGGCCTTGGGAAAACAAGCCAGCAATAATCTGTACAGTCCGAGACGAAAAAGCCATAGATAATAGGTACTGTCCACATACAAACAATTCATTGATAATCTAAGACATTTGGGCAAACAAGCTAGCGATAACCTGTATAGTTCACAGACAAACAAGCCAGCTATAATATGTACAGCTTTAAGACAAACAAGTGAGCAGTAATATGTACGGTCCACAAACAAACACGCTATCGCTAATATGAATGATCTGCAGACAAACAAACCATCTACAATATGTACGGTTCACCGATAAACAAGCCAGCAATACATTGAACAGATACGGTTCACAGACAAACAAGACATCCATCATCCGACCACAGACAACACGCCAACGATAACCTTTACGTTTCACAGACAAAAAACAGCGATAATTTGTACATGTATAAGTACATGTATAATTAACACCTACCTTGTACGGTAATTGTAAATGAGCAGGATGCATAATTTCCAGCTCTGTCTCTTGCATGATACCTGACTCTGGTAACACCCTCCGAGAACAGTTTTCCTGGTGCTTTTCCGCGTCTGTACGGCCTAGGTAAAATAATAATTTTTTCCTTTCAAATTTAAGAAATGCAAAATAGAAATTATACACCACAACAGACAAGGAAAAGTTATTCATAAGTTGTTAGATTTTATGTTCTTTCATCTTCAGACAGTGTTAGTTAGTAAAGTAAAGTTTCCCTAGATATAATATGCCAACCCTGTGGACCAACGTAAAGTGGTCTTTCTGTCTTAATGAGTTTAGTCTTTTAATAAAGACCTTTTTACTATAAAATGGGCAATTGTGTTCCAATCTGGTCTTAATATCGATGGTCTTAAATTCCTGTATTCTAATGCAGTTGTATTTCATAGTGGTGATACTGTACAGCTTGACCGCCACCATTTTATATATTACAACAAAATATATTATTCCGTTCATCTTTTTCCCTATTTATATAATAAAAACCTATAGAAAAAAACTTTCTTTATTATCCATGTAAAAATCCCAGTGTTATCTGAATCTTAATATCGATGGCGGTCTTAATATCGGGTGGTCTTAATATCTGGTTGTCTTAATATCGATGGCGGTCTTGATATCGGTTGGTCTTAATATCGGGTTGTCTTAATAGCTGCTTCTCTCTTTTTGTCAAATATACATTAATTTCCATCTATCAATAAGTGTAAAATCTCGGCATGGGGTATTTCTTACATTATTTCCAAACATTAATTATATTTAAAGCATCTTTCTAAAGACCATTCCGACGGTAAATACCGCTTTAACATAAGTGAGACTTAATTAAATACAAGTTCACATCAAACACTCACTTGATCGAACCGTCCCTGTTATCGTTTGCTACCACCGACTTTTCATCCCACCAAACTTTTGTATTGATCTGAAATGGATCTGCGTACTCGTGTCTATTCGGAGGACACGTGATCGTTGGTTTGGTCCTATCACGTGGTGGACATCGCCGACCGCGACCACGACCACAAGAGCTTACCAGACCGCAGCAACATGCGAAAAACATCAGAGAAGTTAGATAGAACTTCATCTCTGCAGTTTCTGAAATAGTTTAAAACGTATGTAATCTTTTTTTTTTCAATTGAGACACGTTTATCGTAATGGTCATCAGACACGGCACTGGATCCGACATCTAAACCATTAATGAGATCTCAAGTCCAATCGCAACTCCTCGGGTAATTCCGTCATCTTTCATCACCGAGGTATTCCGATTGATAACAAGTCAAACGATGAAAAGTAAGAATGAATATATTTTGTAAAGTTACAAAGAATAAAAATCATAAAAATACATAAAAATGAAACAAATGCACGTACCACATAAATGCTATAAAATTATACTCTAGCAATAGCGTATGTACAGTCTCAAAGATATACACGTACACATGTATTGTGTCTTAGTATCAATTCTGTCAACTCAAAATTGAAAGAGACTACTAAATTTGTCAGTGACGTACATATAGTTTGAAAGAAAAGGTTACGAAAATCACAGTCAATTCTTACTTCCTCAATGATATTATTGAACGCTCGTCAACTATATCATTATATTGTTATTTGAATAGAGAACATGCTAAATAAATTAAACGCTGTATTCTGTACAGTTCTTCAATTCAATAATGAACACATATTTTATCATTTAAACAAGCCAGTCAATTCCAGTTGCCAGTATATCTGTAATTTTTTTCTTTTGTGCCTCCTTTTTCCTGTCTTTTGTGCTTTTCTTTTTGCTTTCTTAATTTTTATCAACTTACGTTTGATAGCAGTATGAGACCGATTTCTGAACACATGCAAAATTTAGAGGTCACAAAATATTGTATTTCATCTGTGAACAAGGGTTGGCCAAAGCAGTACCGGAAATAAGACTTATGTATATAAACAGCAAAGGCTATCAAAGTTATTGTAGTCCCGATTTTTGTAGACATAGATATATACAGTAAAAGTATTTTTGTTCCGATTTTAAGATATAAGTTGCATTGCACCAAAAAGTGTTGAGTACAACTTTTTGGTACGACTGAACTCTGTCTTGACATTATTTTATAGAATAAAGAATATCCTTGAGCAAAAACAAAGGATAGACAATTACAAAATATACGTTGGCTGCAATACAATACACTAACAGTTACGTGGGGTGAAACAACGTTTTGTTTGATAAAATATTTGACATGACTGCCGGCAGTTATCATGTGTTAGTCAGCATAAATTGCGTATACATTTTGTATAGGTATCTATAAAGGCTATCTGTACACTTATTGTACCGATACAAATAGCTTATTAGTCTTGTAACGGTTTTTAGAGCATAAGGTGATTATAGCATAAAGCATTTTTGGCAAAAATATGACGTCAGGTTAGAGAGGCATACCCTATTTAAGGGGGCAACTGAAATCATTGAAACGATCAAATTTTCAGCTTTACATTATTGCCTCACATATCGGTAACATTACGTGTTCAAGTTCGATAAAACCTTCACAAAAACACTTGTATTATATGTTTAGGGTGTATTTAGAATGAAAGGTCGGTATATTGGCTAACTATGCGTGAACGATACATATTTTTCGATATTTGTTATTGTATTGCATTTGATATTTAAAGTAAGTAATAGTTGAAGGGAATGCCCCTTTAAATTAAAAAAAAAAAGTCCCAAAGTTGTTTGAGAGATATTAAGCCCTATTGTATCGTGCCAAAATATTTGAACGGAATATAAAACCGTTACAGCTTTTTAGCTCTTTCTTCATAAATCCATAATGAAGAAACATGATCAGACATATCGGTTTCCCTTGTTTTATTCATAAGACGGGAGGAGATGTTCACAATTTTATTAAATTAATATTATAGCCCTCGGTTATATGTTTGCTACGCCGGCCCTTGGCAAATTTAATCCCTATGTTTTAACGCGTTTCGCGAAGCCAGATTGTTCCTCAAATTAAGAGTTTCATTTTGCTATCATTTCTAGAGTTCTGGTAAAATGAATAAAAAAACAACCTATCCCATAGCATAAAAAGTAAATGCCATGACTAATATTTTTCAACTTCCTTAGAATAAGCAATAAGCAGTGTTGCTGTAACTTTAAATAAAATGAAATACATACAAATGAGATTTCAATTTTGTAGTTTTCACTTTTTTGCAAATGTTTGCCACGGCAAGATGCCATGGGAATCTTGTAAAGGCAGCCCAAATGGCAAAATTGTTAGCAAAAAGCGCCCACGGCAATATTGTTTCAAAGGGAGCAAGTGGTCATTATTCATAATTTATAAAGTCATTTTGGTTAGTAGCAAAACATTTCAAATGTGAAGAAAGAGGCATGTATAAGAATGATATGATGTAGCATTGTATGATTTGACACCATTTCGTTCTTGTGAAGGTAGATCGTTGCGGTTCTAATCAGGATTTATGGTTCGATTATTCTTTATGGATTTTGCAACGCCGTCTACCTCTTTTCTAGGTGTAGTGAATGATCTTACGTTATAAAATGGTCTTACGTAAATAATATGCTGTCTTATTTTCCATCCAAGAAATGTCCAGCCATTCGACTGGCCGCCAATCCGTAATTCTAGCATAAAATGTGCTGTTTTTGCCCATTTTGCCGGTGTTTTAACAGGAGAAAAAACGTGTGTTAACGGGGAGATTCACGCGCTGTTATAACCCGTTTTCATTTATGCGCAGTACAGGGCCGTTGTAAACAATGGACCTGTCTCCTAAGTCTTACATCATGTACGGCGTCAACAGTGCCGGGCTTAAAAACCACTGGTGACGTCATAAATCTGACGTAAACAACACGGACGTTGTCCCGCACATTATTGAACGTCGTACCAGTAAGAGCGTTTCATTTTTATTTTAATGATTTTTTATGTTATTTATGCTAGAATAGCGTTAACGCAGGTTTTTCTTTGTAATAACCCTGCAGAAACCCTCGGGAATGTTGGTGCCCTCGCCCTAACGGGCTCGGGCACCAACCATCCCTCGGGATTCTGCAGATGTTATAACAAAAAACGTGCGTTAACCCTACAAAAAGAAATTGATATTAACGGGCCGGGCAGGTAATGTTAATCTCAACATTATACCCAACGTCAACATGGCGCATGCGTGTACAGTTCGTCAATGCAGCCTGACACTTTAGTTAATCTTTATTATTATTATTATTATTATTATTATTATTATAGTTATTATTGTTATCGTTATTATTATTACGATTTTAATTATAATTATTATCATCATCATCGTCATCATTATTTCTATTATTATTAGTAGTATTATTATCATATTATCACTACTACTATTATAAATATTATCACTTTTAATTATTTTTTAGGTTTCGATTAGCAGACGGTGCATAGTCTTACCTGTATATTTTGTATGATTTCCATACATGTTAGTGTATGGTTTTATTTGTTGTCTTTAATCTAGATGACATTCGTTTTAGGTGTAAATTGAATATAGTAACTGTGATTATTTGTAATTTATTATGCTTATAGTCTCTTATAATTCTACTATAGAATGGTCATTTGCTTGATATCATCTGTGATTTTTTTATGCATGAATTTTATAAATGTGTATTATGCAAATGAATGAGACTGAAATAAACTATTAAACTTATTATTATCATTATTATCACTACTACCATTATCATTATTATTATTAGTAGTAGTTACATTATTATTGTCATAATTATCATACAATATCTTGAACATGAAGCAAGGCACTGGTGTTATTTGATAGCTTGACATCTATATTTTACTCTTTTTTTTCAAATGTCCAGGGATAGGATTTTTAGCTTTGGCTACCGCCACAAACACAGGAACTTTGCATGTATGACAAAAGTCAGGCACGTGCTTATAAATCATTGAGCATAGGGCAAAGGTAACGTGCGGCATTGTCTTATAGTGCAAAGTAATTTATAGAAGTGTTAGATTACTCGCCTACCGGATGTTGCACAGATAAAATGAAATTGTTGCATGCTTTCTAACCCCCTAATTACCCTTACGTAACAGAGATACTGAAGTACATCCGTGTATTAATTGTTTTATCAGTTATGTTAGGATAAGTTCTCCATATCCTATAGTGTCATATGAAATGTACATTTTACAGCTCTCACTACAAAAGAATACCATACCGCAAATTACAAGCGTTTTATTAAGGACAAAAATATTATCAAGATAGAAGGCAACCGGTACAATTTGTCGATGTGATATTTTCCCTCAGAATACATGAAAAGTGACTACGCATAAAAGCTGCTTAAAAATTTAGAATATTACATGTATTATAAAAATATTTCAGTACAATGTAGGAGAACATTAATACACACAAAAAAGAAAAAAAAAGCGGTTTATGTAAACATATGTAATGAGTTACAAAATCTTTCAAATATAAACTTACTTTGCCTGTCCTGAAGTCGAAGCTAACTTATGTTTCCTTTGCCACAGAGTCACTAAATAAATGTTTTAATGCATTTATCTTTTTTACTTACTCGCCTCGCGTCTTCAGGGTAAATATTGGATTTAAATTTAGGTGAATTCTACATAGCCTATCAACATCGAGCATTTAAATATGTAACAACTTCCGCATACGCCTGCCAAAACCAGTTTAATCACAAAAAAGGTTTACCTTTAAACGTACTTTCTAGACAGATTATCAACTTTGAAGTTAGTTTATGGTTGTTTCTGAAGAAAAACTTGGGTATTTATTATAGCAAGTTTATTTTATTTAAATTTCAAGCATGACTCTTTTATATTGTTAGAAAATAGTGAAAGATACTAACATGCGGAGTAAAAGATAATTTTTCAAACCTATCTATTAAATATTGCAGTGGTAAGGTTTTATCTTTCCAAAACTTTAGCTGATCTTCCCTGTAGGCCGTGAGCCGTATATATCAAAGGAAGTATAGTATGACTTTTGCACTAGAGGTAATTTCAATACTTCACTAAAGTGTTGTGTTCATACTTTTTACACGAACGACTTTTTTAGATGTGATTCAACTGCGCTTCTCGGAGAAGTTTTCGCAGCAACTCCACCATGTACATGTTTCGGGTGGTAACCTGCAGCGTATTCGGACTATTATTACTACAACATGTCAGCGTCTCGGATGCTGAGCTAGCGACGACTTGGGAATACTGTAATTGTAGATGGGACGACTGGAAAGCGTGGAGTGATTGCACCAGTACCTGTTTCGGACGACGGTAACAATTCATTTTTGTTATATGTATGGTTTATTTATTTATTTACTCATCTGTTTATTGTAAATGTTCGGTTATTTAAAATGTCATAAATAAAACCGTTTATAGCATGTTATGTAAAACAATCTCTCTGATAAAGTTGCTATTCTTTGTCGGTGTGTTTTCTTACGAATTATTACACACTACTATATCTAGAGTGGGTGGATGGCAGTGTATCAGTTGATAGCAGTTAAAAAATCTCACCCATGTGTACGTTTTTTTAAAGGTTCTATGATAATATAGTTAGATTTGAATTCAAAGTTTCTTAAGTCAAGTTCAGTTATACGTGACTTAAATTAACAGTGTAGATATGTTTTAATAGGTATTTTGACAACACTTATTATAAATGAATTTATGGCTGTTTAGCAGTGTTATGCATTCTGTTTTTACAGAACACGAACGCGCTCTGTGTGGTTCACGGAATATCCAGGGTGTTCCGAGTTCACTGACTGTGCAACCAATGACGAAGGCTTTGATTGGCAGGATTGTAACGAGGTGTGTCACAATGGGGGCGTGGCTACGGGCTTGTCGATCTCCCCTTGCGCGTGTCAACCTGGCTATTACAGTCAATGTTGCACAGACAGTATGTACATGTTTTGGAAGTCATATTGATTAACAAACAAATAGTTCAATACCGGTATTTTTATCACAGTTCAATACCAGTATCTTTATCACACTTCAATACCGGTATCTTTATCACAGTTCAATAATGGTATCTTTATCACAGTTCAATTCAAGAATCTTTATCACAGTTCAAAACTGGTATCTTTATTACAGTTCAATATTGGTATCTTTATCACATTTTTAAACATTGGTATCTTTACCACAGTTAGATACCGGTTCAATATAGGTATCTCGTTTAATATCGGTATCTTTATCACAGTTCAATATCGGTATCTCAGTTAGATATCGGTATCTTTATCAGTTAAATATCGGTATCTCAGTTAAATATCGGTATCTTTATCAAAGTTTAATATAGGTATCTCAGTAAAATATTGGTATATTTATGAAAGTTTATTATCGGTATCTTTATCATAGTTCAATATCGGTATCTCAGTTAAATATTGGTATCTTGATCACAGTTCAATATCGGTATCCAAGTTAGATATCGGTATCTTTATCACAGTTCAATATCGGTATCTCAGTTAAATATTGGTATCTTTTTTCAAAGTTCAATACTGGTATTTTTATCACAGTTCAATATCGGTATCTCGTTTAATATCGGTATCTTTATCACAGTTCAATATCGGTATCTCAGTTAGATATCGGTATCTTTACCAGTTCAATATCGGTTATTTAGTTCAATATCGGTATATTTATCAAAGTTTAATATCGGTATCTCAATTCAATACTGATATCTTTATCACAGTTCATTATTAGTATCTGTATCATAGTTCAATATCGGTATCTTAGTTAAATATTGGTATCTTGATCACAGTTCATTATCGGTATCTCAGTTGAATATTGGTACCTTGATCACAGTTCAATATCGGCATTTCAGTTAAATATTGGTATCTTGATCACAGTTCAATATCGGTATCTCAGTTAGATATCGGTATCTTTATCACAGTTCAATATCGGTATCTCAGTTACATATTGGTATCTTTATCACAGTTCAATATCGGTATCTTTATCACATATCAGTATCAGTATGTTTGTCTATAATCTTTCTTTTGTGTCACTTGAATTAAATAATTGTTAGTCTGAATAAATAAAATATTTATTTGGAAGTTGTTTGAGTTAAGATCTTTGTAAAGGCAGCCAATTGAAATCCTGTTAATTTGTTACATTGAGATAAAAAGGCATTTAAATGATTTTCCAAGCAACTGAGTTTTTTTAATTCCTTATGGGAAGTGGATATAGCGTGTCTGATGCTCATTGTTTTGATATGTGTTTTGACAGGAGTGAATTGTGGTGATGCTGGTTCTATAGAAGATGGTACAGTGTCTGTATCGTCAACTTACTACGGCGGTACGGCTACATACATCTGTAATACCCACTACAATATGAGTGATGGAGACAGTGTCAGACAATGCCAGAACAACTTTTCATGGAGTGGCAACAAACCCACATGTCTTTGTAAGTCACTTTTCTGTTAAATAATTTCTAATACAATTTTTTTTATTGGTATTTGATATTTTACGGCAGTGCATCACAAGTGTTGAAACGGTATTTAATAGAAAAAAATGTTAAAATACACTGGAACCAATTAATAATTACAACATCTTTGATTAGAACCCTTTGAAGATCATAATCTTTTGGCTTTGCTCTGTACTATAGTCAACAAATTCTGTAAATCTAGAATCTTTCGCGGATCCTCATGAGATACGGCGCCCGTGAAGTGACATGTGACACTTTTTTTTGATTTCGTAATTACGAAATACATTTCGTTTTTACGAAATAAGATTTCGTTTTTACGAAATAACATTTCGTTTTTACGAAATCTTATTTCGTTTTTACGAAATAACATTTCGTTTTTACGAAATCTTATTTCGTTTATACGAAATGTATTTCGTAATTACGAAATAAAAAAAAAGTGTCACATGTCACTTCACGGGCGCCGTACTTAGACCACTCCCTTGTAACCTAGATTATTTTGCAATGGGATTTTAATTTGCGTTTGCAGACAGTTAAGTATTTTTCTTTAGTTTCAAATATCAGTATTTCATTTACGATTACAGATGCTAACCACTGCGGAAGTTCCCCATGTACAAATGGTGCTACGTGTGTGGATCTCCTTGGTAACTTCCGGTGCGACTGTACCCCGGGGTGGAGTGGACAATTCTGTGAGAATGGTAAATAATGAGTTCACGATTTTTGTTTAAGAAACTTGCTGGTAGTTTTGCAAATGTTTACTACAGAAAGCATTAAATAGGAGTTCGTTTTTCATTTTGGACAAATTGTAAGGTAAATGTGTGCACGTTGGATTACTTGTTATTTAATATTGACTCTTATTTAACTATATAGACATCACGCCGCCGGTGATTACGGGATGCAGTGTTGATGTATACATCAATGCCACAGACCACACCGTACAATACAACTGGACGGCTCCTACATTCACAGATCCAATGGGCACTGAGCTTGACATTGTCTCCAACTATCCAAGTCCAGAGTTCGTCTTTCCTTGGGGAGACCACACAGTGCAATATGTTGCGACAAAGACATCTAACGGACTGGTTACAGAATGTTTGTTCACAATTAAAGTTAGACGTAAGTAGCTCTAATCAACAAATTATAAAGCCGTAAATATCGTTTATGTCGAACATGTACCATATGTACCATATTTTCATCTTTTTTATTGACCAATAGATAGTGTAAAATGATTCGAAACTTTAATTTTAGCCACACCTTGTGAGACGCTAAATGTTCCTGCCAATGGTGCAAGGTTGTGTAACGGCTGGCAGACGGATTATGGGCAATTCTGCATGGTAACGTGTCAACAAAACTACACATTGGCTCCCACGCAAAGCTACTACACTTGGTATGTGTGTGGCGCTTCCGGTTCCTGGATTGCTGCAAGTCCTTTACCCGACTGCGAAGGTAATGTATGAAAGAACTGCAAAGTAATAAAAAAGCGTGCATGTGATTAGAGTTTGCATAGAATAGAGTATACATCATATAATGATTTAATACCTTTAAATACGCACCGTCTGCCCGTCAATCCATCCAGGAAGGTATTTACATATGATATGGCACAATTGTTTAGCACATAAAGATGACATGCCGCGTGCAACATCCAAGCCCCTAACCCAAGTGTCAAGATCATACATAGAGTTTGTATGACAGCCGAACCTAACAGGCGCAGGTTGAAGAGGCAGATGCAGATACAAGGGAACCCAGGTACCAGACCCAAGTTTTTTTACGATCAGACCGCTTCGTTCTTTAAGGTGCCTGACGTATAGCAACGAGACACACAAGACTACTTCTGGTCTTCTAACCAGTTCATCCCTAGATGAATGGGAACTCCTGAAAATATTTTTCACATTCCAAGTGTCCCGGCCGGGATTCGAACCGGCGATTACCGAGCGTTAACCACTCGACCGCCGCACCACCCTACACTTACAGTTTAAGCATACATGCACACACTTTTGTGTCCGAACTGTATCTTTCTTATGCATCGAAGGAACTTGGCACAATGGTTCAGCACATGAAGGCGAATCACTTACGTGTGACAGCTTTTCTTTGTCTTTGTATAGTTCGGGTCGAGTCATCCGAGGAAGCGGAGATCTACCAACCTGAGTATGCAGGCTATGTCTATTCGTCACATTGCAGTGATGACGTCACACGGGATAACTTACAGAATCTCTACATTGATTATCTGCAAGAAACCGACGGATTTTCCTCGTTTTGCTCAAATTATCCGACGGAATGTCACAAAGGCAATGTAGATATTCAGTGTTCTAGTTATGGAACAAACTCCAATTTAACTTGACTTTCATTATCGCATACGAGTATCCACCAAGGATGCCATCTGTTTAAAGTCCCATTAGCTCTTTAGAAACTTATAAATGGCTAATAAATTAGCCGAAAGAATAATGACGGAAGTGTGCTACATGTATATTTAGCCTTAAATAATGATGAAGTATATATAACGTGTACATTTCCGACATATTTTTGGCGCTACTTCACGAAAAAGCTGTGTGAGACAGGGTTTTTATTTTTTGAAATTCGTTGAAACTTTCAATTTAAAAATAATCTGAGGAATGTTTTTCGAACAAACACAGGTCAAGTTCGCCTATAAGGTGTCTTACTTGGTAAGATAAGAGCTTCGAGTACTGAACATCTAACGGGCTAATGGGACTTTTAGGCGATGTTGCCTGTCTCAGTTAATTTTAAGACATTGATGTTTATTTTTGGTTAAACACACCGAGAGGCTGTATGTCTTTAGTTATGTTTTTGTTTCATTTTAATAGAAATATTATTTGACTTTTGCCGAGATAAAACATTAAATATGCATTACATGATGCAAGCATTTCACTTTAAGTAAAATCATATGAAATTTAGAATTATTTTGATAAACTTGTGTTTATTACTTGAATAAACATCTAAAACTGAAATCTTGTCAGTGTTGTGTTTCTCATCAGATGAATGACTGAGGAATAGCTTTGAAAATTTGACAACCGTTACAAAAACGGTCCCGTGTCCAATCCCCACCAGTCAGTGCCAACTTCCCTACTTAAAGAGACAAAGTCGGAGGTTACAGTGATTTCAAGTCAGCTTCTCTAACCACTAGACCACGGAGGCGGATCTGGTCGGACATCATTATGAAAATATGGACTTGAATTATATGTTTTATGATGTTAGCATATGTCCCTTACGGAAACATAATGCACCACCACTTAAATTTTAGGTTTCATGAAAATTTCGTCAAATAAAAGACGTCATGTATTCCTGAAGCCTAAGGATGTGTCATAAACAAAGCTGGTTACGCACAATTTGAAAGCACTGTATTTTACTTCGTCAAAAAGTCTCAAGCAAAACTATGTATTTGAAAAAGTAAAAAACAACAGCAATATGATGTGTTATCAATGAATTGAAGGTCTGTGATTAAAATAAACGGATAGTAACCAAAACCAAGTACTGTTAGCGAAGTATTGACACAAATGATCACTCATTGTCTGTAAGAAAAATCCCCTTGTGCCCAATTTTGCAGAGGACTCCTTGTTGCCAGCACTTTCAGTGCTTTGATTTTGTCAGGCGTATTCGTTCCCGATGGAAGTCATGTGCTCATACGTTTGTTCTTTGATGTGGTATTTGTCAATACTATGCGATTTCTATTAATATTCGTTTCATGGTTTCTAAATATTTGCCTTTAATTTTGTACTCGGCCTAAAAGGACTAGGTTTTTGTTTAAATTCACAACTCTACGCTAACCCAATTTTAACAAGTAGACACTATTTTTGAGCACCGAGTCTACAAAATTTGAACGATTCGGATGGTTGCTATTTGAGAAGTAACCAGGAAGTGTGCTACAAAACAGACAGTTACGGGTATTTCCAATTTGGTATACCACCAATGATCTGTAGTATATGTATATACAAGAATATGTACGACATGTCTGTATGTAAATAATTTAATGTTTTTGCATTTTCGGATACTGACTGTTATTAAGTAAAGCATATGCAAATTTCGACCTTTAAATTATGGTGCCTTTCATACTGTTGATGCATCCATTGACAACCGTTGGTTGAAGTTAAAGTGCTGGCAGTAGTACATACCACGGAGTGCACAGTTGTACCTACGAATGAGTACACAGTAGTACCTAACACGGAGTGCACGGCAGTACCTACCACGAAGTGTACAGTAGTATCTTTCACAGACTGCACAGTAGTACCTACCACAGAGTGCACAGTAGTATCTACCACTGCCTGCACAGTAGTACCTACCACGGAGTGCACAGTAGTATCTAACACAGAGTACACAGTAGTACCTGCCAAAGAGTGCACAGTAGTACCTACCACAGAGTGCACAGTAGTATCTACCACTGCCTGCACAGTAGTACCTACCACGGAGTGCACAGTAGTATCTAACAAAGAGTGCACAGTAGTACCTGCCACAGAGTGCACAGTAGTACCTACCACAGAGTGCACAGTAGTATCTACCACTGCCTGCACAGTAGTACCTACCACGGAGTGCACAGTAGTATCTAACACAGAGTGCACAGTAGTACCTGCCACAGAGTGCACAGTAGTACCTACCACAGAGTGCACAGTAGTATCTACCACTGCCTGCACAGTAGTACCTACCACGGAGTGCACAGTAGTATCTAACACAGAGTGCACAGTAGTACCTGCCACAGAGTGCACAGTAGTACCTACCACAGAGTGCACAGTAGTATCTACCACTGCCTGCACAGTTTTACCTACCACGGAGTGCACAGTAGTATCTAACACAGAGTGCACAGTAGTACCTGCCACAGAGTGCACATTAGTATCTACCACTGACTGCACAGTTGTACCTGCCATAAAGCGCACAGTAGTATCTACCACGGAGTGCACAGTTGTACCTACCACAGAGTGCACAGTAGTATCTACCACTGACTGCACAGTTGTACCTGCCACAGAGTGCACAGTAGTACCTACCACGGAGTGCACAGTAGTACCTACCACTGACTTCACAGTAGTACCTACCACGGAGTGCACAGTAGTATCTACCACTGACTGCACAGTAGTACCTACCACGGAGTGCACAGTAGTATCTACCACTGACTGCACAGTTGTACCTACCAATGAGTGCACAGTAGTACCTACCACGAAGTGCACAGTAGTATCTACCACTGACTGCACAGTTGTACCTACCAATGAGTGTACAGTAGTACCTACCACGAAGTGGACAGTAGTATGTACCACTGACTGCACAGTAGTACCTACCACGGAGTGCACAGTAGTATCTACCACTGACTGCACAGTTGTACCTACCAATGAGTGCACAGTAGTACCTACCACGAAGTGAACAGTAGTATCTACCACTGACTGCACAGTTGTACCTACCAATGAGTTCACAGTAGTACCTACCACTGACTGCACAGTAATACCTACCACGGAGTGCACAGTAGTACCTACCACAGAGTGCACAGTTGTACCTACCACAGAGTGCACAGTAATATCTACCACTGACTGCACAGTTGTACCTGCCACGGAGTGCACAGTAGTACCTACCACGGAGTGCACAGAGGTATCTACCACTGACATCACAGTAGTGCCTACCACGGAGTGCACAGTAGTATCTACCACTGACTGCACAGTAGTACCTACCACGGAGTGCACAGTAGTATCTACCACTGACTGCACAGTAGTACCTACCACAGAGTGCACAGTAGTACCTACCACAGAGTGCACAGTTGTACCTACCACAGAGTGCACAGTAATATCTACCACTGACTGCACAGTTGTACCTGCCACGGAGTGCACAGTAGTACCTACCACGGAGTGCACAAAGGTATCTACCACTGACATCACAGTAGTGCCTACCACGGAGTGCACAGTAGTATCTACCACTGACTGCACAGTAGTACCTACCACGGAGTGCACAGTAGTATCTACCACTGACTGCACAGTAGTACCTACCACAGAGTGCACAGTAGTACCTACCACGGAGTGCACAGTTGTACCTACCACTGACTGCACAGTAGTATCTACCACTGACTGCACAGTAGTACCTACCACGGAGTGCACAGTAGTATCTACCACTGACTGCACAGTAATACCTACCACGGAGTGCACAGTAGTATCTACCACTGACTGCACAGTAGTACCTGCCACGGAGTGCACAGTAGTACCTACCACAGACTGCACAGTAGTACCTACCACAGAGTGCACAGTTGTACCTACCACAGAGTGCACAGTAGTATCTACCACTGACTGCACAGTTGTACCTGCCACGGAGTGCACAGTAGTACCTACCACGGAGTGCACAGTAGTATCTACCACTGACTGCACAGTAGTACCTGCCACGGAGTGCACAGTAGTACCTACTACAGAGTGCACAGTAGTATCTACCACTGACTGCACAGTTGTACCTACTACAGATTGCAGAGTAGTACCTACCACGTAGTGCACAGTTGTACCTACTACAGAGTGCAGAGTAGTATCTACCACGTAGTGCACAGTTGTACCTACTACAGAGTGCACAGTAGTATCTACCACTGACTTCACAGTAGTACCTACCACGTAGTGCACAGTAGTACCTACTACAGAGTGCAGAGTAGTATCTACCACTGACTTCACAGTAGTACCTACCACGTAGTGCACAGTTGTGCCTACTACAGAGTGCAGAGTAGTATCTACCACTGACTTCACAGTAGTACCTACCACGTAGTGCACAGTTGTACCTACTACAGAGTGCAGATTATTATCTACCACTGACTTCACAGTAGTACCTACCACGTAGTGCACAGTTGTACCTACTACAGAGTGCAGAGTAGTATCTACCACTGACTTCACAGTAGTACCTACCACGTAGTGCACAGTTGTACCTACTACAGAGTGCAGAGTAATATCTACCACTGACTTCACAGTAGTACCTACCACGGAGTGCACAGTAGTAGCTACCTTGGACTGCACAGTTGTACTTAGAACGGAGAAATCTAATAATCTATTCTTCGAAGACATGAATACTATCTTAAAGTCTTAAAGAATACCCCTTACTCTGAATAGAAACTGTCGGTATTCCCTCATTTTATCACATGAATCATTTTGCAACAACTGTTTACCTTTGTAAATGTCCAAACATAATTATTGGCGCTGTGCGGAAGCACAGCGTCAGTATTGAATAGGTTTTAATTTTGTACCATGGGGTTGCATAATCGAATAGGGAGCAACCAACATTATTATTGTAATTAAAAACTATGTATTATGTTTGAACAAACTCCCTATAATGAATAAATAAATAGTATTAACTGATTACAAACAATACTATACCAGATGCATACGTCTTCGACCGTTAATTCAAAACGTTTGACATATTCATAGGATATTTAATAACTTTTCCACAAACTTGAAGGTTACGGTTTTTTTATTGCTTTGTTTACGGACCCTACGGCCAGATTCATCAAAGTTCAGAAAAAACGTCTCGATAGTTGTTTTGCTATCTCTAAACATTTTGAAGTTTAAATACATATGTTGTCAACGTGAATAATTAATGAAAACCCATTTTAATTACTACATACTAAAGTAAAATGTAGGCATTATAAATAAGACCGTTCACCTAACTATGCGATACATGGGGTCTCAATGAAAGTTATGTAAAGCATCGCTAACAACTGACCAATAGTAAAGACAAAATTAATCACGTGGGTTTCGTCTTCGTCGAAAAGCGTCTACTGACCACGAGCTGTAGCCTTGTTTAATGGGCGTCATAGTACCATTATGCGGAAGGTTGTTTTATGATTCGTTCATTTTTTGGTTAAACTGTAGTAAATGTGGTTTTTTACTTATTATGATAACATTTACATATAACATAATGTATTTGTTTTTTCCCGTTGATAGGTTGTTTACTGATATTCTAAAATGACTCTGATTCCTTTAAATCATGTTTCAAAAACATGCGCAGCGCCTTTGATGCTTTGCATCAAAATTTGTCTTGTACATAATTATAATACTGTAACATATCTTTTATAATGCTTTAGATCAATACAAAAAAATACATTTGCCAATGGGTGTTTTCAAATTTGAATTGCTCTTCTTTTTGGACTTCAAGGACACCAACGCATGAAGCACGTGGATATATTATATACATGTAGATGACACAGCTAGATCTGTTGAAAGCGAGGTTGATAATGATATATCCATATGCCTCGGTGCACACTTAGTATGTCAGTTACAAAAGTGCACGCTGGCTTGCAATTGTTGCAAACTCTACTTGTTATGCAGTCTTTACATGTTATCTCTTTGATTCATGTTTTAGTTCCCCATTCGTATTAAGTTCGTAAATAAAAGAAGTATCATTTAAGTGTCTTTAGCCAAAAACACGTTATCAGGAGAAGAAATATAATTTTATGATCATTTTTATTGCTAAAAATTTACGAAATGTTAGTTTTGTATTTAATTTATAGGAACACATCATAATGTCAAATGGAGATGTAACAAAATTCCCCCCAAATTATGGTTTTTAATCGTTAATTAGATTTCATCAGCAAATCATTCAATGGTTTCCCAGTAAAATCAACAAGCAGCATATGTAAATGGAGTTAAGAAAATGACTTGTACGATAATTATGCAAGTTAGAAAGCGGACATAAAACACGAAATGATAGCGATTTTTTAACAGAACGGGTGTCCGCTATCAGCGGACACATATCTATAGCACAGTCGTAAATCAAAGGCAATCAATCTGGTCTTTTTTATGTTCTGTTTAATTACCAAATAATTCAACCGACTTTTAGTAACGAAACATAGCATTCAATAGTTTATAAAGCTAGTGTTATCTCATTGAAAAGGTATTATTTGTCTAAGCCTATTAGAACGAAGATCAGTGCACAAGGAAGTAAAGGGGCGCACTGTGATCATTAATGATTTTGTCAATTACTTGTTACATTATTTCCGCATGGATAATTGACACTTAAATTCCTTTGTCAATTATATTTTTTGTCGTTACATTCTATTGAAATAAAAGTCCAATTTAAATTTTCAACATCTTAATAACTACTTCAATTATAGGCAAAGTCCTTTCACTTATAATAACAACACTTGTTTACAGCTACCTTGGAGTTGGGTCTGGACTCTCGCCGAAAAAAGAAAGTCGCGCACAAAGTCCCCTTACGGGATACGAACACGCGACCTCCGTGTTATGAGCTCTAAGCTAAATTATTATAACACACTGAAAAACTTTTATTTTTCGACTATTCGAGGGCATTGTGTAATTGTGTAAGAGTTAAGGTCAAACTTATAAAAATTAAATTCAAGAAAAAACAATACTAGGTGTGTGTGTGTTGTTTTTTTTTTGGGTGGGGGGGGGGGGGGGGGAAGCAGTAGAGTGGGGGATATTTTGTAATTATGTAAGAGTTAAGGTCAAATTAATAAAACAAAATCAATAAAGGGGCAGGGGTTAAGGGGGTAGAGGGGGAAGAGGAAGACGGGGTACATCATGACCATGCTGTCATTAGCAATATCATTCTAAGATCAAGATCAAGACTAATAAACATAATTACAGTATTTATTTTTTCAAATGTGGGTGGGGGAGTGGGAAGGGGTAGATGTGGACAGAGAGGGGTGCAATATAGGGGGTACATGACCACGTTGTCATAAGCAACATAATTTGAGAATTTTATGAAGAAATATTACGAAAAGCAAAATTATAAACAACTAAGTATAACAAGAGCTGTCTCGTGACAGCACGCTCGACTATATTCGAAGCTTGTCGGTAAAATGGGTTATTTTGTCTAAGATCAGGTGTATTGTGTAATTGTCTATAAGAATTAAGGTCAAAGATATGAAACTTGTTCAAAGACCTTTGTAAATGTACATTATGTGCAAAGCCTTACTCAGGATTCTGTAAGCCGAATGGGGAGAGGAGGGGGATAATTTCAAAGAAATACATGGCCTTGTATATTTGATCATGAATAACTTTGTAACGTTTCAAAATTGATATGTATAAAATTTAAAAAAGCATGACCGCTGCATTCTATGACATTTCAAAAGTAAGCCATTTCGAGCATTTCCATATATAGTAATAGTCTGGTAAAAACTGTGACAAAATTCTAAGTTAAAAAGGGGCATACATATGTCAAAAATCAAAAACATTGGCGAAGATGTTGATAGTAAATATACATTTTAAGTTTCAAGTCAATACGTTTGATAGTATTCAAGATATTTGACTTTATAAAAATCTTTTACTAAAAATTCTAAGTTAAAAAGGGGCATAAATCTAACAAAAATCAAAACAGAGTTATGGGGATTGTTTCCTCTGGTGTAAATGTTGATGGTAAACATATATTTTGAGTTTCAAGTCAATACCTTTGATAGTATTCAAGATATTTGACTTCATAAAAACCTTTAAGCAACGCAGACACCGACGCCGACGCACAACTCTGATATCCTAAGTAAAATAATTTCAAAGTTTGATAAATAGATATTTAAGGTCCAGTACTAAGCCCCTGATGGGTATAATTTCTCAGACTTTGGCAAGAATGAAGTGCCACTTTTGCAAGACTGCAGAGATATAAACATTAAACTTTTGACTGATTTCAGCAAAACAGCTAAAATACCACCCAGATATTTTTAAGTTTCTATATACCTTTGTAAATTATTTTACAATGGTCACTAAAAATGGAGAAATCATTGCTTGCCAGTCATCATGTTTTTATGATACATTTTAAGATATGTGTTGACTTTCGACGCGTCTTCTTCGTTGATATTGTCTCTTCAAGAAATGGCAAATTGATATTTCAGGTTCAGTTCTTGTGACAAACCCTACAAAGTACATGTACAAAAAGGGGCAAAACTATGCAAATATGGTTGACATAGTTATGTGACGTGCTGCAGTTGTTTATATTGCCATAAGAAACAAGTATGGCAGGTCTGAAGTAAATATGTGTGATGTTATAAAATATAAAAAACCTTTTACCAACGCAGACGTCGACGCCGGGGCGAGTGCAAGAGCCTCCTCATTCTTCGAATAGTCGAGCTAAAAATCTTAAGTCAGAATAACAAGAAGACAGTTTAAATAAGTAATTCAATAGTTCTACTCGTATATCGTCCCTACTTTTCCTTTTTCGATTGGACAGTCGTTATGTGCCACACCATCGTCCGGAACACAAGCTAGCATTTTCGAATGGTTGTGATCAAGTCCTGGGGGCATCCAAATTCGGCCACATATTACTTTCATTTTTGACTGTATTGATGACCTTGGCCAGGTCGACAAAGGTGACTGAGAGGTTCTGATTAAGTTCTTGTAGACTTACAAAGAAGTAAGATCGTGTCGACTGTACTTCCCCCAGTGCTGAATCCACAGTGTCTTTCGCACAGGAGACCTGCTCAAGTGCTTGATGAGACAGCTCAAGCATACTCTTCAATTTACCTGTGATTACCAGGACTTTCTGCTGCAAGCAGGTTTGTTAGTAGGCCTTAATACAATAGTACTTTGGTATTACATCAGGTAACTAAGCCACCCAGAGTGCCTTGCATCCCACGATATCCGAAACGGTCTCTTTACCGAAACGGACCAACCACCACAGTACAATCAATTAACAGAACAGTGAAAAGGCTTCTCATACCCTTACGGTATTGCTGACTTCTATTGCTGAAACGGCCGCAGCCTACAGGTTTATATGTATTCGAACCTGTTGATGTACTGCCTTCTTGTCGACACAGGGCTAGTTTGTCTAACATTTTATCTGTATGGTGAAGCCATGACCAGTGTGTGTCTTTGAAGTGGAGAGACCTTGCACAGCATCATCCACACTATATCGTCCAGAATCGCCTAAATCCAGTTGCAACATATCGTCAAGACGGTTGTTGATGATTCCTGAGACACTTTGTAGAGTTAGACAATAAATTGCCCACAGTGTCTTAACTAAGATATTTCGGATCGGGATGCTTCCTTTTGCAATTTCTGTAGCGTTCGCAAATTATGATATTATTTTAGCAATAGCGTGGGCTATAGGACTCTTTGTTGTAAGTCGTTGGGTGGCATGTCGCAGGCCTGAGGACAAACTGCATCCGGGTGTTCCTGAAGTTCTGCATAGGGTAGCGAGGTTCTGTATAGAAGTTGATAGAAAATATTCTGATTCTCCAAGTATTTTACTCAAAATCTGCATAATGCTTGTATCCTCATATGTTTAAAATGTTCGTCAATCTGTTAGTTACAATGTACTTACTGTTTGAGGGTAAAGTCACGTTACCAAGTAACATATCAAATTACTTAGTCATAGATGCAAAGAATAATGTTTACACAGTTGTATTGAATTACTATTTTACTTAATGCGGAAGTACAAATGTAAGATCGAAACCATGAGTTGTAAGATAGAAACGTAGAAAAATGGACGGAACGCTGAAATACGGTCTACTTTTTTGGGTTGGATTAAGCTTTGCTCTTCTAAGTCAAAGTAAAGTAAGTGATATTTTTCATAATAAATAAGGGTAAATGTATCCTCCTTTCCGTGAATGGAAATATACAAATTTTAAATATATTCGTTGTAAAAGTTCATAGAAAAACAAACAAACGGATTCAATGACACTGATTAAGTAATATGTTAGAAAGTTAGGGAGAGACGCCCTGGCGAAGGGGTACATGTAAAGCGTCAAACTCCTAGTCCAGAGGGAAAAGCTTCGAATTCCGGCAGCGGCATTTGACCATGACCTCCTTTGTCCTCTTCGGTGTGAGTACTGGTCAGAATTTCAGGAAGCAGTCAGCTAAGGACAGTACTTAATACAAGTTGTAAGAACTATAGGTAGTGTAAAATAAAGTTTGAACTGATTTGTACTAAATGTTTTTTTTTCAACAAGAGTTTCAGAGTAATATCAGTTGACCAACTAGATCTAGATTGGTCGATCGAGATTTTGCATTTCTTAAATCTAACTTCAAAATCAACATATTTGTATAAAAATATGGTATAATGATTTTGATAATTGTTGATGATGCTGGTGGGTATGCCCGTGGTGACGATGATGATTTTGCACATACATTTGTAATGATCATCACTATAAAGTAATCATCATAATCATTAGATAATTGTGATTAATTTTGATTTTCTATTATTCCCATGACTGATAATAGTACATTGTTTTTGATTGATTTATTAAAAAACGAATGACAAAGAAGAGATGTTGGATCAAATGATTTTGTCAGTCTAATTAGATACGTTCAAATATATAAACTCTGAGAAGCCAATCCTGTAAAGAATAGATACTCGATATATTTAGGCCGGTTGTCCTGGTTATTATTATAACTGATTATAAAAATCTTAAATTTGATCGGATCAGTTAATTTGAAAACGCCGGTTAATTTGGCTGTGCCTTTGCCGAATTTGTTGTAGCATTGTTTGATTTTTAGGTTCAAAAGCAGCGCAGACGATCCTTTGATTACCACTGTCATGCGCAGTAAATAATCCAACTATTAAACAAGATCATTGATACATGTATATACTCTGTAGGCCTAGTAAGTGGAAAAATCAACGATTTGTAATATTTCACAATTCTTTAACGTTAACCATTATGTTTGGTCTAGACCATTTGCTATTGCATATCGAAAGTATTGTAAAATAAAGTTTGAAGAAACAAGGTGAAAAGACTTGTAATGTTCCGTGTTTCAGATAGATAACATATATCTACCATGATGTGATAG
>JAFMSR010000006.1:20806114-20831025 GCA_022818135.1 Saxidomus purpurata
CAGAAATGAGGATATGCTTACCCGTATTTAGTATGGAAATATTACTTACTTTACCATGACTTTGAAGAGCAGAGCTTAATCCAACCCAAAGAAGTAGAATGTATTTTACCGTTCCGTCCATGTTTCTTCGTTTCTTTGTTACAACTTTTGGTTTCGGTCTTAACTTCCGCGTTTAATAGGGAAAGTATAATAAAGTCAAACACATTGTATTTGTAAACATCACATGATTTGTATAATTATGTAGTTATAACGAAGTAATTTCATAAAACAATAACGTGAATTGACATGCAAGCAGTATGAAGAGAATTACGAATAATAATAAAAAATACTTTGATTACACGCAAGCTGTATTAAGGGGGTCACTTGTGAGGTTTTGGATTTTTGCACTTCCGGAAATTTATATTTGTTATATTTAAAAAATTATGAGTTAACTGGAAAAAACAATTATGCAGTAGTAAACTTAGGCACAATATGAATATCTTAATGTAAACAAATTGAACATTTTTGAGAAAAATATTTTGACCTAATATTTTGTGACTAGATTGACAAATTTTGTCATATGCCAAAATGAGGGTAGGGGTACAAAACTAATCATTTCTCAAAAACCGTTTAAGATATTTACTTAATTCAAACTTTATTACAAGAAGAATTGTTAGGATATAAAAATACATTAATAACTAGTTCTTTTACAGTTCTATGTTATAGACCTATGCCGTCATATTTCAAAGCTCGTTGAAATCTAAAAAACTCATTTTTTGTCAGTTTTTAATGAACTGCACGTCCTTTTATTTTGCATTCCAAAACAAAAGTTTTAATCAAATGTAGGCAAAATATCTGAAAAACTTTGTTATTCCTTTATCATGAAAATATTTATTCAAAAAACTGAAAAACTGAATTTTAGTAAAGTGTTTGGGGTAATAATAAGGAGCGTAATATATATTCAGATGACGATAGAAATACTACTATCGCTTATTTTTCATCCTAAAGTATAACATACTACATTAGAAAAGATTAGAAATTGATACCCATAATTCTGAAACATACACCACATACATAAACGTTTACAATACCAAAATTCTAGCTAATTCTGCATTAAGCACCTTAATCTGATAGTGTATCACTAAAGATTAATATTGCGAAAAAGTTAAGCCATTGACCCATCATTATTTCTCCAGAAATTAACTAGCAATATGCTAGTCTCCATAAAAAACAAGGTTAATAAAATTTCTTGTTATTGTGAATTTCAGCAGTGACCCTCCCCGCCCCCCACCCCCTTAAACAAACAGATTAACGAATAAAATATATAAATACTTTGGGGATACATTATAAGATTTTTTGATAGCATTGTTAAATTTTCATCTGAAACTAGCAGTTATAACATAAACATGCAGGCAGGCAGACATACATATATACAGACAGAAAAATGCATGTTTGGTTAAACAATCATATATATTCAACTACATTTATAATACGTCTATTGCACAAAACGTATGAGGAACGTCATGAGAAAACCTGCCTTAAGAACTTTAATCCGATTTTAAGTAAAATGCTTGGAAAATCAGGATATTTTCCATGGCCGGCTTTTATTAAAAACAATTTTCCAGCAGAAGATAGTTTGCAAAAATATAATCTATTCTGTCATGGCAACTTCACCAAATGTTTAAATGTGATAGTCAGTGTCTTTAAAGGTCTCCTAGCGATGCTCGGTACAAAACGTGTAGACATTCAGCTTATTTAATGTTTAGAATTGCAAATAAAACGTCTGTTTTACGAAAACGTTCAACGAAAGATTAAAACATATTGATCAGTCTGACGTATTTCCGTTGTAATTAGGTGACCGAAAGCGAAAGTAAAGTCTAACTTTCCCGAAAAAAGCTATATTTAGATTAACTTTCCTTACCTCAAATGACTCATAGACAAGACTTACTCATAGTGATATTTTTAATGCCAAATCATACAGAATCATACTTATAATTGATACTAAACTTACGCGCCGATCAACACAATCACAAAGTTCAACGAATTCATCAAATGCACACAGTTCAACAAAGTCCTCGTCATATCGGATACACACAAATTAACAAAGTAATCATCACAATTAAAATGGCAATAATTACTTTCTTCAAGTTTGCTGCCTTGTTAATAAGACAAACAACTGATAGGTTTTCAAAAGTCGTTTCAATTTCAAAGAGATACGTCTATGTATGAAACTTGTAGACAGTTTCAAAACCATGAAAAATTACCATTTTCCAATTGGAAAATCAGATATTAAAATATAATTGCATATTAATTGTTTCAGATACTTTTCAGGTGGACCTTTCAAAAATATATAAACTTATATATTTAGATACTGTGCTGGGTTAACGCAAGTTTTTTCGTGTTATAACATATGCAGAATCCCGAGGGATGGTAGGTGCCCGAGCCCGTTAGGGAGAGGCTCGAACATATCCAGAGGGTTTCTGCAGGTGTTATAACACGAAAGAAACTTTATTTAACGCTATTCTAGCAAACAAAATCATAAAAGTAAGTACACACTAACACGTACGACATCCGTTGTGCGCGGGACAACGTCCGTGGTGTTTACGTCATATTTATGACGTCACTAGCTTTTAAAGTCCGGCAGTGTTGACGCCGTGCTTGATTAAACACTGAAGACAGGTTCATTGATAACAATGGGCTTGTAATGCGTATAAATAAAAACGGGTTATAATAGCGCATGAATCTCCCCGTTAACACACGTTTTTTCTCCTGTTCAACACCGGCAAAATGTCCTACTGACAGCTCTTGACATTATGCCTGCCTGTCTGGAACATATATTTAGTACTATTCAAGGGATGTAGATGTTGAAGTCTCTCAGGAGCAACCACATCCATTTGTCTGTTTTTATAGTGAAGCATATTTAAATGTAATTGTTCTTTGTTTTGTTCAATTGTACTAATAAGATGCTAGTCTGTCTGTGATTACTGATCTAGTCATTTACATCATTAATAAATAAATGTTTTGTTATAGGAGTAGTTGTCATTTCTTTGTTATCAGTCCAAAATTGGCAATGCTGGAATAAAAGTGAGACATGTGACATGTTTATCTATATAGATTTTAGGTGTTCTTAAACAGCACACTTCAGTTTTGAAACATGTCATGAGTTGCAGTTTGAAACGCCTACCGTGTTTACGTTACGTGTTCATGTGTTGCAAAAGTGTAACAGAGGACGTGTTCTGCTTTGAAACGTGTCACATATTTCATTTAGAACACGTGAACACGTTCCAAGTTGGAACACTAGTGTTTCATCGAAAGCAGTGTGTTTCAAAAGTGAACACGTGACGCGTTTCGTTTTGAACGTGTGTCAGGAAAGTGTTTCAAAAAGTGTTTAAAACGAAACGTCCGTTTTTACAGTATAGAAAAAGACTGAAATACTGAAATTAGACATTAATTTCATTACCAGAATTCATTTTTGTTTTGTTGTAATACAATCACAACGTGATCGACTCTCTAGAAATTAAGACAATCTCGTAAGATACGACCAATAGTATAGCTTGCTTATGAAAATAAAACGCTACAATATCTTGATGTCTACCATATTGAATCATTTATGCTTGATCTGATGATAAATTGTTTATTCCCATTCTGTTGCGTATCTTCATCTCTTCTCAGGTAAACTATGGAAAGAAATGTCATGCTGAGGCTTTTTAGAATAGATAGATTCTTTTCCTTAAAAAGTACATGTAATATACTTTGTATTATTTGCTTGAAGGAAATTATTCAAATGGTCTCATGCCGGTAAAGAGAGGCTGGAAGGCTTAACCTTTCTTATCCAAGTCTATGCAAGCTAGTATGCGTACATTGTAACCTTATGACCTTGTTAATCCACTGGTATGAGTTTGCTTAAAAGGTGAAAACCGGAAGAAGGCTATTTTGTCTAGGGGACCTACACTATCTGTTTGATTGCTGATTGGCTGAAACTAAGTGGACGCATATGGGAAAAGTTCTTTTGGAATAATGGCTTGATGATAGATCAGGAATGAAATGGGGACAGAAAAATCTGGATATGAATTATTATTAAAATATTCGGTATTGACATTTTAGGTCGGTGACCACTAAAAGTGCCCCGAAAACGGGGTTAGTGTCATTCAGCTCCAAAATGATGGCATAAATTATTGGATAACATGTATAAATTTTTGCTATTGGATGATTCTGCAAAATAAAATGCATTTCAGCAGTCGGTGAGAGTGTTGGTAGTCGCACTGGCCGAAAATCTTATAATGTAAGTCTATGGAAATTTACTTAGCATACTTATACCAAAACAAACCGTATCTTACATAGGAGCACACTCCAGTCACTGTGTACACCAAGAAGGGGGACAAATCCGTTGTTAGATATCCAACAATAGATCCAGTCAATTTTAATGCAGTTTTAACGCATTTCTGTTTATAACGTTGACAATCGAACGACTACGAATTTTCATATTTTAGAACATTGTGCGTATGAGAACTGAATACGGTTATATATTTGTGTCAAAAGTAAATTTAAAAAGATTAAGAAAAACACCGAAAAGTTCTGATTTTATATCAAATTTCATCACTGTTGTTACCTTTCTACGAGTAAAGTTTGATTTAATCTCTTTGTCTTTTTCTGAGATTGTCGTAGTATTGTAGTGTGCCCGACAAATACTGGTTTTACAGTAGCTTTTGTCAACCATTTACATGTAAATACAAAATCCACTGGTAGTAGATAATTATTTTACAAAAATAAATAAAAAAAACAGCAATTGATGAAAAACCTTCTTTATTGCATTCTATATTACAAAGCTAGCAATTGCATAATGGTTGAAATAATTATGCTTCCGGTACAGTCACTAGAGGAAGCATTCACAAGTTTTTTGATACAGAGACAAAATATTAAACATTTGTTTTCCAAGACTATCAGTTGTTACCGGGCTTATTTAATGCATTACCTTTGCTATTACAACTTTCGAACAATGGTAAAAACTTCAATAATTTATTATATTGGAAAGCCCAATGTGAAATATTCGCCTATGGATATAAGCACGTCATAATTATAGTTTTTATCGTAGATTAGAAAGAGCGAATTAGTTTGTGCCATGGAAATAAGGGTGCAAATTATAAAAAAATGGGTTTCAGTAGACACTGTGTCGCCCTCTTATGCTTTGTCAGAATAACCAACAATTTTGTGACAAAATCTAAGTGTAAAAAGGGGCATAACTCTGTCAAATATGACCTTGACCTACAAACTTTGGCGGCATCAGACCCTTATGTCATAAGCAAGCAATTTGAAAGTTTGATGAAGAAATCTTAAGAAATGGCAAAGTTATACCCAATGTTAAGTTTTCGTGACAAAATCTAAGTACAAAAAGGGGCATAACTCTGTCAAATAAGACACTGACCTACAAAATTTGGCGGCATCACAACCCTTTTGATATCAGCAATACAATCTGAAAGTTTGATGAAGAAATCTTAAGAAATGGCAAAGTTATAGCAAAAATCTAAGTATAAAAAGGGGCATAACTCTGTCAAATATGACCTGACCTACAAACTTTGGCGGCATCACGACCCTTATGTCATAAGCAATACAATTTGAAAGTTGATGAAGAAATCTTAAGAAATGGGCAAAGTTATAGCCAACGTTAAGTTTTCGTGACAAAATCCAAGACAAAAAGGGCATAACTCTGTCAAAATGAACTTGACCTACAAAATGTGGGTGGCATCATGGCCCTTTGTCATAAGCAATACAATTGTAAAGTTTGATGAAGAAACTAAGAATTGGCAAAGTATAGCCAACATTAAGTTTGTGTGACGGACGGACGGACCGACGGACGGAAAAAGCGATCCCTATGTATCGCCTTTTCTCCGAAAGGGCGACACAAAAAATATATAACCGGTGATATTGAGGTGAAATTTGATATTTTTATGTACATATAATGTATCAGCATTCATTTAAATCAGATACCGACGGAAAACTAAGCAGTCTCAACTTAGATTTTATAACAATAGTTTACAATATATCGTTTTCATTTATGGTACATTTGTTGTTGGATGGGTTATTTTATTTAGCTTTTTGGAAAGCTTGAATTACTGTTCAAGTTTCATAAAAAAAATTGATTGACATGTCGGTATAATTCTCATTTTCAAATGATTTACTTCAGCTGAAATGTGAATGCAAGTTTACAATCATGACATTTATGATGATACTATAACAATTTACGCAAACATTCAAATATGAACCATATACAATGTATTTAGTAAGTATGTGCAAATGATTAAGTAAACCTAATGTAAAAGATCCATGAGTGAATGTGGCACATTATAAACAGTATAAATTTTTTAAACTTGTACATCTTTTAAAAATATTTCTTATCTAAATATGAATATGACACACAATCAAGTACATGTATTTAAAACTCGAACACTTTTTTATAACAATTCTTTCACTGCATACTTCTGAATTCAAAGTGCAAATGCACAAATCTATGTAAAATCTTACAGCTTTTTATTTTCCTTTATAGACTTCAGTTGATTCTAGAGTCTGTTTTCTGTAAAATACATGTACTGAGCTAATGTGTAGTCCGGTTAGTGGAACAGCTTGTACGCTGGTAATAGACTCATGCTCGAGAATGTGTACAGAAGCAAACATGGATTCGGAGTCTTGCTCGTGGTGACAAATGTTTGCTTACATAGTAAGATGGTGGACTCTTGCTCGTTGTGGTAGATTGTTGCTTACATTGGTAGGTGGACACTTCCTAGCTATGGTTGGGGGGGGGGGGGGGGGGGGTGGCGGAAGCTCGTGCTCAAGGTAGTTTACTTTTGCTAACATGGAGGTGGTGTAATATTGCTAGCGGTGGCTGACTATTGATATAAAGGATGTGATAGACTCTTGCTAGTTGAGGTAAACCTTTGTAAACATGAATCGGTGGACTCTTTCTCACTGTGGTTGACTATGCTTATATATGGTGGACTCTTACTCCAGTTGATATACTTAAGGTAATGTGAAAGTGATGAAACACTTGATTGAGGTTGTTGATTTTTTAATATGTGGAGGTATTTGGTTCTTTCTCGCGGTGATGACCTTTTACAAAAATGAAGTAGTGGACTCTCGCTCATTGTGGACGTTTTTTGCTAATATATAGATGATGGTCTCTTGTTCAATGTGGTTGATTTTTGCTAATATGGAGGTGGAGGACTCTTTCTCCAGTTGGAAGACTTTTCCTCATATGGAGGTGGTGGACTCCTGCAATCAGATGGCAGATTATTTCTAGAAGTCATCCTTATGAAATGTGATCGAATATCTGGGGATATAACACCATCACTGCCCCGAGCTAGGTCGTTATATCCGGAGTCGATTATGGAGATGCGATCATGATAAAGGGTAGATGTTCGAGAAACTGCAGACGCTTCCCTGCAGATGCTCCCTGGAGCTCGTTGGTTATAGGGCATTGACATGCCGCCACCTGGAACCTCTCCATCAATTCTTAACCTTGGTCTGTAATATATACAGTCATGGTTCAAGGTTGTGTAACAAGTTAAAAAGGATCTAAGAAACCAGTATTACATACTAATATGCACTAAATAAAAGAAAATCACAGAAAGTGATTAAAAGTAAATTTTAGTCTCACTATTTACAGACTAACAAATAAGGTGCTTGCAAAAAAGCGATACGATAGCCACTTATCTATTCTCTTTATAATAATGTACCTGAATAAAACACTAAAATATTGATTATACCTTATTTTCTTGAAATACACAATAGCTACAGCAGTTATAGCTATAATCAGTGCCACAGTTGAAATTGCGATTGCTATATTTGTTGTCGTCTTATCTGCAATGCAACATTAAGATTATTCTATCAATAGGATAATGAAAATAAAAACTTTGCTCAATGTATACATACTTCATTTCGATAGACATAAAGATATAAGATGCTTTAGTGGTAACGTATTTGAGCTAGGCTTTCGTATTTCTTCTAGGTTATTAATAAATACCTAAATCAAGCTTTTTTTCTTTACTTTAAACTAGACCAATACTGCTGCGTTAAAATGATATTTTTCACGGTCATGATACCTATTATAATTTGTTTTTAAAGGTAAATGAGTACAATGTATGTAATGAATGCAACACTAAAGAAACTGTTAAAACGGTTGACAGTGGCTCGTATCTTTACTTGTTGCCTTAGTTTAGTGTTTGGTCACATTTGAGGATCAGCCTCACGTGATAACCAGCACTTGACAATTCTCTCAAAATGTTGAGATATTGTTATTTTCTAGCCTATTGGGTAGAAAGGAAACATTCTAATATAATACCTTTCTTATGATTTAAGTTTGGAGACTATATACATTTGTGAACTGTTTGACTTCTTGGCAAATGTATACATACATTTTTTTGAGAATGTTCTTAAACAATATCTATTAACTGTTGTTTCTGCTTTAAATGTTTTATTTTGAGAAATGAACGAGTTCTTGATAGCAATGGGCATCATCATCGTTAAGCTGCATCCAGTGTGTCTGTCTTGAAAGAAAAGTACTATAGAAAGACAATCAAGTTAAAACACTATCAATCGTTTCACATACTCACCGTCTTCATCATATGGATCCGGACGAGAGGATGTAGGCTTATAGCTTGTAGAGCTGATTGTGCTACTGCTCTCGACTTCTTCTGTAAAATATTTGGTAACTACAATTATATTCTTCAGCATCAAAAGTAGGCAACTTTTTAATTAAAATCATTCTGATTTTGTCAATCAAAAGTTCTTTTAAAGACTCAGGTTCTCAGGTTTACGTTATATGCATCTTCTTAAATTACATACATAACTACCATAATCACAATTGGTGTTGTTATAATTTCATTGCCATCTGAAGTACCAACAACAGCAACTTCATCATTATTTTTATTTAGTATTATCTTTTTCTTACTTTGATTTTACTTCTTACTGCATTAAAGTTTAAGCCAATAGTGTTAAAATGTATACTGTCAAACTTTACAAGTACATTGTAATTACAGATATACGTACAGTGGCAATTATACATTGGTATAATTACATATATATGTAAGCTATTACCTGTACATTGCGATATGTCCGATGAACCAATTGTAATAGTTGTCAGACCTGACTGACATGTTAAACAAAATGTCTGCCCCTCGTTTGACTGATATGTTCCTTTCTCACAGAAATTACACACTCCACTTCCTGAATAGCTACCAGACGGACATGGAACTGTTGAAATTATAAAAAAAGCAACAACATAAACATGATCGGTTCGTACATGTCAGAGGTAGCTTTTATTCTAAACGTCTTAATTTATGAACCTTTCAGTAAAGCTTACTATACTAGAATATATGGCAATTAAATTTGTTTGATCTGCTCCTCTTGTAACAAAATATAAATATACATCTGTTACATTTTCAAATAAATACAGAGGTTGAAATATTTACGACAAAACCCGTCCTGTGCAGTATATCCGACGTCACAGCTCAATACATCGTCTATTGCAAGACTGTCTGCATCAGTTGTGTATGTTGCACCATTCGTAGTTACGTCAAATATCTCACTTGTATAGTTCTGAATGTATGTGGCAGTTGATTCCAGATTCAAAATTACATCGCTCAGTTCTTGGAGAGAACCACTCACTGCATCAAAGAAAAAATAAAAATCATCGAAAGTATCGAACTTTATGGGGAGAAATTCAAGTATTGAACTGCAGCATGTTCATTTGAAAGAACACGATAACATATCTCAGAAATGATGTATGCCTTTTTTGATACATGTACTTTAAGCCTTCTTTAATACGAATATCTTAAATACTAGTAGTTCAATTCGAAAATGAAAAATACTGCCGATATTGTCATTTACATGGCTAACCTGTGCCATCCGATACATATTCTCCATACTGGAGGTCAGGTCCGAGCAAAAGCGGAGTGGTAAATGTAACTTGCACAGTTGAGACAACTCCCTGGTCATCTTTGTTGGACTCAATTATTGCTATTTCAAATTGACAGTTCGGGTCAACGTGACAAGGAGTCGCCTCGAGATTATTAGTGATAGCATCCAGAACTGATTGTTCAGAGCTCTCTGGTATTAAAGAGGTGTAATCTAATGTCACTGTTATACTTGCATCATCGGGTCCAACTACTCCTGTCAAGAGAATGGCACAAAACAAAAGAATTATTCACTATGGACAGATTCATAGATTTTATATCGGAAGTTTATAAAAACCTTCCAACAACCATTCAACATTGAAAATGGAACAGACCAGTTGTCTTTGAGACGATATTTACTTTTATAAAAAGAACAAGTAGATATTGCAAAAACGAACGTTAAACTAAAAATGAACAAATATTGCACTTGTTTAGTCAATTGTGTCCATTTGATTTTGTATAAAAATGTCTTATTTTAATATATCTTAATTTTGTTATTTCACAAAAAGGGGCTAAAATACAAAATTCAGCTTTTAAGTTATCTGCAGTTAAATGCGCGCAAATTCATGTGTTCAAAGAAAGATTACGGTGAAACTTTATGTCGCAACCGAGGGTTACTTTATGATGCTTTTTAAAATTTGAAACATGGTTATACTTGACAGTGTACGTACCAACACATTTGGGTAGATTTTCCATTGAATCCCAGACATAGTTTGTGTCGGGTCCACAAGTAAACGTCTGGAACTCACTGAAGCCAGAAGGTAGAACCATGCCTTCCTCACAGTACACTTCACATGTTTTATTTCCCGTCGTCTCGTTTGTAGTACAGTTTAGCAGTGTTCCATCATGTACTTCGAAATTTTTGCATACTGTTGTAATTAATTAAAAAAACAGAGTAAAAATTAACAAAAGACACACATTTCACCACTGATTTGTCATTAACATTAAAATAGCGAATAAATTCGCATTGACCATAAGAACGAAGACAAAACATTAGGTGTTTTATGTCACATTGATGATTACGACAAACTCGACATTCTACGGCCGAAAAATTGCCAAACGTGGTTAATTTAGCATAAATCAAGCAGCATGGAAAATGAACAAATAATAAAAATCGTTTTATGTTGGTGTATCATAAGAAATTTACGTTTTGTTCTGTCATAACATGTCAATACAATAACGTTCAACTGATTCAAAGGTTTGCCTTTTACTGCAAGTATTATTGAACTGAGCAGGCAAAATAATTTATGTCTTAGGGCAAGTGATAGTACAGATTGATAGTACAGTTGATGGTATTACCTGGGCAGTCTTCAGTATTGCAAGACGTGACTTCCGTGGAGTCTCCAGCACAATCAATGCCATATGTGTCAGGTGTTGGACTGTCGCAATTCCGTGAACGACTTTGTGTTCCTGATCCACAAGACTGTGAACATTCTGTCAAGGATGCCCATTCCGACCAACCGCCATCAACTGAAAAAGTTAAAAGAGCTCTATTGGGCATAGTTTCGTTCTTTATAATAGTGTTTTTATTCATATTTTACGACCAAGTGCACTTTGGATTAAAATCTTTCTTAATATACACGGCTCTAGGTTTCAATTCTGACTTAAAACAGAACACGAATCATAAATTACAACGAGAAGTTTGCAAACCTGGATGAACTTCACACAGAGATCCACTGTAGCCGGGCAAACAAGTGCACGAATAACTCGTATTTCCACTCTGACAAGTTGCTCCGTTCTCACACGAATTATCCACACACAATTCAGGAGGAATCGCACATGTTGTTCCCGACCAGCCACCAACACATGTACACGTGAAACCGTCTTGTCCATTCGTGCACAGATGTCCGTTACAAGGGGATGTCAAGCAAGTATCATTGGCTGCGGATATAATACAAACAAAATAAATCTGAAAGCTTGTCAGTGTATTTGAACAGTTATTATATTTACATTATACGCATTCAGCTGTGTTTACTACAACAATTAGGCTTTGTAGCGTGCAAAACATTATTCCTTCATAAAGATCTAAATGGACAAGCCTATCAAAGTGCACACAGTGCATAAAATCAAAACATGAATTACTCGTTGCCGACATTATTATTTTACTTTTACCAGTACTACTTCCGTTAATACTATTTTATGATTATAATAATTATTATTAAGTTGCACCATCACAACTGGACGAGACGGCGGTTGATACTCCTTGTTCTCCCACCATGTCACTAAATACGCCCATGTTAATGACGTCTTCAGTTTCAGTTTCGTAACAAGAAGCAGAATGTCTTGTTATGTCTTCTTCACTCAAAACGTCCTCCAATAAATGCAAACCCGTCATATAAACTCCTGTATTTAACGGAAATTTAAAATAAATTAGTACTTTGAAACTAATTACTCAAGTACATACTTCAAACATCAGTTCAGTTAATGATATTTTTTTTAAGTTCTGTTTCAGAATTGATTTTTAGTCAATCTAAAGCGCTCTTGACCTTATATCGACTCGAATCTCTACCATTCAATTTACACCGGACTAAACCCTCAAAATCTATGAAACAGTCAGATTTCTTAATGCTTACTTTAATTGTTATTTAAATGTTAATAACAAATATGATTTATTAAGCCTTCTCTTTTATGCAACACCCGAACCAAATCCATACACATTCTGTTTAAAGTACATACCTGTTTGGCCACTTGACCCGACAACCAAAGTGCTATTCTCTACTAGAGGAACGCTTGGAGCATTTACAGCATCTAACGTGTAAACAGTTGCTCCGTTAACGTAGACTATTATACGTTTATTTATTGTATCCCAGGTTATCGCAATGTGAGTCCATACAGAACAACTGTGATATCCAATAGTCTCGTCTAAAAGTGATCTACAAATGATTGAAATGGAATTTGTGTAGTGTTGATGTAAATTTTCATTAGCACGACTCGAACCAATGGATTCTGTACTACTTGAAACTCAGTAACACCAATCCTAAAATGAAACACAGGTTTTAACGCGCGTTGTTTTATTAGCTCACTAAGCCTTTAGGACCACTGTATGTCCGTCGTCCGTCTTCTGGTATGTTTACACTCTAGCGTCCACATTTTATAAAATACCGGTAATCTTAGTAAAACACAAAACATAGTGTCACCAAATTTCATTTCTGTGACTGTTCTTTCATCTGTTTACACTCAAGCATTTTCGTTTCTTCACCAATCCTAATCTTATCTACATAGAATATTTATTGGTTTGTGGGGGCCAGGAATTTTTGAAATATTGGCACTTGGTTGCAAAAGTTGCTATATTTCATATTGTTTATACCTTAGCCCCCCCCCCCCCCCCATTTTTATAAAATAATGAACGGCGTGGGCGCCCCCCCCCCCCCCCCCCCCCCCTTTTTTTTTTTTTTTTTTTTTTTTTTGTTTGGGGGGGGTTTTTTTTTTATTATGTTGTGTTTTTAAAGCATTGTGCTGTTTTATTCAAATCTGCCAAAGAGTGAGATTAGACCAATGGGGCTACAAGGTTAAACTGTTTTGTATAATATTTTGAGAATCATTTTACATGTACCTACTAACCTCAAATATGCTAGGGAGGTCATTGATCTTGACCAGCAGATGCAATTAACGCAAAAGATATATTACCAATTATTACTCTTGTCTTAGAAATTATTCAAACTTAATACAGTCTTGTTGTTATGAGTTATTTTAACTTATAGAGGCAGTGAAACTCAGGTTAGCGATGTAGGTCCATCTTGGCCCTCCTGTTTATATATTAACTAAATATAGTCAGAGCAAGTCACACCTCCTCCAACTAACAAACACAATTGCAGTCTGCTTTTCGCATATTCTGAATCTATGTTTCTAAGAATCTGTTTATCGGTAGGTAGTCATAAATATGTAGATCCTCACTAACTATTTAAGACATTTTATAAGATTAAATAAATAAAATATTCCCTAAACAGTATCAAACATACAATGTAGCACTCACAAACAGCCACACTTACACGCAAATGAATGAATTATCCTGTCCTTACAAAAAATAAATCTAATCTTAATATATCCATCACCTTTTGCTATGTAATGACCATTTGAAATCTAAAGTATACAAGCGATTTACTTACGGAATTTCAATACGAATGTTTTCAGTTAGATATACGTTGAATAAGTGGGCGCCGTTATTGGTCAGCCGAAGTACGGCGTCACTATGCTGGTCATCGAATCGTTTTGACCAAAACATGAAAGTTATGGAAGTTATGGTTGTTGATATAGTGGATACAATCACCTCACCATCTGTGTTCTCAAGAATGACTTCAGAACCTGTAAATAGTCCAAGTGTTACAAAATATTTTATTAATGTCTCTTCCATGGACCAATTCTTTAAATCGAAATGTTGATGACTACTTTTACAAAAACTATAGTTATGAAAATCCATGGTCCTCAAGTTTTTCAGCAAAAGTGTAGGCCATAAAAAACGGTGCTGTACGTTGGAAGCAAGAACAATATTTTGTCTAAACATAAGAGAAATCCGACAATTAATACAATATTTTTTTAGTTTTAGATAAATAAGAACTCTTACTTTTGCAGTCAGAGGCAGAAGAGCTATTAGTTGATTCTGTTGTTGTACCCGCAGGACATTCTTTACACGAATTTTGGCCGTACTCATCCTGGTAGTAACCATGGAGACAGGGGGAACAACTCTCAACAGTGTCAGGAGAGTAGCTTCCCGGGCTACAAAGTTCTAAAATAAATTGAACAAAATAATATAGAATGTATCTAATCTTATGTCGATACTCTTACTAAGTTGATTCAAACTTAATTTTAACCTGATATACTTTGTAAAACCAGTGTTCAATAGTCAAAAAACCTATCCGAAGTCACGGAACATCACAATATCGTAAGAAGTTACATTTATTCGTAATTTTGTATTACAAAGTCAACGTCCTAACAAAAAACATTAACCGTCGAACAAATACTTACTAACACACTCGTCATGTGATGTCGACGCGGTCTGCTTAGTTGAATATCTCGACGGACAAATAGTGCATGTCGTATCGCTTTCTGTATCTCTGTACTGGCCTACTGGACATACTTCACACGCCTCCGTTGTTTCGTTCAGGAAATATCCAACGGGACAAGGATCTTGTTAGAAAAAAAAGCATAGAACTTGATTAATAAGACCGTATCATTACATATGCAAAATATATAAATGTTACCACAGCATAAAGACGTTTTCTATTACAAGTGCGACAAAGAATTTCGATCTTGCAAATATAGAAAAATGCTACTAAACTTACGACATTTCGTTCGATCAAGTAAATACCCAGAGTCACACGCGAGGTCACCATAATCAGGTGTTTGAAAAGAATCACTTTTCAACACAAAACCGTCAAGATCAAATGTCCCGTTATTGATCATCTCCTGAACTGCAGGCTTTAGAATATTTAGCTGAATATTGTCGTACTTTTCAAGTACGTCAGAAAGAGTAGAATTGTCAAAGTTCAGAACAACTACAATGTAGAACCAAAGCGTAAGCAAATGTGTCTCGGCCTGGCGTTTCTCTATATTGTGAACATTTGCGTTTCCTGGAATAAACGAATTGTACTTATTACTACCATCGGGATAGATAAACTAAAACGAAGGGAAAGACAGCTAAACTAAAGAGTTTCTAGAATTATTTTAGCATTGTTAAAGATTAATCAGAATCAAACCATAATACTTATTGAAAGCGACTTAGTTTGTGTTTTTCCGTAGCTGTTGCAATATCTTGAACTTGGTTACATGCTTCTGTCTTCGGGTCAACCTTTACTTGTATTGGGGCACGTCTTATTTAGCGAACGACTAATAAAAGTTTACCTAAAAACTCAATCTGCCTTCACGGGTTTGGATACTTTTGGATAAACATTTAGATTTTGATAAAAATAAAGATCAAAAGTCTTACTCCTATATTGATTTCTCCTGCCTAAATATCCAAGGTCATATTTCGAAGAAAATGACCTTTTCTTCCGGCTTGAAATCTCACCACAGCTAATTATGATGTTTTCAGCTGTGCATGTCTCTCCGGCAGGACAGATTGTGTTAAAATATGTTTGGACGTGATTTTCAAGGATGGCTTGGAAATGTTCTTCGATATCAGAAATGGCTTCTTCTGATCCACATTCACCGCTGTAGTAAAAAATCTCTGCCGGTAGTTGGAGAAATCGAGGATCGATCGGTACTGTAAAATAATGTAACACATATAAAGTCAATATTTATTTTTAAAAGTTCTTATCCATAACACCAATGCTGTTGAATTGTTCAGACACACTGCATGGCAATAATATCAAAGAAGCTGAGATTGCTGTTCAGAACTGTGAATATGTCTTATGATTTTCGACGAAGAGATATAGATTTGTATATGTTACAACATAATGCTGTTGGCATTTGCTGTGTTCGTATGAGTATTCCTTGTTTATATTACTGTATAGTGGCAAGAAAATTGACATAAATGGAATATGAAAAAAAAGAAAAAAGAACGAGATTCTGCTATGGAAAATCAAGTCGCTGTGCTCCTCCCTACATCACTGAGTCACAACATTAATATAACAAGCGGAAAACACGTGTCTGATTAAGTATTTGAAATACTTAGTACGTTATATTTTTCTTTTATTGAAGTATTAATATATTACATGAAACACACATACGATTGTTGATAATGAGGAAAACAAAATCAGCTATTACTCCAGCGAGGCCCAAAACAACAACATATTATAGTAAGCAGTTTTAACGCACGGTTTAATCATGTAAATGAGTGTGTGGTAATTTGCTGCATTAGATCTCAAGGTCGATGTGCAGACGGGTTAAGATGAGTACATCTTCGAGGTTGCCACCTACGCCTTCGAGCAACTGTGTTTCTAATAGTGGTAAACCGCCTCCGTGGTCGAGTGGTTTGTGTCCCTGACTTGAGATCACTTTATTTTCTCAGATTGAGAGTCATCGGATCCAGCCCAGCTACCGAACATGTCTCTTTATGTGAGAAAGTTGGTAGTTTCTTATGATGAATCGGAATCTAGTACTGGTTCTACCAACGAACGATTTAAATTAAACTCTCCGCCTGTAAAAATGACCAAGGTTTATATGGGCGTGAAAACAACAGCAACAACAACAACTTTTAATGCGGATATATCAGTAAGAGATGTTATCAAACGCTCTTTGTAATTAAGTCATTGGTAGACACAGTGATGTAAAACTTCGCTCAAAATCCAGTTAGTTACCAAAATGATACCGTGATTTAACTGCGTGACTAGCTATGATCTTCATCTCACAATATTTAGTTTATTGGAAAACGAAATCACAAGTTTTAATCGATTGAAAAGTGAAAACAACGTGTACTATAGTAAAATAATTACCTATACAGCCAGGTACAGTTTCAAACGGAGTCCAGTCTCCATCGTCGGTACAGAAAAATTTGCCATCGAAATTTGAGGATGCACTCATGATTGGTATATCAAATTGGTCATTGCACGACAAAATGTATAAAGGTCTTGTTAACACTGAATCGTATGCAAGCAGTCCATTTATTGGTGGATCAAGTTCAGGGCACGCAATTTCTATAAAAATAAATTAGGCCATACGCATAAATTTAACTATTATCTCTATAAACATGTATTGACTGAATGAGATGCTTCATGCTTGACAAATAAAATGAATATTGGGCGGTTTCTTAAATATAACATCAAAAGTGATCATTTAATTTTAAGTTATGATATTGGTATGGAAAAGCTTTTATGTAGTTGGTAACTATCGCGCAGTGAACATACTTGAAATAAAAATGCTTAATCTTATCTGTTTCCAGATTTTTAGAGGATCAAGTATTTTTCAAATCTATATTATTTTCAGGAAGAATTTTCACTTCACCTCTACAATAAGGCTTTTCTCCAGTTCCCCATGACCAAACTCCTTCTGAACTGCCGTCATCTTCACACGTGATCAAATCAGTTCCATTTAGTGGTAGATTCGCAAGACATGAAAGGGTACATGATGTACCGAAAACATAACCCGGCGTTGAACAATCAAACACCAAATAATTATGGTCAAAAGTGTCTCCTGGGTGCCTGCATACCTTTTCTGAAAAAAATCTTTCTACTGAAAATACTGAAATGCATATTTAGAAAATATATTAATCCACATCAAATCATTATTCGCCAAATGTCTCAATATTAATCAAATCCACGTTGTGTTTGGTTTGTTTTTCATTTTGTTATGAATGGAGAGAACCTTACCTTTACGTGTGTACAAGTGCATCCTTCAGAGTTGTATGCAACGTAAGTTGCACGTCTGTGAGTCTAGGATAACTCAGGCGGACAAGACATGCTAATTTATGAAAAAATCAACAACTGAAAATATTAACTGTTACCTTCTACGCGAAGTTCAATGAAACACTTCGGTGATTCATTTCCTTCACTGTCGATGGCTTTATATTGAACAATTTCAGTTCCAACTTCTAGCACGGCTCCTATACTTGGACCATCTGTTTTCACAATAGTGGGATGAGTGTCTGTATTGTCCAGTGCCGTTGGTTCTTGCCACGTCACAGATGTTGTCGTAAGAGCACGGTCAGCGTAGAATATTTGAGGTGTAGCACATGTAATTGTGGGCGGTGAGTTATCTACCAACAAGTAAATGATAGTACTAAAGGATGTTAATAGTTCCTCTTAATGTTTGATTTTTGTGGTAAACAGTGTTTTTAATATAAAATGCTTGCAGTATATTAGAATTCTGTCTTTTTTCTTCCATTGAATGTGGTTGTACTGAATATTTAATGAAACTTTGGTTTTTATTTCAGACAAATATCCAGCATTATGTAGAAGGAAAATATATTCACAACACCCTTTATCACCCTGTTTTGTATTTTTATAGTGTCAACATTTGTCTTACTGCAAGTGAAATGTATCTTAAGATGTTATGAATGGACAAGTTTTCATTCGTCTTCAAGATGCCGGTTTTGTTATTATTATCGTGTATGGATAGTTAAAATAAGATTTAGGGATTTACCTATACAAGTGGATAATCCGGTATTGGACCAGGTACCATCAGCTTGACACTGTATCAACCTAGGGCCATCAAGGGAGAACCCATCATCACAGTCTATCATACAAACTGACTGGTACTGGTAGGTCGGATCCAAACACTGGAAGCTGCTGTTTGACGGAGCACTTGGCGAACTGCATTTAGTTTCTGAAGATTGGTATTAATACACATTTAAAGATTGCTTTTAACTTTCTTACAAAAATTCTTCTTAACGGTGAAACCAGTCTGAGGCAGCAGGCCAAAAAAAAACTTTAAAAGTGGTTAATCATAAAGCAGATGCCTGCTGAATACTGTTAGGTTTAAACAGAATATACCCAATTAAGATACATTGGTTGTGTTAGACATTGTGATAGACATATAACTGCTTTATAGAGATAACTTAGTTTCGTGTTTACTGTCGTTTCCTTTTTTTTTGAAGATTGCGCTTTTATGTTCATTCTTACGCTAATAGATTGCATATTTGTATTCTTAGGCTTATAGATTGCGTATTTATGTTCATTCTAAGGCTAATAGATTGCCTCTTTATTTTCATTCTTAGGATAATAGACTGCGTCTTTATGTTTATTCTAAGGCTAATAGACTGCGTCTTTATTTTCATTCTAAGGATAATAGACTGCATCTTTATGTTTATTCTTGGACTGATAGATTGCGTCTAAGGCTAATAATTTCAATATTTTTTAAGCTTTTAGGCAAATTCTTTTCACTGGAAGATGGTTTAACTGAAAAATAAGGGTATGAGAATTTGTGAGTACTTTCACATGCTGGAACTGGTGACCATGTTGGAGTCATTTCGTTTTGGCACGTGACTACATCACTTCCGGAAATTTGGTATCCGGTGTCACAATTGTATTGACAGGAACTTCCAAGTATGTAGTTGTTTTCACAAGTTCTAGCGCCATTATTAGGCCAAGGTAGGCTGCTGCATGTCAATACTGAAAAGAGAAACTAATAAAGAGAGTCGTATTTCATTCTTTTTTGTATTTGTTTTAGGAAGTTACCGGCACCGTGAGATCTTTAAACAGACTTACTTAACACTGCTACAAGACGCCGAGACGATGGTGAGATTTTTGCACACATATTCGTTTATAGTTGTATAATAATTTATGAAATATTTATTGTAAATCATACTAGTAACAGCGAAGGAGAAGTAACAATGTCCTGTAAGACCGTCACTGTCTTTAGCCTCGTATGTAATATGATGGGTTTTGCCGTAGATCGTCCCCTGGAACATTCCGCCATTCGCTGATTCTCCACCAACTTGTGATACACTGAAACAAAATCGCTAAATGTTTTAAAGGTTCAATAACAAGATAAAATATATACCAAATATACCAAATTTGTGACCATGACGCCAAGCTTGGTTAAAAAGATGTTTTAAACTGTTTTATAGTATATTCTTTACAACGAAGGAATTCAAAAGCAGTTTCATACTCCTTATTATTAAGGGTAGATGTTATCCTCATCTCCGGGTAAAAAAGCCAATCTATTTTTTTTATGTGCGATTAAATTAACATAAATTTTAACATTTATCTCTCGGTACATTTCTAGTTCTGACCTATAGGTTAATGTTAAACAGCAGCAGGAATGATACTACTTCTACTAATGATAATGATGATGATAATAATAATAATTATAGTAATAGTAATCATAATAATAAAACAATAGTAATAGTAGAAGTAGTAGTTTTTGTTGTTGTAAAACACAAACGACCATATTTGAAATACCTTGGTGTACCACCATTTCTGTCAGTAGCTTTTGGTTCTGTCCAGGTTACTATAACACCACTATCCCCTGCTGGAACATTGTAATTATCCTGGAGGTCCGAGGGTATGCAGCTAGGAAAAGTGGGTGGATATTTGGTAACAATTGTGGTGCCTCCACCCCTGCGTCCACCCCGTCTGCGGCCTATAATTATTGTCACAGTAATGCACTACAATAATTACATTTTTATATGCGTGGTTTAGAACTGTATCAATGTGCAATGGATTGTCAAGATCGCTGTAATCATCATATGAGTTGAAGCCATGAGCGTGCTCATTGGCGTAATGATTTTGCTTGTATTTTAGGAGGTACACAAAATTGTATGGTATTTACAAAAAATGTAGAAGAAAGTTTAACTTACATTGAGTCAGATATAGGGAGTCTCAGATCATTTCTCATGTATATTGTAGTATCAAAGAAAAATGTTTAATGGGAAGATTCGAAGTCTTATGAAGTTAATTGTATTTGACTTTCACATGAACAAAACACTGAGACTGAGGAAATTTCTGCAATATCGTATGGAGTGCACAGATGTGATTATGAGCGACTCGAATATGAAAACTGCGGATTGAAAGGCCAACTCAACCTAACGGCCCAACTTTCATATATGTTCTGGATTGAATTACGGAAACACAGCTTGGTACAGTCATGTATATTTCAACAAACTGAAGTAGGTACAGCATATATAGTCTGAGCTCTACTTACAAAAAAATAGACACGTCACAAAGCCTATAAAGAACCAGAATCGCTTGTGTCGATGATGTTGGAGACCTGGAAAATATAAATACAGATAAATTAATATTCACTTCAGTCGTGTTCTGTCTATTCCGTCTTAATTTCAACAAAAAGCTAATTTATAATTTTTGTTATTTTTATTCCTGAAGATAATCGTTTTAATTTTTGACAAAGTATTTTCTATTGTAAGTTCTGTGTTAATGTATAAGTTATTTATATTTCTTACCAACAGAGCTGTCTGTAGCTGACCAGTGCCCGTGATGGCAAACCAAAATTTCAAAGCTATCGGATTTAAAGCTCACATCTCCGTCACCAGGAACGGAATCCGTAACTATACAATATCCTTCGTGTTTGACATTTCTTCCGTCGTTTTCTAAATCAGAACAGTAATTAGGGCTCCGTGATTCAATATCTTCCAGTGGACAGCTGTTTTGGTGCAGAACTTCAATGGTTACCTCCTGGAATATAATGCTAGAATTTGAGTACGTACATGTTGGACTACAGGCGTTTACCATGATAACTTAAAACATTCAAGATATTATTTGATAATTATTTACTAAATGTTAAGCGCCTAAATAGCATAGTGTGCAGTTATTACTAACGTAGTGTGAAGCTAAAACCAAGTTATTACTGTATCTGTCAACTTGATTTCTCACTGCAAGACAAGTTCTGTCAGTCTATAAAATTCTATTTCGAAATGCCGCCCAGCAGTTGAACTTCCGGAAGGGCGTTACAAGTGGATGGACAATGATGTGTCGGGTGTCTTTCAAATCTCACTTGCCATAACCGTAGTGTACATCAGGTGGACATCATATTCGATGCCTACGATGGCGGGTGACCCCATTAAGGTCCATACTTCTTTTTGCGATTGAGTCATAGCTTAACAGTTTGTCGATTGTATTAATACTTATTATTTTATGTTTTAGATGTAGCTGTTTGAATGCGTGTACGTGTACGTTTTTGGCGTGTTGAATGATATTTCTCCCCCATATATTACCAAAACCAGGAATAAGTGCTGGTAATTTCAGACATATAAACACTCCGTAACACAAGACCATGAAGACCTGTTGCAATATGATTAACATATTTATCTTTTCGGATATGAAACTCACTTGCGTGTTGGAAAAAATGTGAAATATTGGGAAACCCAGAAATGCCCGAATTATAAGAACACAAAGATTTGATTGTATCATTCGCCTACGCACCTGCTTCAAGAGGAATAACAGTTTTTATTTGCTTGTCAAGACAAAACAAGTCCAAAATAGAACCATTTTGACTTTGAGCCCATCTCAAAAGAATGAAAATGAATTTGTTATAGGTTAACGTAACTTATATTTCAAGTTACATACTCATCCACCCGAACACATGCACACCTTTATTCTTTAATTGAATATAGCATTTCGAACCACGATTATATATAGTTTTTCCGTCTTATTGTGCATGAATACTTGAATCAAATTTGATGTTACCAGTCATTGTCTCCCTTTTTGTGTTTGACAAAGATTAGTCAAATTTTGTTAATGTATCAGTGCTTTGCCATTGGCAATTTTTCAATGACACCAAAATTACAGATTTTTTTTAAAGGAAAGAATGTAAAGAAAAAAACATTTAGAATGCACATGACGAAATGTTATTCAATCTGCATAAGGTCTACAATGTTAAAATAAAGGTAAAATCTCTCGCTGCCAAATATTGGCTTGATTTGAGTACGTTGTTTCATACAAAGAAACTCGCTACGAACAACTTATTAAGATGTTTGGGTGATGTCTTAGTCTTCATTGAGTCGGATTATTCATACTACGAGATATCGCCGTCTCCTAAATTCTTTGTTTTCAAAAGTGACAACTGAAGTACACTATATGATACGAAAGCGGGGATTGGAGCGGGGTGAGGGAGATACAAAATAAATATATAAAACTGAAACACGTGGTCTTATCATAATATTAATAACATAAATATTCTTTATTCAAAAAAGGTAACTCAATAAGTCAAAGAACTCATCTTCCTCGAGGCCGTCCTATAAGCATTGTATTCAGAATGCAAAACAGTTAAAACATAACAAATCATGATCACTAAAACGCAGACATACAGTTTTGAGCAATAACACCTGCGTTACATTTATGAGCAATAACCCATGAATTACATTAATGAGCAATAGCATAGGAGTAAAAGTATTGTCAAAACAGAAATCAGTTACCGATTAAGAAGATACTCTCTGTAAGTTGATACGAAAAGAGGTGAGAGTAGATGCGTTTCTAATATCAGAACGAATATAATTCCATACCGCCATGATACTAACATGTTGAAAAGTTAGTTAAGTATATTTCGATTTGAATATTGGGTGCCAAATATCTTTTTTAGTTCACAGTCGAATATATTCCGGTAGTATAAATGATTGTGAATTTAAGGGTGTTTTTTTTTTAAAAATTTTTATTTTTTAGTAAACGATTGTACTGTCTTAGGTTTTTGAAATTTCGTTATGCGTACTCCTCACCTGGAAATTGTTTTGAATAATTTAAGAATTCTATTGTGTCCCTGTAAGTCAGGAGTCCGGGTGCGTAGCAAAAGTGCGTAGCGCATTTGTAATTTTATTACAAATTTTGTTAAAAGGGTTTTCGTTCAATGTAAAAAATACTAGAATAAACTAACACCTCGTCAAAACGCAAACTGACCAAGTAGTAGAATATCGAAAAATTCAAAGCGGCATTTTCAATTTTTATGATTATCTGTAACTAATATGTACAGCATAAATCTATTTTTTTATATTTTGAATCGCCTCAGTTTCTTTGAAGGGATCTGCGCACAGACGCTCGGACCGAGGACGACTGGAAGGTATGTAAACATAAAAAAGTTCAGAAAAGAAATTCTGAACGAAAAGTAAAAAAAAAATGTGAAATGCATCTCTGGAAAATTAAATTAAAGCAAAAATAAATTTAGAATAAACATCTTACTGTGTCATGCATAGCATAACTCCCTCCTGCAACAAATAAAACACAAAGGAACAGTGGAGCCATGACATCTGTTGAGCCTCTCCTAGCTCACTGAAAGAAATAAGTTTTATTGTATTTTAGTTATGTATTTGGTTTTCTGTAAATTTTAATGCGTATGACTTTCAGTAAATAAAATTTCATGTGAATTTGCTTACGTCAGTAAACCTTTTCCCGCTTAGTTCGTATCAAAAGATAATATTTTTTATCATTAAAAACAGAAATATATTTTGCGTGCACATTTAAATGTTGACGGACTCTCATAACTGTATCGTTTAATTCAATAAAACTTTCTTCGACAGTGACACTTTTTTCTCGGGTGTCGCATTTGAATTTCTCTAAATTATGAAAATCCTAGCATTAGCTTAAAAAATCACAGAATTACAGAATCGCACATTTGTTATATAAATAATAGTTACCATTTAATGTATCTAAATTATTTTGCACACCGGCT
>JAFMSR010000006.1:20831525-20854890 GCA_022818135.1 Saxidomus purpurata
TATATTCTATTTACATGCGTGTCCTTCGCTTTAACATGTTTTGTAGCCAGATTCTTAACGGAATTTCGTTAAGAAATTATCAGATATTTCATAGATTGGCGGCCGAAATGTAACAAAGAAATATATTCTATTTAAATGCGTGTATTTCGCTTTAACATGTTTTGTAGCCAGATTCTTAACGGAATTTCGTTAAGAAATTATCAGATATTTCATAGATTGGCGGCCGAAATGTAACAAAGAAATATATTCTATTTAAATGCGTGTACTTCGCTTTAACATGTTTTGTAGCCAGATTCTTAACGGAATTTCGTTAAGAAATTATCAACTGTTTAATAGATTGACGGCCTAAATGTAACAAATAAATATATTCTATTTAAATGTGTGCATTTCACTTTAGCATGTTTATGTATCCAGATTCTTAAGGGAATTTCGTTAAGAATTTATCAAATATTTCATAGACTGACGGCCTAAATTTGACAAAGAAAGATATTCTATTTAAATGCTTGTATTTCGCTTTAACATGTTTATGTATCCTGATTCTTAACGGAATTTCGTTAAGAAGTTATCAAATATTCATAGATTGACATCGAAACTTTGAATTAAATTACCCAAAATCAAGTTAAGTTTCATGTGAAATTCTAACGGAATTTCGTTAAGATGTGTTCTTCAGAAGAAGAAAAATGTTCATTTATTCAAAATATTTTTACCAGAAAAGACATCAATTTCGGCGGAAAACGTATTTCATGCCTCTTTGGTCTGTTTTTGACGTAACTTGACAGTATGGAAATTGTCAAGTGCAAATGGAACGTGTTGCACACTGTTTGTTTTATAACAACAAAAATGGTATAGACAGATACGATGAATGCATTATTATTGACGACTAATAAATATGACAGATATTAAGTCCGATGAATACATGTCTGTCAATTTTAGTACATAAAAGTTTACTTACCACACATTTACCACACATTTACCACACATTTTGTTTTAATGCTAATATAATGAATTAACAAACAATTATCATGGAAAAAAACGCTAATGAAGTAACTGCCTTACAACAATACTCTTTATTGAAAATAACTCGGTGTTAAAAGATGCAAAGTAATGAATTAAGGACATACATTCAAACCCCGCTGAAAAGAGAATAGTTCACCAGTTTCTACAGTTGTAAATACATGTAGTTTTAAAACATTACCAAGATGTCAATTATTTTGAACTCAGAAGTATTTTTTCTTTAATGGACAAAGTATTTATTCTGGTAACCGTAACTGTTTTTATATTAAACAAGTAATATCTTTAAAAAAAAAAGATGGTCGACGTAGGTGGCGTAATAAACACATTTTGTGTTTCAGAAGGTTCCCGGGCAGTACACTGCCTATTCCGGTACCGAAACGCTAGCCAATAATCAATGACGCTAGATGTCCGGCCCCGGACAACACCTCGTTGAATACAAAAGTTGATCTTCGTACTGTCCAGAAACCTTGACATAACGTGTTCTGTTTTTTCTTTTTTTGCAACATGATTTATTATAAATAACTATAATATAAAAATATACACATTTTGTGTTTCAGAAGGCTCCCGGGCAGTACACTGCTTATTCCGGTACCGAAACGCTAGCCAATAATTTGCAGATTCTGATTGGTCACATTATAACGAAGTTGGTTAGCAACGCGTCCATACCAACGGAAGTTCAAATCAAAAGTATACGACTACGTCGAAAAAGTTCCAACATTACTGACACATGGCTTTACTCTGAACAAATGAATTTACAAATAATTTATTAAAATTTTCACTATCCTTGGGATATTTCAATTATTTTTAAAAAAGAGCAAAGCATGCGAGGTTTCAAGCCTAGTTCAAGATGTAGGACATAATCACCTGGACAGTCGTTTACGTTGCAAGAGCTCTTTTCCGTGGAGTTTCCAACACACTCCTTGCCATAGGTGTCAGGTGTTGGACTGTCGCAATTCCGTGTACGGCTTTGAGTACCTGATCCACAAGACTGTGAACATTCTGTCCATGAAGTCCATTCGGACCAACCGCCATCAACTGAAATTAAGGTCCTTCGCTTACTTGTCCAACATTGGCATGATGAGAACAAATTAGAAAATAATTTTCTTATGGACTTTCACAGGTCATAGTTATAAATATCTACCGATATTTCTGTAATTTAGTTTCATTTTGAAAATTTACTAGCTTACATTTTTTCTAGTAAATATCAAAACTGTATCATGTCATGAGAAACATGTTTTAACGTACCAACAAGTCATACAACTGTCGAAAATCAAAAGAGAAAACATTCGATTACCTGGAGGGCACGTCATAAAACAATCCAATTTAACAATACCATAAGTAACTGGCATGCTTTTTTTACAAACACGAGGAGGTATTGTGCATGTTGTTCCCGACCATCCACCAAGACAGGTGCATGTGAAGTTGTCGTTTCTATTTGTACACAGATGACCATTACATGGTGACGGCGAACACTCGTCTATTGCTAGATATATCACATCAAAGAAGTAATAACTGTATATAAAATTATTGAAAATAAGACAACAAAGTAGTGTTAAACATTTAACAGAAACTAACTGTTAAGAGTTAGTGCGTGAACGAAAAGTAGAAGATCGAAGCCATCAGACATTGTAATTGACAGTTTGCGTTTGGTTTATTTGTAGCAATCAATGTTCCGATATATATATCAGATTATTTAGCAATGTCACGCTGAAACAATATAGCAACTTTTGTTCTAAATGTATAAATATTTTCGGCGTCATATGTTATTCCTGTATACGTAAGTGTCGTCATTGTACATTTTACATTTTGCATTTTAAGAGCGTGACAAAATGACCCTTTTAATTTTTTGTGTCAATTTATTGTTATTTATATTGTAAATAATGCCTGACGTCCGAATGTTTTTTCCCCAAGACCCCGGTCGTACAATAAAAAAGAACTCTTGATAAAATGCTAAAAAGTAGAGTTTGACATCCTTAACACACCTGAGAGACTATGTGCAATGTGCATATTTAATTAATACTCATCTTGATTTTGTTGAGAAGTTCTACAAGGTGCAAGGCTAACGTTAAAAATGAGATACGTGAATATTTTTACCATCACATTGAGATGAAGTTATGATTGTTATTCCCTGTTTTTCAAAACCATCAAAAGCGTCTATATTTACGACGTCTTCGTTTTCTATTACGTAACAGGATGTTGAATGGTTTGCTACGTCTGAATCTGGCAAAACTTTCGCTAGTAGATGTAAACCGGATAAGAATACCCCTAAAGCAAATGTAAAAGAATATTTTATCATATCCTGCGTGTTTAACTAAAAGTTTTTTCACTTTAGGACAATTTTTCTTACGAGGAGACTTTAAAACAAGTATTGTTAAGACTGACAGTGACCAGTACAATGTTAAACGTAATGTACATACACTGTCAGGTTTACCACTTCATTATATTGTGTATAGTAACATTTTAAAATGCATACCTGTTGGACCACTTCCTTTCACAATTAAAGCCCCATTATCTATCAAAGGAACATTTGGTGCAATCACAGCTTCTTTAATGTAGACAGATTCGCCGCCAATATAAACCGTTATCCGACTGTTAATGGTATCCCAAGTGACTGTCACGTGTTTCCATGAAGTACTACTGTGTAACCCTACAGTCTCGTTCATCTGTGATCTAGAAATAATTTACGATCAATGCTACAATAAGTGTTAGCTACCAGCTACCAATAGTCGCAGGAGTTCCTCTTAGATCTCATCGAAAACAGAACAAAATAATGCTGAAAAAGTATTCGGTCCTCCAACTTCTTTGTAGACTTGTGTTTGATCTTGTAAGAAAACAAATTTTACTAGTTTCCTTAATACTAACTTATCCAGACACTCAGTATTGAACCAATAGGGCCCAACCTTGAGATCGGACATTGTAATACAGACATCTGAATCAAACATTTGAAGTAGATACATTCCATTTCTATTATGATACTAACAAGGTATGATTTGGGTTAACAATTTAATTGATTATGCTAAAATTCTTCAACGGGGTCATCTTGTTTGGCGTGAAAACAAAAAGTGTCCATCGGAAGCTCGAACCTGTTAATGCACATGAGCAAACTTTTTAATAAGTAGAAATGCAATCTAATTTCCAGGAATTCAACTATTCTCTTTTAGTTTCTGGAGCAGACTTTTTCAGTAGGAGAAATAAGGAGACAAAGAAGAAAGGAACCAACTTTTTCTACAAATACGAAAACTGATCGGACAAAATTTATTTCGGGTATGTTACATTACGGCTTGCTTAATTTTTGCCATGAAAACAACATTCTATGACCATGCACAGAACACACGTGCAATAGGCTATAAACTTATATATGTTCTGAGAAATGTTCATGTTTTAGTTACAGTTTCAATAGAATAATTGAATTAATAATTAAATTTTATTTGTTCCCGGTAATATGAAGGAAACCAGTATAAATCAGGTAACTTTTTATTTATTAAAACAACTATTTGGCTTCTTGTGCCATTTTTCTGGCATCCTTGTATCGTTTGGTTCATATTGCCAATGTCAGCTTTAATATTTTAAAATTGCAGCATTCTTATTTTCGTGAGCGCTTTTGACACACCTCTATTACTCGGCTGTTAGCATCACATAAAATCTTTTGGTTTGAATTATGAATTTCAAAGCTATGTAGTATCAAAGACTGAAAAGTGACGATTACCAAGTTTGCAAAATTCAATTTCAAAGTTCAGAATCTTTACGAAAAACTTATATATCGTCCACAACCTTATTTAAATCATACCCCGAATACTGCAAATGGCCTTAAAAAAGTTAACATTTAACTTAAACAAAGTAATATCACATAGAAATTTTAAGGTAAAACATCATTCTAAACAGATTCGATCCTGTTTAAAAGTTCCTGAGGGTGTTATATTTCACGATTAGTACTTCGTTTTGGGATTAGTCACTTCTTAACGAAAAAGTATTCCTCTGTCGATAGTGAAAATAGACAGGTAGCGGTGTTTAGCAACCCTTGAATAATTACATGACTTAATTCTACAGTTTAATTTAAGTGCAAATATGTGTAATATACATACGGAATTTCAACTCGAACGGTTTCACTTAAGTGAACGTTAAGAATGTCAGCACCATCACTTCTCAAACTGAATACGACGTCACTCGGCCGATCATTAAACTGTTTCGACCAAAACATGAACGTCAAGGAATTCATTGTTGCTAATAATGTAGATACATTCACCTCACCATTTGTGTTTTTTAGAAGGACGTCATAGACTGAAACGAAGGAGATTTTGGGATTAAACGACTTATAACTGTATAATTCCTTGAACTTCCGAGAGAACAAGGTGACACAAATATTGAATTTTAAATTACAGACTTCATTTGAATTGAAGACGACTTCAAATCTAATATTTTGCTTTACATTGTTGTTAACTTTACAATGCTTACTTTGAATCTAAACAGATAATGTAAATGTGTAACGTCGCCCAATTTCATAAAAACATTATCAAATGCAAAAAACAACATCAGACAAACAAAGACCTTTTCTATTTTCCTATAAGCATATACATCCTAACAATTTACTTATATAAAAGATAAACAGAACTGCCGCATTTCAACATTATGCCTCACTGAATTATTATTTGATACTTCACTTAACTTAATGTATTACATGATTTACTGAAAATAAAGAAATGAAAAAAAATCTCACTTCTACAGTCAGTGATAGACGAGCTGTTTATTGATTCTGTTGTTGTACCAGCAGGACATACTTTACACAAAGTTTGGCCGTACTCATCCTGGTAGAAACCACGGAGACAGGGGGAACAACTCTCCAATGTGTCAGGAGAATAACTTCCCGGACTACAAAGTTCTAAAATAGAAAATGTTAATGGTCTCCAGGCTTTCGATGGCATTGTACGCACATTTAAACTTCATTCTCTTGTAAGTAATAACTGGTTATGTGACACTCATTACACAAATTGAAGGCACTGGGAAAACAAATATGTAAGTGGAAAGAAACATAAGTCAGGAGAAAATGTAAAAAAAATTAGCACATGATTTATACGATTCAGTTCTACATTGACTGTAAGCAGATATAGGAGTATAATGGTAACGCAATAGACTCACAATCCAAAAAAGATTAACAGTCTTTGGATGTGAACTTGACATACTATGTGTCAACGCTAGACATCCGGCATGCAATTTAACCGATTGTCTTTATGTAACTAGGAACATTTTGTGTCTAAAACTTATTCTTATAGGATAATCTCATCTGGGGACATTTGTTATATTGAATATCTTGTAGCTAAGATAAAACTCCACTGAAATTACTACTACTAAAACTTCAGTGGTTATCGACAACGGGCAGATTAATAATTCGTTTTGTGCAGAAGAAATGAAAATGAAGCCAATCATGCCAGAAATGAAAACCTTAGTGTATAAAGCTCGTCTTGGTAAAGACAGTTTTAGAGAGTTACTTAAACTAGTTTGGCATGTATTATTTGTTTATCTTTGTTCAAATTTGTTCAACTTAAACTGTAAGTAAATTGTTGAAACATGATAACTTGGTCTTTTTTTCAACTATATATCAATTTAAGTTTTTAGTGCATGGTTTACGTTGTAGATATTTTATATGCTTTTCCTTGAGAATGGATATTTCAGTCAAAGAAGAACAAGAAATATTTTAAACATATGTATACAGCCCCTTTTGTTTTGTAATTAAAGTCACCGTGACCTTGACATGGTGACCCCTACATCAATAAGGATCATCTACTAGTAATGACCAACCAACCTACCAATTTTGATGACACTATGCCAAAGCGTTCTAAAGTTATTGATCGGACAAATTTTTTGAGTTAACGTTCACATACTCTTGACCTTTGACCCGTCAACCTATAAATCGATGGGGTCATCTACTTGTCATGACCAACATACCTATCAAGTATAAGGACACTAGATCAACGTATTATCTAGTTATTGATCGGACATTACTTTTTCGGGCTGAAAGTAAGTGTAACCTGTTGACCTCACCATCAATAGGAGTCATTTACAAACCAATATACCCATCTAACTCGGACGAGGGGCATTAAGTAGATATCTCGGGGGCGAAAGGGCATCGATAATGAAATATAACACTGTTACTCTGATGGAGGGACTAACGCCCAAAAACCAATCAGGTTTATCCCTAACACTGAAAAAATACAGTTTTATTTGAAAGATGGTGTTTTAATTATCACTCACTTATGCAGTCATTCTGTGATTTCGACCTAGTTTTCTTTGTTGAGAATCCGACAGGACAATTTGAGCAGGAAATCTCACTCTCAATGTCCTTGTACTGACCAATTGGGCACTGCTCACACTTCGTGTTGTTCCAGGAATATCCCACAGGACATTGTTCTATAAAGTTAAAGTAGCATTTTCTTCAGCTGACAAAGCGCAGTAGATGAAAATTATATTTGTAAGCAAACATGCTGCTATATAAACCCCTTAAAGACGTTGTAACAATAATGCCGGTGTCCTATAATACCATTCAATAACATGAAATAGATTGATATATGATCTATAACTTACTGCATTTTGTGTCATCTAATTCATATCCAGGGTCGCACTTAACTTCACCAAAATCAGCAGTTTGAAAAGAATCATTTTTCAATACAAAACCATCAAGATCAAATGTCCCATTGTTGACCATCTCCTGAACCGCAGGCTTTAGAATATTTAGCTGAATATGGTCGTATCTACCAATTGCTTGGCGGAGGTTTGAGTTTACGTCTAGAGCAACTACAATGTTAAACTTCAAGACGAACAAATGTGTCTCCGTTTGTCGCTTCTGTACACTGTGCCCACGTCGACTGCCTGATTCAGATTTAAATACAGAGGTCAGATTTATCGTATTATATAACAATATAATATTGCCTCAAAAGATCAATAATTACATGTGACAAAAGAAACCACTTAATAAACCCAAAATAATGATCTTGAGAGAAAAGTACGGTAACAAATTCGAATTATTGATGGAAAAACTTTATGGGGCTAACAGTATTCAATATTGATGAAGTAACTATTGGAATGTGGTTGTTAAAATGTGTTTTAACAAAACAATAGTCCCTTTTATACGTATATTGGCAGGTTCCGTGATTACGAATAAGGGTGTTTCGCGGTAACTGTACATGAGTCTTAAATATATCGATATCAAATGTACATATACTTACTTTTTTCTCTTAAATAGTGTTTTAGCTTGCGAAAATCTTCAGCATTATATTCCAAAGAAAGTGACCTTTTCGTCCGGCTTTGAATTCGACCGCAATGAATTTCGATGTTTTCAGCCGAGCATGTTTCTCCGGTTGGACAAATTGACTCAAAGTATGGTTTGAGGTAATTAACTAAAATAACTTGAAAATGTCTTTTTATTTGAGCCATAGTTTCATTCGTACCACAGTCACCGCTGTAGTAAAATATCTCCGCCGGCAGGTTTACAAATCGAGGACTTTTGGTCTCTGAAGATAATTATGATAAATAGAAACATGAAATTTTATTGAACTCCTTAATAAAACATGATTGACAAGTACATCAGTAACACCGATAGATGCTCCCCGAAGCAGAAATTTCCAGATGAATAGCACAGATATTATCTTTATGAATATGGACATGTTTCAATAATTTGCATAAACACTGCACTTCCTTTTCATATTAATTTCTCTTTCCTTGTGTTGAACGAAAAGTAAATCAGTTGAACGGTTTTAGAGAGCATTATAAAGGGAGATAATACAAAGTGAGACAAGGTTTGAGACAAGGTATAAGTTAAGGTTAATTGACATTGCATTTCTTCTTAATATCTTCTATCTTTATGTTTAATAGCAAGTACATCTGTTTCATGGTTTTGTAATTATGATTTGGACAAGCATAATTAAACGCGATAAAGATTGGTGAGCTAGAGTTATTGTTCTTAGTCGCTGCACTCCCTTAATAATAGCCTTTATCATAGTGTGAAATATAAGTCAATACCTTAAATTCTTTTCAAGTTGTGCTTCAGACAAGCATACCGCAAAAGAAAGATATTTCTAACAACAGCTGTCCCTCTTAAGTGACGAATGCTCCCCAAAAGAGGTATCTCACAGTCTGTGTAATCTCAATGTGCTCAACAATTTTGCCATGTAATTCTAAAATCCTTCCATGCATGACATAGTTACCATATATACAAGACTCTATTACTTTTAAACTCAAAATGTGACTTTGACCTAGAGGTAGGGACGTGGGTCTTGCACGTGACACGTCGTCTTGATGTGCTGAACATATGTGTCAAATAATTTTAAAATCCTTCAATGCATGACAAAGTTACAGATCGGGCACGAATACGTGAATATATAAAGGATTCCATGACCTTTAAACTATAATTGTGACCTTGACCTTTGAGGTACGGACCTCGAGCTTGCAAGCGACACGTCGTCTTGATTAACTGAACATTGGTGCCAAGTTATTTTAAAATCCTTCAATGCATAACAAAGTTACAACCCGGACACGAAAAAATGTAAGGACGGACGTACAGACGGTGCGATTTTGATATGCCCACATTGGGGGCATAAAAACGAGGAAGATGAAGGCATGGTTCTTAGTTACTCACTACCTTTCATTGATCTCTATCACTGTGTATAGAATCAAGTTAATCCCTTCCCTAGTTTTGGAGTTACGCTCTAGAGAAGCATGTTACACAAAGGGAGCTAATTCTAAAAGGGGGTAAATTAGAATTATGGCTCTTTGTCGCTGCACACTTTCTCTCAATGACTGCTATCAATGTGTGAAGTATCAGCCCAATCCCTTCAACATTTTCGGACACGTTTCTGTAAGGACAGATAGACAGACAGACATACAAAAGCGGTGACTACATGCTCAACACTTCGATAAAGCATAATATTATAATATAATGTTGAGTGTTCGGCTGAAAATGAAACAAATGCACCTTGTATTAAATTTGGAAGCTATTCAATGGACCTCTTTGGAAATAAGCTTTTGTATTTTGTGTTAACTAGTGCATATGTCGTTTCAATGTAGTTTCTATAAATGAATTTTTACAAAGGTAAAAAGTATTATTTCTCATTTTTTATCTGTGATATAAATTCACTATTAAAAAATATGTCTTAATTTTCTATAATAACTTATTTCAAGTAAAGTATGTGTTCAAGCTAAGTCTGTGATTGCTATATGTGCTCTAATTTTGTATATTATGTTACATGTATAATATCATGACATCAGACGAATAAATCTATAAATAAATGAATTTTTACATAAGTAAAAAGTATTACTTCTCATTTATTAATCTGTGATATGAAATCACTATTAAAAATATATATCTTAATTTTCTATAATACCTTATTTCAAGTAAAGTATGTGTTCAAGCTTAGTCTGTGATTGCTATATGTGCTGTAATTTTGTATATTATTTTACATGTAATATATCATGACATCAGACGAATAAATCTATCAATAAAATGTCCTGTTTGACATACTCAAAGTCACTGCTTTGTATGTTAATCATGCTGATTAAAAACGATATTGTTACAGTTGCCATGTTTTAGACATAAGCTTTATTACCTGTGCAATCAGGTACAGATTCAAATGGAGTCCAACCACCTTGATCTTTGCAAAAGAACATGCCATTGAAGTTTGAACCCAAGTTGGGAATATCATATTGGTTGTTACAAGTCATTGTGTACACAGGCACCATCCGTATTGAGTCAAGCACAAGCGCTCCATTGACAGGTGGATCCAGCTCTGGGCAAGACATCTCTGAAAATCACCAAACAGCACAGAAGTGGTAAGTGAAGACAGCAAGCTCTTAAGTAAATACAATGAATTGACTACACTAAATAAAGAAGCAAAAGAAACAGCTTCATTATCTGAAAATAAAAAAGATAGTTATAAATCGGAAACAATCGTCTTTCTATGCATGATCAACTATCATAGAAGTATGTGTTGAAATGCAATGTTTACAAGGGTGGATAGAAACAGTTACATCTTGGATGATATATGGTAGTCCTTTTGTTTATCTTGATAATAGGTTAGTTGAATGTGCAACAAAATACAAGTATTTGTTACGCCCTGATAACATAATTATTCTTATCATTTTAAGTGTACAAATTGTTTAGCTGTAAGATAATGTAACTGGATTGGATTAAAAGTGAAACCTGCACATACTTATATATTCTCTAAATTGTTTTACTGTATTTGAAAGTATTATCTCTCTGTTTTTAACAAATTCGCTTGTATGTAAAAGTGAAGTTTGTTTCTGTATTTTGGGGGACCACATATATTTTTGCAGCTAATATCCATGCAACATTAAAATCCCACTGTGGTTCTCCCAAGCTTACAGTAGTAAAACCATGTATAGCATGATATGTAAGTACATTGTTCAGTTTGATATTAAAATCTCGTATCCATAAAAAGTATAGTCATTTTTATTGTTTCATACTATAACATAATTACAAGCCTACTAGTCCAATGTCAAGGTAAGCGTTACGATTGTAGGTTCAACCTTTACAAAAGACAATTTTACATTTTTACAATTTAACCTTGATAAAATCTTTGCTTGACAGGTTAAGGTTTTATGCCAGCTTTCTATGCTGCAGTCTATTTAGTGTTCCGATGACACACGTGCGACCAAAATTACAGAGTGAGTGAACACGCAGAGATTGGAGCATCCGACCCTTCGTTGTAAAGACGAACACATTGACCATTCTTTTCTCCGCCAGGGGAGTGATTGTGTACTAAATATGCCCACTTTGTGCCTATATGTACAAAGGAAGTTTACAATAAGTATTCAGTTATGTACAATACCTGGGGCAAAACATTACGTACTTGATGATAATAAGACCAGAGACTGTTTAAAATATATCATTACTTTACCAAAAAAATTCTATACCTTTGCAATACGGTCGCCCACCATTTTTCCAGTCCCAAATTCCCTTAGACTTTCCATTGTCCTCACACGTGGTCATATTAGCGCCCTCTAGTGGCAGATGCGCAAGGCATGACAGGGTACAAGATGTACCATATGTATAACGGGGCTTAGTGCAATTGAATACCAAAAAAGTGTCGTTAAAACTGTCCATAGGATGACCACATGTTATTTCTGAAACAGAACAAAACGAAATTTAATAAATGATGAAGTGTAAAAATGTGTTGCTTAATTTTAAACACATATTTCTGCTTTAAGTGAACTGTTATTCAAATTTTAGAAAAATGCCCTTTCGGAAACGAATTAGCTATTTATCGAGGGTTGACCGCAAAACTGCAGAAACTTATATGAAATAAAGGACTAACGACAGTTTTGCGGTCAACCCTTGTTATGTTGCATCCAGATTTGTAACTATGAGAATTGGAAATAATCGTTATGCCCCATAAAGCGCTCTTGTAGAATATTTGTTAATACTCTTAGCAGATCTCGACGTTCAACGACCATAAACTAATGGAACTCTTGACATGTTTGGTTACTTTATATGTAGTGTCGGTATAATACTGCAATACTTTCGTTTTTTAATACAAAGGTGTTGAAAATGAGTTAATTAGAATAACGCATCGTTGTTTGATTAAGAAAATATTACTAAAAAATTGCCTTAAATACTAACTGTTCCTCATTAATTGTTTTCAGTTCAGATCGAAATATCCGTCACTGAGGGTAACTGTTTTGGCCGGAACGAGGCTGTGCCGAGTCAATGTCGGCCTTTTGCAATGAATCATTGTTGGAATATATACAATGTAATAAAACAATAATATCTGATACTCAACTGCATTAATAACCTATCATGTGGCGTAAACATAATAAAAGCGGTGCACAGTGTTTAGAAGCTTATATCTTATATCACAGATGTTAAGTTTTACTTATTACAATCATTTATGTACGTTAGACGTGTCATAATATTATATTATTTTGTCATTACCTTCTACACGAAGTTCAATGAAACACTTCGGTGATTCATTTCCTTCGCTGTCGATGGCCTTATACTGAACAATTTCACTTCCAACTTCTAGCACACCTCCCATACTTGGACCATCTGTTTTCACAATAGTAGGATGAGGGTCTGTATTGTCCAGTGCCGTTGGCTCTGTCCAGGTCACAGATGTTGTTGTTAGGGCGCGATCGGCGTAGAATATTTGAGGCGTTATACATGTAAGTGTGGGCGATGAGTCACCTGCGGAGGAGTTAAAAGAACTTCAAAATGTCAATGACGAGATACCGTGTTCTTAAAGATAGAATTAATGTAATGAGTAGTTAGTTAATGATAAATATGATAACATCAACATCAAAAGAGTTTCTGGAAACTGAGATTTATCAATACAAAAACTTAAGCCGTTTTCATCACTGCATTATCGAAATAAACATGTTCAACTTCCTAGATTATAATAGTTGGAAAATTATTTTGCATACATCCGGGACCAAACTGACTTAACAAAAGAGAATAAACTTCAATTGTTTGAATCAATTTCTATCATAGAGCTTCGTGGCAAGTCCTACTTATATCTGTTTCTGAATATGTCGAAAAACTTAATTAATATTTTAGTTTATTTTATCCTTTATATAAGATTAATTTTACACTTGGATAATCCGACGTTTGACCAGGTACCATCAGCTTGACACTGCATATACCCTGGGCCATCCAGGGAGAGTCCAGTATCACAATGTATAGTACATATTGATTGGTACGGGTACGTCATATCCGAACATCGTATAGTACTGTTTGCCGGATAACTTGGAGAACTGCATTTGATTTCTGTAAAAAAAGGATATACATTTTCTTAATTGTCACTCATTGTATTATACTGTTGCATAATGATTCATCCTTTCATGAAAAATATGAAACAAGAGTTATTATGATTCTACATTTCTTTTCTCAACACATTATTTTCTTTAAAGGGGCAGTCCCTACATCCAGCAGATTATATTCTCCGTTTAGATTATGTGTTCAATGAATGTAAAATGATAAATAAATACAATTTCAAAGAAGACCCTATGGCGAAAAATGCCTCATTTTAACACAACTAATCATAGCAGCTTTTTTTAATAAATCGCATCCACCTATTTATTGTACAACAACAACTTAACATAGATTATTTAATGGTTTACGGTACTGCAGTATATTCTAAACCGCTGATTTTATCAATAATGACTAGGAATGCATAGCTGAAACTTTTTGATTAAGTTATAATACTTCCAAAGATTGTGTTATCTATGTATTGGAGGTTATTAAGTTTGACATCAGTTATAGGGTATGTCCCTTTAAAGTCGGTTCGAAGAAAAACATCGAAACTATAAAATCTCATGACTGTGGTTGATTTAAGTTTTACTAGATCTTGCTGTTTTACCTTCACATGTTGGGATTTGTGACCATGTTGGCGACATATGATTTTCGCATGTGACTGTGTTACTTCCGGAAAGCTGGTACCCAGGATCACATGTGTAATTACAAGAACCTCCAAGTATGTTGCTGTTTTCACAAGTTCTAGCGCCGTGGTCAGGCCAAGGCAAGACGTTACATGTTAATACTGAAAGGAAAAAATAGGGAAAATAAATATGTAGTTTCGTGGTTTTATAGTCAATAAGATTCTGTAATGGACATTAGGTCCTTAGGCTCATTACATAATTGATCAAAATATAATAAAACATGACGCGTATAAAATTCAAGCGTTATCTGTTAAGCAAACTATATAACATTTAACCATTAATTATAGGAGAAGAATTCATTCGCCAGACGTGTAAAATGCTACAAAATCGTATCCGAGTCTACGCAATTGAACGATATCTTTATTCATTAACATCTGCTAGTAATCACAAAACATTTAAGATTACATTTAAACTATATAAAATTCAAGTTTCACGACATATCTTATTACAATTCACAACCTGATTAACCTGAAGATTAACTTACGAGTAACAGTGAAGGAAAAATGACAATGTGCCGTAAGACCGTCGCTGTCGGTCGCCTTGTATGTAATGTAGTGCGTTTTTCCGTAAGTTGCTCCTTTGAATTTTCCGCCATTCGCTCCTCCATCAACTTGATTAACACTGAAACATAATTATTTAGGACATATGTATATAAGCTTTTATACAAACTGAACGCGACTGATTTAACTGGTATATCTCTAAACAATGACTATCTTCTTGCTTTTTTACCTTGGTACCCCGTCATCTCTGTCGGTAGCTACTGGTTCTGTCCAGCTGATAACCGCACCGCTATCCCCGGCACTAACATTGTAATTATATTGAACATCCCCGGGCATACATGGCTCATTAAAAGACGGCGGATATTTCGTATGAACTCCTGTGTCGCTTCCTCCATCACCTCCTCCTCCCCCGCCTGTACCTCCACCCCAACCTCCTCCTTCACCTACAATGCCATCATAAATAAGTACTATGTATAAATAAGTACTATGACGGTTTTCTTCTGGTTAAATTTTAGTTATTTTCAAATTATTTACAAACCGAAGCACTTCTTTTCTGTAGTTCCCTTTATTATCTCGAAAAGGAATATATTTTATAAAGCACACACTTTGTTGAAACAGAGATTGCTACTGAAAAATTGGCAAAAGGACTTTCATCAAATTGTGAATAAAGCCATCTAATGACACTGGCTTTGTTATTTAATCATTCTTTTCAAATGCAAAATATTGGGCTCGAAAAGAAAGACAAATGAGGTATTTTAGCCACTGATCAAATAGCATAATTAATGTATTATAATTGTCTATATACATTCTTTTATCAACTTACAAAATAAAAAACAAACGATGAACAAAGCCGCAAGGATTTCGAAGAAATATCTTTTCCGTCTTTGAAGTAGTCTTCCTAGAAAAAGATAACAGTAGGTTGTAAAATATCGTTCTCTTAGCATTTTACTTAAAGGAATATACCCGATAAGTGATGACTAACTAAATAACCCTAAAACTTAAATTATAAACTCTTTGGAAGTATCATAACTTAACTTAAAAGTTTTAGCTTTGCATTTCAGTCATTATCGATAAAATCAGCGGTTTAAAATGTGCTGCAGTACCGTTAACCATTCAATAATCTATGTAGAGTTGTTGTGGTGGCGATTTATTACAGAAGACTCTATATTTTTGAATTGCGGTAAAATGACGCATTTTTGGTCATAGGTTCTTCTTTGAAATTGTATTCATTTATCATTTTATGTACTTTGAACACAATATCTTTGTTTGGAGAATATAATCTGCTAGACATAGGGAGTGCCCCTTTAATATATGCCTTTATTTATTTTTGCTCGTGATATTTATTTTTTCAATATCTATTAAGTTTTTTTTATTAGCAATGAGCGTAACAGAAATTAGATTAACTGTATAGAGAGATAAAAGACCATTCTTGCCAACAGAGCTGTCTGTTCCCGACCAGTGTCCATGGTCGCAAGTCAAAATTGTTCGGCTCACACTGTTGAAGGTTTCAGTTCCATTTATATTGACGAGGCAATACCCCTGGTGTCTGACAGTGAGTCCACCGTCTTCTACACCTTCACAACTTGTGGGATTCGCAATGTCAATGTCACCTAGGCTACAGCTGTGTTCCTTAAGAACTGTAATTTTCACATCCTAAAATATATCATGAAAGCACTTCAGTGACATGCAGAAAACCGGATATGTTAATATAAATTATGTATTTATGTGGGCTTATTATGTAAATAAAAGTGGTTATGTGTTGAATTTTCGTAGGGCGTTTCTTTTATAAACTAAAATAAACATATAAGTAAGTGTATATGAAATGTTGTACATTTCCTACACTACTCGAAGGTACATATTTTAAAGATTGCAATATATCATATTCTTCGCACATCTGGCATAGCTTTATACACATTAAGCAGACACACGTGTTTTGAAAACACTACACATGACGTCATACTACTTTCGGTTCCATCGGACGTTACTGAGAGGCTTGGCTTTAAAGTTATTTAAGTTAATAACACGATATATGCGTTAACAGTATGTAAGAAATGGGTTTTATGATTTTTTTTCTAACTGCTATACAGATATTTTGGACTAGGATATAGTCCAACAGATTTTCGCCAATTGTCATTATTTGCAGTGGAAATAACAGTGCTATACAAGGAGTCATATATTTTGGTTATAACACTGGCAATGTTCATTTTACTAATTTCACTAGGAGTATATCTCAATAGTAAATGATTTTCTAAAAGTTTTTATAGTACATTGTAGGGTAATGTCACATTAAAACCAAAGAATTGACCCACCCGTGCGTACGTACATGTGTTGTGTTAGTTTTTCTTAGTTGATGTTTGATTATAGTTTTTCTCAATTGTGTATTATTATTGTTTATAGAAGGGCTCATTGCAGATAAGAAATATGTTGCTTTATGTACATTATGCTTAATGAGTTAGCTTCTTTAAATAAAGATATTATTATTATTATTATTATTATTATTGTTATTACTAACGAGTCATCTTTGCTGCATTTCAAAGTACAATTCCTTCGTTGTGGACGTACAATATATCAAGAAATTTACAGAATCTGATGTGTTAACCCCCAAAAACAAAAAATATCTTTGTTTGCGATCAATTTGTTTTACCGTCCTCAAACTAGTTATAAGCAAATGATAAAAGACCAGTTTTCTAGTGTTTTTAAAGCAGAAAATGCCACCCCACCAGACAAACAAAACAACAACAACAAAAAAGAGCTGCCGACCGACACTTATTTTATTTGGACAAGGAGACTCAAAACGCACATATTTTTGGCCTAACAAATTTAATGGTAAGTTTACATATGAGAACCGTTCCTAAAATACATTCAGTTATCAAAACAATTACATTATCGTAAGTAGTCATGATATGTCGTAAATTTCTTCCTAAATCAGGGAAAATATGCAAATACAGACGACAGACCATAATTACCCAGCATTACGTTTGTACTAGAATCCCAGTCATAAATAGGTTTTTTTTTCAATAACTCGTAACTCAGTAACTATAGAGAAGGGATCTCTGACTAAGGAGGTACATGTACTCTAACCCTGAAAACACCAGAAACCGCGTATGCTACCTTCCAGACCACAACCCATCCGGCGATCCCTTTAATATTTTATATAAAGACAATCTCATTGGTCACCTTTTCCCCCCGCGTCGAGGTAACAAATCCCTGTGGTTACTTTTTCCCGCGTTTCAGGAAAACTCATGTGACCCCGTGCCTGTGAAAGCAGTCTTGAAGAGCTTTGTCTTTGAACAATCTGTCTTCTTAAAGTTTTGGTAATAATATACATTTAATCACTCCTTAATGCTGTCTTAAAACAATTACGGTCATTGAGAATAGTAAATATCATTTAAAAGCCCCTGTTGCAACTACAGCCAACCCCTATTATAAGACCACTATTCGGACTTAATGGAACTGGTCTTATTAGCGAGGTGGTCTCAGTTTTGAGTTTGGTCTTTTTGTACTGGATAATATTTATTTTATTAAAACAAGATCGTTATGTACATATACTGGTCTTTACACATTATAGACAGAACATTATCTGTATAAAGTCATGTACTTCTGATGAATACAATTTACAGCATTTTTCATCAAATAAAACCATTTCTGACCTGCACTTCAAAGAAGAAAAAGTTTGCCATTTTCTGGAATATGTTACTTTCAACATTAATTAAGTATGTCATTTATTCCTAAACAGTTTCTGCTTAAAAAAAACATAACAACAGTTGACTGTAAGCTTATACATTAAATTTTCATGGACTGTGTTTCTATCTCACCTGTCATCAGACAGATCACATATAATTTTGTTCATGCAATAAAATGTATGCGCTTTCACAGAACGTATAATAATATAAATATATAAACAATAAGATTAGTGATATACTGGAAAAATGGACGGTGTTATTTCTACAAGTAAATGTTCTAACTGCATGTGGCTTCTGCAAGTCTTTTTCTATCGAAAGTTTAATTTGAACCAGGGCAAATAGATCCCATTCATCATCATCATCATCATCATCATCATATAAGATATGAAATTGAAATGATATTGAAAAACATCATTTAATCCGTGCAGTGATATGACTATTGATATTCATTTTACATGAGTTAGATCTACCATGATAATTAGATACACATCCTTTAATTACTTCTTATAAGAATTGTACTTACTTGACTATCATTAGTTGCAAAGCAAAATCCAGTCGAAAGAAGTAGAAAGTATTGTAGAGTTAGGTCCATTGTTCTACTATTTCTTTGTTACAAGTAATTCACTCGATCGTAATTTTGCTGTATTATTTTACAATATCTGTAGCATTATATCCGGGAGATTTGTTTTATCTTCATAGTCCTGTAGGTGGGGTTTTGTATAATACTTGTAAACGTCACGTGTGTTACATAACACATGCACCTATATCTTGAAATACTAATGAGATAGTTTCGTATTAAAACCACAGCTTCGATGGCATGCGGGTCATGTTTTATGTTTTTTTCGTTTGTATTTTGGACCGAGGGCCTTGTCAAAAGACCAAAATAACTCACATATTGAATAGGAATTGCAAGTGCAATTTGTGTCAAATTGTCACGGAATAATGGTTTTACTGTAAATTGTAAAATTGCACGGTATTCTCAGGCGTGTTTCACAAAAACTCCTCTTGAAAAAAGATATTGAATCAGAATTAAGAGTAATATATAAATAAAAAAATAAATAAATATATAATTAAATAAATTAATAAATAAATAAGATATATCTAGACTTTTTTTACTAAAAGTCATATTTTGTTTTGTTTTCTTATGCAGGAAAGTTGTATTATTTTCACAGGTAGAAGGGACCGTGCAGGCAACTTTCATGAGTAAATTATATAGTAATTGTTGGTTTCTGTTAAGGTCCTTTTACCGTGGGCACAAAAGTGATATTTTCACGAGTGGCGCAGCCACGGTGAAAATACTTTTTGGTGTTCACGAGTAAATTAACGTGATAACACCGATACAACAATTTTTCTGTTTATTTTATGGTTAAAACTCTACTTTTATTGAGTTTGTTTCTATAAAACATGAAAATCGCGGAAACGTCATCAGAAAATATAGCACAAATGACGTCATTTTAACGACGTCATCGTCGTATGGTCTCCAGCGTTAATAACGCTCGGTATACCGTTTGACGTAAATCCGGGCTAAAGATTGTCAAAACAGTGAAAAATAAAAAGGTACCACTGTTTCAAAACTGTGGATTATCCCTTTTATTTCACTGAGAAAACTCTATAATTCACTGGAAAACATAAAATAAAATGTTATTTTCTGTAGGTCTCTTTTCATGTTTAGAATGCTGTGAGGAAGTTTGGACTTATAGTAACCAAACCAAACAACCTGATATCATCTACAAGATTTTTTTTTCAAATTTCCTTTAGTTTTTTCTCTATCCGCGTTTAAACTTTAAACCATAAAAGTTCTAGTTTTTGTTTTTGTTTTCTGATCTCATTTGAAACAGTTACGAATGTCGAATTGGATCTATGTGTGTTGAAATTTCGTAGGGCGTTTCTTTTATAAACTAAAATAAACATATAAGTAAGTTTTCTGATTTCAATGACATGATGTGTCAAGCATATGGCTTGATTGGGGAATACACCTTGCTTTCACTGTAAACTTATCTTCGTTGCATCTGTTTTGTACTTTTAAATTAGTGTTTGCTATATTTGTACACTTATCTAACAGCGGATACAAGCCTACATATTTCATCTCCATTTATTCATGGTATTTCTTGGGGAGAGTACCTGCGAAATAGGCTGCATGGTTAATAAAAGTTCCAAACTGTCACAAAATTACTCAGTATCCGGCCTATCATAGGTTTTGTAAAACCTGATTGAACTATAGAGCGGACAAGGCTAATTCACCTGCGAACAAGGCTAATTCACCTGTTTGAACTATAGAGCTGAGAAGGCTAATTTCATCCTTTTTGATAATTCAAGGGCCATACTCCAAAAGTGCCTAAAGCGATTTTGCTGATTATCGAACTTGGCCTGGACATTATGCCCATAAATATTTTCAGCAAGTTTGGTTATGATTGGATTGAAACTGTTTGACTTAGCGAGCGAACAAAGCTAATTTGGCTAATTTAGGATAATTCAAGGGCCATAATCCAAAAGTGCCCCTATTTTTTAATAAAATTATATGATTATATTATAAAATATTTTGTATTTTGATATTTTATGTTTCTTGACCTTACACAGTGCGACAAGATCCACATTATTGTAAGGCACCAAAAAGAGTCATGGAATACTTGATACACGAAACACCGGTACCTATCTCTGTGCATGAAAAAATTGACCTACAGTATACGGACACTAACGGTCGGTATAATTAAAGGTGCAGATGCGTGCATTTTGATTTTAGAACATGTATTCTGCCCATTTCATGTTTCAATTATATGAAAAAAAAACATCAGCAGTCTGAGTAGAAAAAATAGACTAAGCATGTTGAATAATGAATAGTGAATAATCCGTGATCAATTATTAGTTGGCGGCTTCATTTTTCATACAATGAAATTTAGGATTCCTTTGATGATGTAATATTGACGCCGCTCTTTTGTTTTAAGCCGGAAATTAACATAGAAAAGGATGTCTCTTGCAAAATGAATGGAAATTTTATTCATATACGTGATAGTATTTTCGGAATATAAGGACTTATGTGCAAACTCCTGTATTTCAGTCATATACGGGCTATATATCTTGTTTCTTGTATTTGTAAGTATACACAATACCGCATTTTAGCGGTATACGGACTCGGTATAATGAAGTTTATCTAGATACCCGTATGTTTGAGTGTATGGACTGCCGTTTTTCAGAATATACGGACTTTCACGCATGTTCTCGTTGAGATAGTATATCTAGCTTCCCTAATTATAGTTATTCGCAAACCCGTATGACTCACGTTTTTCAGAAAATACATGGAGGTATAAATAGACACAGAAATTCAAAAGTTAATAAGAAAACGCGTCCACGTAATTCATAAAAATGCGGGATAGTATATCTAGTTTCCTGTATTTAAGGGTGAATCAAAGCCGTATTTTAGCACTAAACGGACTCCCGTATTTCAGAACATTCGTAGTAGTAGTAGTATATCTAGAATAATTCCCGTAAGAGGGCGCCTTGGCGCAGTGGTAGCGTTCGCCTAAGGTTCGAAGTGTTCTGTTCGATCCCCATTAGTGCCAAGTACACAACGTCCTGATAGGCAAGACATAGTAATTTCGCATTGGCTCTTGGTTGATTTTATCTGGAGAGAGTCTCGAGAACGAATAATATATCAATATAAGTTGTAAGAAGTATCAAAATATATATTTAAGTTTACAAAACACCATATTTTAGTATATATATACGGACTTGCAACCAATACGGGCTTGCATATACATGTATCAATATTTCCGTATTTTCAAGTATTAACCAACCGAACTTCCGTATTTTAGCAATTTACAGACTCGTTTAGATGCTTCGAAATTAAGATGCTTCGTAATTTATCACACAGGCCTTCGGTATTCGTGATTAGATTATTACTCATCTACACTCCACACAGTTATGTACTAACCGGTATATCACTCAGATGTGATATTCATTTCCTAAGTATATCACTGTGGGGAGTGTAGATGCATTGTAATCTAATCACGAAGGCCGAAGGCCTGAGTTATTAATTACGAAGTATCAAAACGACACACAGTGATATACTAACCGGTATACATTTGTATCACTCAAAAGTAAAATCTATTTCCATTCTAACACGTTAATTTAAACAAAAAATGTTCGAAGGGGTACTATTTGATGGGCTTACACAAAGTCGCTGCCTTGAACTTGTAGTATTCCGTGCATTCCTTGCATTTCATGGAATTTTCGCTGTTCTATTTTACTCCTCAAATAAAACGCTATTCGTATTACTTTTGTTGTTGCTGATATTGCTGGCGATTCCGGAAGTGTAGAAATTTTTACTATGATTTGTTTTACATCACGTGAATTCGGTCACAACAATACCAATCCAAGCGTGTTAGCACATGCACATGTGAAATTTATGTTCTGTGTAAAAACCCACTGCCTTGGTCGTTATTGTCAAATTACTTCCTCAGCAAATATTTTGCTTATTCACACTACTTCCTTTACTATTTTCGGGCAAATCAATAATGATTCAATAGTCTTAGTAAACATTTTACAAAATTTCGGTATCTCGTTAATCTGATTAAAATCATCTCCTCAAAAACGCTACGCTATGAGGCTTCATTTCAGAAGATCGTGAAGTCGTTTATGTGATCGAAGCTCATGGACACCAAAAATCTCTAGGCGAGACAAAAACAAGCTTAAGTTTAAACAAATACAGTCTGAGAAGTTAAGCGTTAGAGC
>JAFMSR010000006.1:20855390-21060910 GCA_022818135.1 Saxidomus purpurata
TTATACAATTTATTTTAGATTTTCTTATTTTCTTCGTAAGCTCCGTAGCTTATTCAATCGCTTTCGGACACTCATTCCAGATATCATCACGCTCTCACTCGAGAGAGGCAGCAAGGTTTTCAACGCTGCTACCCATTTACAACTGGGTGGACTGCGGCACGTTTGACATCAATAATTTTTCTCAAGGACACGCCTCGTGCTTGGTTTGGGATTCGAACCCGGTACCTCCCGTCCTAACCACTGAGCTATCGAGGCCCACAATTCAACTAAAACTCTAATGGCATCAACTCTATAATTACAGTAATAAACATTTCCACAATGTTTGATTAAAGTTGCAGTTACCAATGTGATAGATGGCTCCGGACAGAAATTGCTAACAGATGGATGGATAGACAGACGGACGGACGCACAGACAGACAGACATTCAGACAGACATACAGAAAGACGGACGGACGACCAACGCCATAACATAATACATGTTCGTCCCTTTGGGCGTATATCAGTCTGATGTCTAGTTTAGCATGATATAATCTAATGATACTATGTCAAAGGTCAATGTCACAGGGGCTTGTTAATAAAAAGCCTTGTCTGCTCTTGTTCTGATAATTTATTATTTGTTGTCACTAGCTAAATAAACCAGTAGCTAAGCTAATGTTTAAATTTTAAAAAGTAACTACATGTATGTACCCTATTTATTCTTACTTTTAGAACATCTACATCATTATTTGTATGAATAAAAAGTTAGATTTAGTTAGTCTATCAAGTTTAAGGGTGAAATTATCACATCATCCAAGTTTAATTGAGACTTCTGCTAAACTTCATGTCAAGTAACACCTATGTCTATATAAATTTATCCTCAAAGTTAACTCTAAAGGGCCATTATCTCTATCTTGCACCGCTGACCAACATCATGGCCTGCTGAGATTAGATGAGGTTTTATTGCCCACGGTCATAAGGTTAAAGAGGATTAAGCATGCCATTGATTAGCTAGAGTTCATGCCACATGTATGCACCTAGACAAACTAAACGATGTTATGAGCATGTGCAGATGAATCATTGGTACCGCTGAAGATCAGGGCGATCGGCATTTTTACTAATTTTAGAAAGCGTAACTTTTTATCATATTTTGATTTGAAACTATAATCAGACAGGAAATGTTCGAATGGTCACCGTCATACCATTTAAATTTCCTTTGCAGAGTGGGTGTGGGGGATAAAAAGTTTTTTTTTGGAAGACATTGAAATACTTCTATCATAGCACTTCTCCCGCTGTGATGACCATGCGGGTTGAACTGGCTGTTGGGGTGGCAATAATATCCTGTTAACTCCCCGAAAAAGGACTTTTACCCGTTCGTTGTATTTTATCGTTATTTAAGAATCTCGTACCTCCTATTAAGCGCGGGTCCAATGTATGTGCACCGAGGACAAAACTTCAATATACCATTTGACACATGTTTAAAAACTATAATGTCTGCAATGATTACACTAAGACATCATATATGGGTGACTAGGAAGTTTGTTGTTATTATGATATGTAAACGTTAACCCCTATCCGATAAAATAAGGTTCTCATACATTGTCAACATTATCAAAATGCCTCCTTAATAGCCAGTACAAATAATTCGATCGCTCGGGCGCTTTGTAGCAATCCGATTTAATGCGATATGATCTGATGATGTGGAGTTTCGAAAATTAGCTTGTGTACCATTGACCAAGACCTATGAAATGGAAATAAAAATAGCAATACTCAGTCAATGAAAAAGATAAATTACAGAATACTGTATAATATTTTCGGCGTATAACCGAGAAAACCAAAAATGATTCTGGTTTCACCTTGTAGTTACAGTAATACAAGTGAAACTTTCACTGGGCCTCGACATCAGCGTATCCCTCGATAAAACGTTGTACCGGGTCGAATTTCGATTCTACGTTAGTTACAATCTCGTCCGAGAATGTACGTAAATTATATCTTCTTTTTTATAAGACATGATTAAACTAAATTTAGGTAAATATATATGTTTATATCGTTCGTAAATAACAAAGTTGTCAATGAAATAACATCGGAAATTTGAAAATCAAACTACAAACTCTTATATCGAGCTTTTTACGTTTTCGTAAATTTCCGTAAATATCCGTACTTTTCCGTGATATGCATATGATTATCTTCCGTAATCAGCTAACAGCGCATTAATTTCTAAAACAGAAAAAAATGTGTAATGTCAGCCCGTTAAGTCCATATATACCTTCCTGCAGTCGTTTGAACCCAAGTCTAATGTGCTATTATTCTATCTTGCACCGCTAACATCATGGCTTCTTAGATCAGGTTTTATTGCCCACGGTCATATCAAACATGCAAGATTGATCTAGAGTTCTGTGTATGCACCTAGAAACTAACGATTTATGAGCATTTGCAGTTTGTTATCCGCACATAGCACGGCTTAAAATTCTTAGCAAGCGCTTTTTAAATTTTGATTTGAAACTATAATCAGACAGGAAATGTTCGAATGTACCGTACATTTAATTCCCCAGAGACTTTACAAAAACTGAAAGATATTAAGGTAATATCATCATAATTATGTCGTAATTTGTTATAAACAGAAAAGAAAATTGAAAGTGCAAATTGCATATTAACTTAACAAAATTGCTTTATTTAAATAGGTTTATAATAATATCAATAATAATAATAATGATAATTATAATAATATCTTTATTTAAAGAAGAGTGCACATTTAAACATACTTATATCTACTATTTCAATGTGACCTGCTAAACAATGGATTAACAAAGTTATGATTTAAAGTTCATATACCATGTTCTTCGATGTAAAGGCAATGATATAAATATATTTAATGTGTTAAATGAAATGATCGAATAATGAAAAATTCATATAATACATTGTACGACAAACACTATTATTAATGTAAGACATATCATACTAAATATTCATTAATTCCGTCCTACGTTTGTATTGTTTCAGTAAATAATGTTCGTATTTCTATAGTGCGCATTATTTTCATAGCTCAAGTGGCCTAAAATAAAAGATTGTTAGTCAATGTTATATTTGTATCATTTATCATCAAAGCAGCAATCCATTGTATACGTATCAAATGTTCACTTTCGGTAACTTCACAACCATAGTCGCGAATATCTCACTCAGTACACAGTAGATTTAATGTGAACTCAAATACTCGCACTTGACACAAACACGAAAAAGACGAATCAGAATAATATAACACAGGTTCGATTTGGAGATCATATAATGACCGTTATGTGATGTAAACTTGAATATACTGAACAAAGATAACACAACGTCGTTCTGATCCGACACAATGCAGTTCGCACATAGCATAATAACGTTTAGACCTCAAATACATGTAACAATATTTTGCATATAATATAATGATCCTACAAAACGATGGTTGATCATAGAATAATTATGTTTGCATATAACATAATGCCGATGTGACTCAACAAACAAACATTTGCACACAAGAGAAAGATGTGCTAGCACAACCCCAACACAAAATGTTTGCACAAAATGATGTTCTCTCCCAACATCAATATGTTTGCACTTAAAATTATAACGTTCCTGCCTGACATTAGATAACATAATGACATATCGACATGATTTTACAATGCATACACCAAACTCAATGTTGTTAATGCCTTTTGCAGAATATATTAAGGCAGGAAAGGCGTTCTACACAAAAATGACTAAACGGTCATTGTATTTTCTTTGCTTTTTGATCTGACACTTTTTATGTTGCATTATACGGGTGTACTTTTTTCTGGCATTTTCATATATCCATCTATGCTACATTCTGCCATTTTCGATTTGTTTAAATCATAACTGAATATTAACATGAAGTAAAATTGTTGACACACACGTGTATTTTTGTACGTTTTATTAGCAATTAATTTTCACGAACTACAATGTACATTTTATAATACATTTTGTATTTCATAAGCCTTACTTTGCTTGCAGTAAGAAATACAAGATACAAGAATCTTTATTTAAAGTCGGTCATACATAAGTAAACAACATTAGCTAGAAGCTGAATACCTTCGCGACCAGTGTTGATCATGATCAGCCTGCTCATCCGTGGTTCATATTGAAGTAAAAAACCATCGAACAACGCTTTGAAGGATAGACTGGTCCATTTCGGAAATTCATTAGGAATAGGGTTAAAGGAAACACATAAATAGACTGGCCAAAACTGAAGTAAAGTGTTTTCTTTCTGAATAATCACGAAGAGAGAAATAGTAAGACTGTAGAAGCAAGTGATACTCTTGACTTGAATAACGATGGGTAACTATTCAAAGTGTCTCAGATGCAGACGGGCTATCCTCATCAGACTGGTTGGTGTAATCCAGAAGTTGACACACCGGAAACTAACAAATTCTGCACATGAAGGCATTGAAGCTTCCAGTTTTTAAATTGCCCGTACAAAGTAGTCTAATGGTTATGTTGTTCCATGAATTCACACTAATCGCTCTCGAGACACCACCCATGATCGGACCCGTTTACTATGACAGAAAGAGTCAGAAAACTTAATTACTTGTTCTAATTTACAACTAGGTGCACGTGAGGCGTGACATGCCTTCAACTGTGGACTGACAAGGGATTGAATCCAAGAGGAAAAGTTATTACCACTGTGGCCTCATAACGATTATGCTCTTAAAATGTAGTTATGACATACATCTACATATAAATAATGTATCATATATAGATATGATTTCATCAGGGTCACAAAATTACCATTTTCTTTGCCATACGCGCAAAGGTCTACCCTCTCCCGTGACCTCATTCATTGTCTTATTTTTATGGTTGTAGTATTCAAATGTTGCTATGACATAGTCCTACACGGATATGTATCATATATTGTTATAGTCACACTATGTTGGTACATGTGTACAGACAGTATGAAAACGTACAGAATGCGGTAATAAAATAATGATTTTCTTCGAAATCTGGCACGGACTAAAATGTCTTATATCCCCTGTGACCTAATATTATGACTGTGTTCTTAAATTGTAGCAATGAGACAGACACACTCTTACATATATCAGACATAGATACGTCATCATCATGGGGGTGGGCACGGCGGGAGGCGGGGGGTAGAACAGTATGAACATATTAGAAATATGATTTTAATTTTATACTAATTCATCTAATCTCAATTGCGAAACAAGTATTTACAACTCACATTAATTGCTCTCGAGACTCAGTCAGATGGAATCACCTTATAAAAAGACAAGAGCAACGTTAAATTATCTATTTCTTGCCTAAGGACACTACCACTACTTTGGCACTGGTGGGGATCGAACCTGGGATCCTGAGGCAAACACGCTACCACTGCATCATGTCGGCTCCAAATGCAATATAAATATTGCATTAATTATATATTAGTATTAGACATTTGATTACGTCTCGTGACAAGGCTCGTAGTCATGGTCAAGCCTTCGACTCAATCCTATCAAAAAATGAAATTTTTACATGGTTTTCGTGTATATGTCCGACTTTGGAAACAGTTTGGGGTATTATTTGTATTGATACACATGTACGTGTAGATAATTGTATTATAGTACTTACAATTCAAGACCAAAACATGTTTATATGATGACTAATTAGGTTACGCATGCAGTGTACTTTGTATGCCAACTTACAAAGTAAACGTTATGTAATTTTAATAGAACCCCACAAGAGGCAATTAGTTCTTTTACGAAGAAAACGTCTGAGACTTACTGAGTCGCCTTTATACTCATCAGCCTCGCGGAAAGAGTTATTCAGTTCGCTGCCGTGTGCACTAAGGCATATGTGGCATCAGTGTCCTTATTCAAGTACATTTCGTCCTTGGCCGAGATTCGAACCCGGGATTTAACTAACCGGATGTGAACCTCGGAGCTACCGATGTCACCAATAGATTCAGTGTAAGGGTCTGAATCGAATGTAAATAATTTAACCAAGACTGAATCCAAATTTATTTATATAACGTAGATTAGAAGTTAACAGAAATTTATATGCACGATTTGAGATGTTTTGTCATCGCCCAAGGACCCTGAATATTAGCACTGTGTCTTTTCCATTTTGCATAATTTTCACGTTTAAAATAGAAAAGGATTAAAAATGCACCCCCAAAAAAAAAAAAAAAACAAACAAACAAACAAACAAACATGTCTTTTGGTCGTAGGCGTCTTCTTTGAGGATAAACGAAATAATAATTTTCAAATAAATTGCATTGTATACAGGGTGACAAATATCCGATATCGACTGTTTAAGTACACGTATTAGGCAAATTGGTCATGATCGTTGTAGCTGCAACTGTTACCAACCGAAGTACATTTTAAAGAATTAAGAAAAATTCATAAAGATTTTTATAATCGAAATCCATTTTCTATAATTCTAAGCTCCGAACTTCACTTCCAGTCAATGAAATGTACATTGTATCTCACATGGATATTGCGTTCGGACTGCACTACATTTGCGTACATAATTATGTTTTATCTGAAATTCATCTAATAAAACTTATTGTAGAAATGTTGGGTAATTGCAAAATAATGTCGTTCAAAAAAGCAATGTAGTTTTCTGCGTTCAGTAGTGGCGATGCAATTAATAAACAAACTGTTTTCAATATCGTCGTAAGTATTGATAATGTTACGTTAGCAAGATACCATAATTATGAATCAGAATTGTTTTACGCATATAAATTTTACAGATATTCGCGGGAACAGACTGAGCTCATTCACAGTACCGTTTATATAATGAAGATAGTGTGAGCATCTTCTTTTACAACCCTCTCTAGGTCACCGTGTAGACACCTAGCTAATTGCAGCAATGGTCTGAGCAATTATATAATACAGGCTTCATTAACAGCCTATCCTTTGCTGATGACATATATACAGTCCATTAAATTCGACATTATATGGCATGTCAAATGTGTAATGAAGATGGTTGTCCACATGTTAAAGGCTATCAACGTTTTCATGATACACTTACATCCTTGATAGGTTTATACATTTCAAACAAATTACTTTTTTATATATACGAAATATTTAACAACATTTACGTTGAACTGTAATATCGTTTGGGAGTGTTTAAAAGTTCGAGTAATATATGCACTATACCCATCAGAACTGGAGAAGGTAATAATCGTTCGCATAATTAGCATCTTAGGAGGCTATGTCATATCCTGGCCCCGACCGGTGTGTTATCTTTATGTAATCATTTTACGTCTGGGCTGATCAAGCTCATTAATGGCTATTATCTAGAAAGCGTGTTTTCAATGCTTTAAAATGTTAACACCAAAATAAAGAAACAAGTCTTTTCTCTCAAACTATAACTTGGCTAAAAAGTAAATGAAGCTAAAGATATTTTCACGGATAATCTATCAAGTCAAATGTTTATAGTATGTTTTATCGTTAGAATCGGAACCAAATGGCCAGCGCCCCGAGATGAGATTAGTTATTTTAAGTTTCGGGCGATAGCGCAAACTACAGAACACGTCCTACACGTAAAATATAGCATGCCCTCCTGTCTCGACAAATGCTTCTGAAGTATTCTTGTGTGTAAAAACGCACTGCGGATATTCGACAAGAGTACATAATCCTACTACCAGGGGCGTAGCTTCATATAGGCACTGTAGGCACGTGCCTACACTTTTCTCCCCAAAATGAAAAATCCAAAAATGCCAAATATTCAATAAAAATGAAGAGGGTATGGGGTATGGTGTGTGTGCAGCTAATCAATATTGTGAACCTGTATAACAGCGAAATATTTCGGTATTGTAAATATACTTTCATGACAAAACAAAGGTTTAAAGAACAAGTTCGATGAGGTACGGTTGCAAAAGGACTGGGTTCATTGAATTCAATAAGTTAATACTAGATTTGACCATTCACGATCGTCTAAAATTGGCAATTCTAGCGTTTTGCTCTGCTATTGATGGTACTCGTGACGCAATGTCTTGTAACTGAAACATAGTCGGATTGTCTATTGTACCCATTTTCATTCTGGTATTTCTGATATTTACGTGTTTGTGCAACACAATTTTAATGTTTGAAATGACACTGATTTTCATGATTTATAGAACATACAAGCATATTACTACTCTTTATTGTGTCTGCATGTTTATTTTCTGTGTGTCAATTTTTGTTTCCTATTATTTTTCTAAATTGTTTTACTAGTTATGTGCGTTTTAAACTTGAGTTGTACGCGTCACGTCGTCTAGATGTGCTGAACATCTGTGCCAAGTTATTTTAAAATCTTGCGATACATGACAAACTCACAGTCCGGACACAAATGTATACATGTTCATATATACACGATTCCTTTACCTTTAAACTCTAAGTCTGACCTAGACATTTGAGGTAGGGATGTTGGTCTTGCACGCGACACGTCGTCTTGATCTGCTGAACAGTTGTGCCCAGTTTTGAAAATCCTTCAATGCATGACAAAGTTACAGCCCTGAAATGTGAAAGTTTAATTATCCCACCTTCAGTAAAGCCTATAAGTCCGCCTACCTAAACATTCAGTTACCACTCGATCCGGTAGACGAGAATAGCCACCGAGCACATTTCGTAGGTATGTTGTTAGCGCTGTAGATATGATGAAAAATGTTATTTCTGATGGTTAAAATGTGCTTAAAATGTTAAAGGTTTTTATCATTGAAAGTGAATGAAAATCATAGAAACTCATTGTGCATTAAGTATAATCGCTTCGATGGATTTAAATATAGTGCTTATTTGTAATCGCATTTATGTAAAAAATGCTGTATGAATGTTCACTCACTAAGCTGGTCAAGAGTGCAGAATTTACGAAGGAGGATTTACAATACGACGCAATTCCTCTATTTTAATTATTCATATCTAATCTCAAAAAACAATTCTCAGACAAATTATAGCTAATTATTGTTAAACTTAGGATATCATCTCAAGTATATTGTTTCATACGATATACTTATCTAACAGGACAGAGTAAATGAGTTTATAATTAGACTCGCCCATGCTGCGGTCGATCTTATCAGAATATAATGGCTTAAATATCAGTGACAATTATATGTTTAATGTCTGATTTGTAACAGCTGTATATTTCATCTTTTGGCATGATTGTGTTTTTACTGTAAAATCGTGATATTATGAGTTCATTTAATTTTCTTAAAATTTGATAATACATTGTTATTAATTTCAGTTTACTTTCATAAAAAAGGGTTAATGATATATTGTCTTATAGATATTATGTTGATATATACCTCGTATCATTATAATACATTTGTGTAGTTGTATGTATGTATGTGTGCAGGGCAGTACGTAGTAAACTATAGAGCTAGTCACTCGGCGTTGTTCTCTATTACAAGTATATGACAGGAGCATACAATAGTAAAACTTGTAATAGATCTACATGTTAATTTACGGAGTTAGTATTCGTTCTTCAAGAATAATGTTAATGCTTCATATGTTCAGTAACGAAGTTGCTAGGTTGCGATTTCGGTGGAATGTCGCTGAGCCTTGTATTTAGCATTCGCAGAGTACTGTTGACAATGCCACCCATATCATCATAGAAATGCATGTTTGTGAATATAGCACGAGTTGATGCAAAATCTCTGATTGTGTCAATTGAATACAAGTTTACTGTATTATGATTCCATGTAGCTCAAATTGATGTATATTATATGGCATTTATGTACAAGGCTACATATGTACAAAACTCCAACACAAAACTTACAATAGTATAACTTTTTTCAACATAATCACCCTTAGTTCCATTTCGATATAAGTTTTCTGCCTGAACTGACTTAAAGGCTTCAACCCCACAAATGAAATCGTTGTCACAGTCAAAATGTCAACAAGTTTGGGAAAGATGTAAAAATCCGAGTGTGTTAGATCAGTTGAATACGGGGGATGTTGAAGGAGTTCAAAGCCACACTCAACAACTGCAGCTGCTGCAGCAGATGCAATATTCGTAAGCAAAAGGATACATGCGCTGAATCCACCTTGATAACACCATTGCAGTCCCAGAATACTGATGTTGTATCCTTGCCTACTGATGTCGTCTACATGAACCTCTCCGGTGGTGATGCCTTTATGTTTCTAGCCTACTCAATTGTTTGTCTGGCATTAACATTCTCAGAACCTATCTTTCAAAATGTTTGTTCATGTGAAAGACAGCAGACAAAATAAGCTGGAGGGAATCAAAACTCATTCCTATAGTATTAGCAATATGCTATTCTTTAATCCATTACCATATGATGTACAGCATCAAATTGAATTTCGGTTGTGGCATTTTTAAAATGACCTGACCTGGGATCACCTGGGATCACTTTCAGTGCTTGTTGTTGCTTGAATTCAGCAGCCCATTTCTTTACAGTTGAATATGAAGGATCATTTTAGGTGCATTTTTCACGCCTTCGTGGATTTCTTTTGGTGACAGTCCTTTCATATGCAGATACAGTTTATCATCGCTGCGGCGATGCGGGATTTAAAATATTCCAGGGGGGCATGCCCCGAACCCCCCTAGAAAATAAGTGCCTACACTTACATTTCTTTCAAGCTACGCCCCTGACTACACTTAATTTTAGTGTATCACATGTATTAAGAAATCGTAAACAGAAGAATGGTGGCAAGTTCATGACGGAATCCTGTTCATGTATTAAAATGTGGCGATATTGAGACAATACCATATTTCAAAGCTTAGTTGCCTCGCGTAGTGTTGTGATTGTAATCAAAGAATGATATATTTCGCTGTCGCTTCGTATATGATACCATGTCGCAAAATCGTTTCGTATTTTTATATGTCGTGACAAGCATTACAGCCTAGCTCAACACACAATACAATATGAATAACACAAATCAACGCATAAATAGCGTAGCGAAAAACGACAATGCTAAGCGGCGCACGAGATCTCGAAGCGACGTACGACAATGCGAAACGACGCATGACAATTAAAACGACACTGTCGCGATGTTTTGCGTTGCCTCTGTGCAATGTAAACTACGCATGACAACGCGATATGATGCAAGACAGTGCGATACGATATCGAAACAATGCAAAACGACGCACGACAACGCGATATGATGCAAGACAGTGCGTTACGATATCGAAACAATGCAAAACGACGCACGACAACGCGATGCGACGCTATCGGGATGTCTTATTGTATTGTAGTGCGTCACCTGTGTGTAAAGTGCAGATTACAATGACAATATGATATGACGCAGGATAATAAGATACTACATCAGGACAATTCAATACATTTTCAAACAACATTTTCGATATGTTATGCGATTGCAGTGTAGTGAATCGACCGATATTCACTTTTATTTTTGCTGTGTAACACTAACCGAAGTTACCCGTCGAAAAGTTATTGTATCATTCTTCTTCATGTAGATTGTTTATAGTCCCGGTGGACCATGGGGTATCTCCCAGGTTGATCTTGCCAAGATCCCAGTATATTCCCATGTACACTTGTACCTAACATAATTGCAAAGTTAAGGAGTATTTTACCTGATCGTGCAAAGTTATTTTTCCGATTGAACGGACGCAATATACGGAGAGATCAAAGATTTGTCCCCACATTGTCTAGCATGATATACTATTACAGAAATTATAATAAGATTTTAAGGAGTTTATAACACCCTGATCCTAGATCTGTTTCTGCTTAATAAATATGTGCTGCGATATGAAATAAATATGTGCTGCGATATGAACAAGTGTACTGTAATGTATTTTCGCGAAATATTAAAGATCGACGTATGTAGAACTTTAAGTTAAATCTAGAATTTGCTGGAGTCTTCTCTGTATTAATTGAACGGGTGTTAACCTAGATTATGCTGCCTTTTCAGTGTTTGCACATGTTGCATTCCGGTTATATTTATTCCATTAATTTCTAACCAAAAACAAAGACATGTCTTAAGTTTGAGTGGCATTTGAAACTGGACCTTTTGGTCTTGGACAATTTTTAAATATTTGACAGCGTAAACTCTGAATGCGGTTCTTTGTGGTCCCGTCATTTACATTTCAGGACCAGCAACCACACTACTGAATTTATAGGGATTTGATAGGACAGGGACGGCCAATTCGAATATATTATATTTTGAATCAAGAGGCACAGGGTGAGCATTAATTACCATTGAATATTTGAAAAAATTCTGTTGTTGCATTTTTGCGGAGAACTGACATCCGTCAAGAATTGTTATTAAGCCGGTTGATTTTTTTACAGAAAACACTTAGTAATAAAGCTGTATTAATAACATAATAGATAAATATTAAGACATTTTTCTTTAGATAATTATTGTGTGTTGATAAACAAGCACATATTTAAAAAAAAAGAAAATCTTTGTTTTTATTAATACAGATAACAGGTTCTGTTTAATCTCCTTTGCTATTAATATTATTAGACCTTGTTGAACTTAGCACCTTTTGCTAAAGGGGACAAAATATTGTATTAAACTAACAAGCTTGTAAGCAAAGTTGGATTAATCCACTTAAAAAGGATTTTTACTTGGTAATGTATTTACTGTAAAACTTAAAACTGCAGTTGCATACGGATTGAGTTGAGTGCCTGGGGGTTTTTTTTGCGCTGTTTGTATCGGTTTTGGTTGCTGTGGCAATCATTCACTTTGTATGGTGAAATAGTCAATTTGTTTTAAAAATAAGTGGGACACAAATATATTCTGTGTTTTTAAATAATATAACAATACTATAATTATGCAAACTGTTGAACAATGGACCCCGCATGGTTTTTTTTTTCACAGCCCTCTACACCTGTAACAAATGAATACATAAATTTAGAAACTTTTTCCTAAGATTATTGGTACTTTGTAAGTAATTCAGTTTCTATACTCCAAAGCCAAAACCTCATTATGGAGTCAAGTTTTGACGAGAGTAAGTTTTGGGTGGAAGGCTTGGTATGGATATTTATGTATAAAGAAGACATTCTTAAAGCAGTTTTTTACCATTTTTATAATGTTCCCATTCACTATCATGAAATATTTGCCATGGCATTATTCATTCTTCTTCTCCGGATTTTTGAGATAAAGTCCTATCAGCTTCTAAACAACCATGACTAATCAAGTATCTATTATATCAATGAATGTTCAAGGTCTGGGTGACAGAAGTAAACGCAGGGATGTTATTAACTTCCTAAAAAGTAAGAAGTACTCCATATGCATGTTACAAGATACTCATTTCATAGAAAAAGAGGAAAAATACATACGCTCCATTTGGGGCTATGAGACATATTTTTCAAACTTTAGCAGCCAATCAAGAGGCGTGGCAATACTCATTAATAACAATTTTGAATGTAAGGTTAATAATGTAGAAAAAGATGATGAAGGAAATTTGCTCATTTTAAATTGTAAAGTTTGTGATAAAAATATCACTCTAGTTAATGTCTATGGTCCTAATAGAGATAGTCCAAACTTTTATGAAACAGTCTCCGAGAAAATGTCAAAATTTGAAAACTCTCAGTATATCATGGCTGGTGATTTCAACTTGGTCTTGAATCCAGATATAGATTGCTATAATTATCTGCATTTAAATAATCCAAATGCCCGTGATAAGCTTTACAACATTATGTCAGAGTTCAGCTTAATGGATTGCTGGAGGGAAAATAATATTGAAAAAAGAGAATATACATGGTTTAGACAACATCCAATTAAGAAGGCGCGTCTTGATTTTTTCCTTATTTCTGAATATCTGTATACTGATATGAACAATACTCAAATTTTACCTGGATACCGTACAGACCATTCTCTTATTTTAACTTCACTAGAATTTGGTAAATTTAGAAAAGGATTGTCATATTGGAAATTTAACAATACACTACTAAGGGATGAAGTATATGTAAGTAAAGTAAAAAAAATAATTACAGAAACAAAACAACAGTATGTGGTTGACATACCAGAAAATACGGATGAAATTAATGATATACCACTCCAGGATTTAAGACTGAATATAAATGACCAGTTATTTTTCGAGACTTTGTTGTTAAATATCAGAGGGCTGTCAATATCTTACTCCTCACTAAAGAAGAAATCAGAAATTAATAAGGAGGAAAAAATTTTGAAAGAAATTGAGAAAATTGAAAAACAGACAAATATTAATTATGAGTTATTAGAAAGCAAGAAAAGTGTATTGTCTGAATTAAGAAAGAAAAAAATGAATGGGATATTTATTAGATCAAAAGCTAAATGGATCCATGAAGGAGAAAAACCTACACGTTACTTCTGTAATCTTGAAAATAGAAATTATGTTTCTAAGATCATGAATTCCCTAATTGCAGCAAATGGTAATACTTTAAAAACTCAAGAAGAAATTCTTGCTGAAACAAAACGTCATTATGCAGATTTATATAAAATTACAGAGACTGAAAATATATCTTTGAATGAAAAATTAGGATGCTTTAATGTACCGAAGCTTTCGGAAGATGTTAAGCAATCCATCGAGGGGACTCTGACTCATAATGAAATGCTAAACTCGCTGAAACGAATGTCAAATAATACAAGCCCTGGAAATGACGGCTTTACGGTAGAGTTTTTTAAGTTTTTTTGGAAGGATATTGGCACATTCCTTGTAAGGTCAATGAATTATGCATACTCAAATGGAGAGTTGTCAATTACACAAAGACAAGGGGTCATAACTTGCATCCCTAAGGGGAATAAAGACAAACTGTACTTAAAAAACTGGAGGCCTATCTCCTTATTAAATGTTGCATATAAGATAGCTTCAGCATCAATTGCTTTTCGCTTGAAAAACATCTTGGAAAATGTTATAAACGAGGACCAAACGGGTTTTTTGCCAGGCAGATTTATGGCCACAAACATTAGAATGCTATATGACTTATTCTATTATACAGAGAAAAATAATATCCCTGGGTTACTACTCCTGATTGACTTTGCGGCTGCGTTTGATACAGTGTCATGGAATTTTATGCACAGAGTGCTAGAATTTTTTAATTTCGGTAATTCAATACGTACATGGATTAAATTATTCTATACAAATGTTGAATCATGTGTAATTGTAAATGGACATATGTCAGAGTGGTTCTTACTTCAAAGAGGCTGTCGTCAAGGAGATGCCCTGTCACCCTACCTGTTCATTCTATGTGCTGAAGTACTTTCAATATTAATAAGAAATAACCAAAATATCAAAGGTATTACAATACATGGAAATGAATATAAGATATCTCAATATGCTGATGATACTAGTTTGTTTCTTGATGGTACAAATAAATCACTAAAGTACACAATGTTAACCTTAAAATTCTATGCTAAACTCTCTGGCCTTAATATTAATGTAGAGAAGACAATGGTTATCTGGTTCGGTTCACGAAAGAACAGTAATACCATTCTCTGTCCTGAATATAACTTGACATGGAATAATAAAACTTTCACAGTTCTAGGTGTCAAATTTACCAATGATCTATCTGAAATTGTAGACCTGAATTATGAGTTAAAAATTGAGGAAATCAAGAAACTATTTGCAAACTGGTCTAAAAGAATTCTTTCCCCAATTGGTAAAATAGTAGTAATTAAATCACTTGCCCTTGCAAAACTAAATCAGTTGATTTTGAGTATCCCAAATCCCTCTTTGGCTAAGATTAACAAAATACAAACTATGTTTTTCAATTTTTTGTGGAATGATTCTAGAGATAAAGTTAAAAGAAATATAATAACACAAGACTATAAATTTGGTGGTTTGAAAATGATTGACTTGAAATGTTTTATCAATAGTTTAAAGGCGACATGGTTAAGAAGACTTGTTAACTCTAATAACAAATTTAGTAATTTTATAGATAGTACTTGTCCCTATGTAAGCAGTATTTTTAAATTTGGAACAGATTTTATTAAGAGAAAACTTCATCAGGATATCAATCCCTTCTGGAAAGATGTTTTATACAGTTACTATACTCTCTCCTCAAAATTAAAACCAGAAAATAGCAAACAATGCTCGTGCATTCATTTGTGGCTGAACCCAGGAATCAAAGTCGGTAATTCAAGTGTTTGTTTAAACAGATGGATATCACATGGAATTCTGTTTGTTGGGGATTTATTAAACCAAGAGGGTGAATTTTTTTACTTTTAATGACTTTTCTAATACCTTTAATATAAGAAGTAATTTCTTAGAATACAGGGGTATTGTGAATGCAATACAGGAATTCCTTGAAGTTAACGACTTTCAACATTTGCTCACGAAAATCAACTATAACATGCACATTCCTCAAAGTCTGGCAATTATTAAAAAAGATAAAAAAGGATGTAGGTCAATATATAAATTAATGCTAAATGAAGGCCACTATCCAGACTCTTTACAAAAATGGAAGAACGAATTAAGAGCCAGTACAGAACCAATTTTTTTTCGAAAGTAACTCCATATATGATATGGTCCGTAAACTTACAAAAGATCCGAAAATGATATGGTTTCAGTTTAGGATAAATCATAGAATTCTTGCAACAAATTATTTGTTGAAAAAAATGAATATCATCAATGAAGATCACTGTACATTCTGTCAAGGCGAGCCAGAAACCCTGATTCATTTATTTTTTGACTGTGAAGTAACAAAGCAATTTTGGCAACAGTTTCAATCTTATATCAAGAATAAATGTAATATTATGTTTCAAAACTGGACTGTGTCAGATATCCTGTTTGGTAATACAGGATTTGAATCGGTATTAAACAAACTAATTTTATATGCAAAATACCACATATATTATAGCAGGATAAAAAAATTAAGGCCTAGTATAGAAAATTTAAGAAATCAGATTGTCACCAATTATAAAATTGAAAAATATAATGCGGAACAAACTTCCAAATACAACAAGTTCGAAAAGTCATGGGAAAAATTTAAAGCCTTAGTGGTTTCAGAATAGTATTTGTCAAGGTTAAATATGTTGTCAATGCAATTGGCAAACAAAAAAAGTACATCGGAACATGTTTATTTAACTTTTTTCACGGGAACAATCCTAGAGAAATGAAACTGCGTTGAGAAATGTCTATATATTTTTCTCTCTCTCTCTTTGAGTGTGTGTGTATGTATGCTGAGCCCTCCACCAACAACTGAAAAACTCCTTAAATTATTTACAGATATTAGTTTGTAATGGTAAGATGGAAACCCTAGTAGTTTGCACCTAAACCTCTTTTTAATTTGAATCTTTTTTTTTTTTCTCTGCCTACTTTTTGGTAGACTATTTCAAAAATAAGCCTACAGTCTTGAATTATTTTAGTTGCATCTAGAACAATAAACTTTCTTTAATAGATATTCTTTCAACATCAACTTATTTTTGTACATAATGTAAATAAGGGGACATATTTGAAAATGAAAGTACATTGTACACCTTTGCACATCATAGCATATCTTACTATACATGTAGTAAGCATATTTTACTTTACTATAATCTTTAATATATAAGATTGTGTCTACATTTTTTCCTTGCTGAAGTTGATTAATTAAGAAAAACAAATTCTCTAACAAAACTTAAGTAAGAATATGTTTAGAATGATAATACTGCTCAATCGGATCATTGTCGTTTTCAAAAATACACTAACCAATGATTTCTAATCATTGAAAAGCCGTTGTCGTTAAAGTTATAGTTAACTTAAATTTCAGTATGTAGCAGTTCTGTTCTTATTGGGCATGGCTGCAGGGTAGTAAAGTCTTTTTGACTGGCTCAGTCATAAATATTTCTTTGTTAAAGCTTGACTGATATTTTTTGTATACTCTGAGAAAATATGGTTGTATAGTATTATTTACTAGGAGTTCCTCACTTGAGCAGTATTATAACTTTGAGACTGTATCTCAGTCAGCTCCTTCTCGTACTATTTTTTCTAAAAAAAACCCTACAAAACAGCATGTAATTACTATAGACATGAATTTGTTCAAAAAGTCAGATCTTTTTAAGACTGTCAACAGATTTATCAGGACAGTAAGCTTAAAAATTATATTAACATGTATTGTTTTACGTCAGGAAAAAACAACAAAAACCCCCACTCAAATCAATAGTGTTTCTGACCAGGTCTCAAAATTAGCTCTTTTTCTTTTGTAATCTGTTGATTTATATGTATATAACTTTTGTAAGGAGTAGTAGGGATGGCTCTCCGACCCCACTCTCCATGATGACGGGGATAATAAACGGGCAACTGTGGTTGCTGAAATTACAAAAAAATATTTCAAAGCTTAGTTGCCTCGCGTAGTGTTGTGATTGTAATCAAAGAATGATATATTTCGCTGTCGCTTCGTATATGATACCATGTCGCAAAATCGTTTCGTATTTTTATATGTCGTGACAAGCATTACAGCCTAGCTCAACACACAATACAATATGAATAACACAAATCAACGCATAAATAGCGTAGCGAAAAACGACAATGCTAAGCGGCGCACGAGATCTCGAAGCGACGTACGACAATGCGAAACGACGCATGACAATTAAAACGACACTGTCGCGATGTTTTGCGTTGCCTCTGTGCAATGTAAACTACGCATGACAACGCGATATGATGCAAGACAGTGCGATACGATATCGAAACAATGCAAAACGACGCACGACAACGCGATATGATGCAAGACAGTGCGTTACGATATCGAAACAATGCAAAACGACGCACGACAACGCGATGCGACGCTATCGGGATGTCTTATTGTATTGTAGTGCGTCACCTGTGTGTAAAGTGCAGATTACAATGACAATATGATATGACGCTGGATAATAAGATACTACATCAGGACAATTCAATACATTTTCAAACAACATTTTCGATATGTTATGCGTTTGCAGTGTAGTGAATCGACCGATATTCACTTTTATTTTTGCTGTGTAACACTAACCGAAGTTACCCGTCGAAAAGTTATTGTATCATTCTTCTTCATGTAGATTGTTTATAGTCCCGGTGGACCATGGGGTATCTCCCCGGTTGATCTTGCCAAGATCCCAGTATATTCCCATGTACACTTGTACCTAACATAATTGCAAAGTTAAGGAGTATTTTACCTGATCGTGCAAAGTTATTTTTCCGATTGAACGGACGCAATATACGGAGAGATCAAAGATTTGTCCCCACATTGTCTAGCATGATATACTATTACAGAAATTATAATAAGATTTTAAGGAGACCCTGATCCTAGATCTGTTTCTCATCTGGTTTCCAGTAAAACAAAATACATACACTATACAATTTTCTAATACGTAGTAGTTTATTTCTTTCACAAACAGAAAAAACACATTACGAAATCTTAATTCACTTGCACAGGGTGTAATTTATTGTGTAATAACAGATTTCAAGAATATATAATAAGTTAGTACTGTCTTTATCAAATTATGACATGCTAAACTAAAAAAACGTTTTTACAGTAATAAATAAAGTGCTACATGTACGTCTTTGATGCGAGTGCATTGCTACACATGTAATTTGTATGTTGATCAACTTATGTACCCATTTACTTCCGTCAATTTGTAATTGTTATAGCAGAATTACTAGTATTGGTTCTTAGCATGATTAAAGGATTTGCACAAGCCCCTCAGTGAAATAGAACAAAGTGTTTGCCAAAATATCTCATAAAATGACAGGAAAGCCAAACTATCCCAAGCGTTTAGTTTGTAAGATAAAAAAAATTTGAACTGTTACTCATTTATCATTGAGAAAGACAACGCAGAATTATAAAGATGACTCTTGAATTCTTTTTCGGGGTATAATCGATATGTACACGGCTGAATCACGAAACTCACAGACTTATGCCATTTTACTTGAATGTATAATTTTTTGTGTTAAATTTATTCATTAAGCAAACTAGTTATCTGAGCCTAATGAATGCAGAAAGAAGCCTTTGCACTGTACCGGATTACAAAAGTTAAAATACATTAAACTACTTTAGTGTTCTCTTTTAATATGTTACATCGTTTATAGTTATTATTCTGTATACTATAAAATGTAAATAGCCCACACTGTTGGGCCCCTGTCCGTTGTTGTCGTTCTTTTGTATGGGTTTTACGCCCGTTTCAATCGTATTTCAGTCAATTGTACCGGCAGATAGTTTACCTAACCATCGTTCCTACTAGAACCCTATTCTAAGAAAGAAACTGCCACTTGTATTGTACATAGAGTCATGGTCGGTAACAGAACTTTCACCCATGACCCTTGATTTATGAAATGTTACAGTGACCACTAACCATTCGACCATGGAAGTGGACACGTCTATGCGTGAATGCATGTGTGTGTGTTTGTTAGTTTCTGTGTTTGTTTAAAAAAATTCATATGTGTCTGTTTGCAATATTTGTAGTCACCCATACATCCAAAAGTACTTGATCTAGAGTCATGATCTTCACACTTTAATCTGGACAATCTCATGTCATCCGAAGCAGTGCAAAGATGGAATTCCATACAGTCAGAAGGATTATATCCGATGACGAGAATTTCAAGCAATCAATTTCGGAGCTTCACTATTATTTTAAAAACAGAAGCTATCCGTATGAGGTATTAGGTAGTGCATTTGAAAAGGTGTTACCGTTGTCTCAAGATGAAACGTTACAAACTCAGACAAAAGAAAGCAATAGTGTTTTACCTTTTACTGTATATAGGACCAATCTCTGCCTCATATAGGCAATACTATTAAAAAGTATTGGCACTTTCTTAATTTATCTAAACACAGTGCAACTCAACAAGATTACAGTACTTACAAATCAATCGTTGCATATAAACGACCCAAAAATAGTAAGTTCAGAATTTTTAGGACAAAATGACTATAAATATTCTTCTCAGAGTTGTAATGCAAGTCGCTGTGCTAATATCAGTAATGATTCAGAATTTACTACATGTAGCAACATTACTGGATAAACGTATGCTTTACGTCATAATACCAATTGTAAAACGAGAAACGTTATATACTTTATTACATGTAAACGTTGTAATGCACAATATGTAGGACAAACCAAGCAACCTGTTTCTAAGCGTATGAGCAACCACAGGTTTTATACATGTAATTTCACGGACCAGCATTTTCTTCCCTTGTATCTTCACACTTTAATCTGGACAATCATAGTAAAAATGGTTTTTCATTTATGCCTATTGATATTGTAAGGAGTGATATTGGTCGTTTATGCCAGGAAACTTTCTGGATCCACAAGCTCAAGACTTTATATTCAAAAGGATTAAATTTAAAGCTTTTATTTGACATCAACTGATTATTATTGCTGTGCCCATGTGTAATTGTAATCGCTGAGTTTTTGTCATCTTTTCCTATTTCCGTTTTTTTTTAATATTCTATAGGAAATCGTGTATACACGTTTTCCGGCAATATACCCAGCAGGTACATTCTTCTCCCTTATTTCATCACGTTAATTATGTAACTTTGTTTTTCCCGCTAAACGTGCGTCAAAATGTTTAACGTCACGTCCGTTGTTACAATGTATTATGTATTATCCTGAAGAAGGCGTCAACCGAAACGTTGATGAACATATAAATCATAAGAAGAACGCGTGTTGTTGTTGAAGTTTCCCTCATATGTGTCTGTTTGCAATATTTGTAGTCACTCAGGAATCCAAAAGTACTTGATCTAGAGTCATGAAACTTGCAGCAATATGGTTCGGGATATAAAGTTGGTATGGTTTTGTTTGTCGTTGTGTCAATCCAATGCATTCTGTTACTGAAATGAACATGTTTTAACTTACGTCACAGGTAATTTCAAAATGGTTTGACTCAGCATCTTGGGTTTTGTTTGTTATTGCATTCAGTGGCTAACTGACTTTAATTTTACTGTTGTAAATCAGGATATGCAATTGTGCAGTGCGTCTGGGATGCAACTGTATAGAAACCGGCAAATAAGTGTGGAAATCTGTATCTTTTAGACACGTTTTCAAATATTATTCGTGTAAGTTTTTAAATGATGGAAATGGGGCTCCCCAATACATTAGCTGAGAATGTACAAATAGTGAGATATGTTCCGTAGTGGTTCAACAGCTTGGTAGATTTTCCATAGCTTATTTGTTTTCTTATGTGCTACCTGAGTATCAATTACTTGCCAAGAAGGAAATGAACTTTTTTACTGTTGAACACTGATCTGTTTCTCCATTTATGAGATAACCAACAATCGCTTTTGTTCCATCTGGATAGTGATTTTTGTTTTGATAAAGATATTTTTCTTTAGACAGAAAGGATTTATCGTTACAATCTCAGCAGACTTTATAAGTCTAGCACAGATTTTGTACACTGCAAACAAGTGCAATTACCCTCGGCTTCACATTATGTTATGTTATTTATTGCCCGTTTAATCAGGTGATTTGATTTTATGGCCATCAATGAATGCTGATTTTAACGGGCTGTTAGAACAATTACAGGTCAGGCTGCGCGCGCGATTTCTGTTCTTATGCCCAATACAGCTCCTGTTACACTTATAGGTCTTCAAACCTGAAGATACAAAATGAAGACAAGTCTTTATATATTGTCTGTAAATGGGACAAACTGTAAGGCGGTTCTAGGTCCATATTACAGGAATAAACAAATGTATTGCGAGAGCAATAAGTTTGTTTATTCCTGTAATATATACTTATATCCTATAATTATTAATTGATATCAATGCATAAATAAGAAGTAACGATACAATCAAAAGCGACGTTATCAATGTCGTAAGGACCATCGAGAATCTACATTACGAAAACATCCAAGTTGGTAGCATGCAGAAACTATATACATGTATATGTACATGTATCAGTGTGAGGTTAGCTGCGCCACAAGGCTAGATGATAATATATTTCATGAAAACTCCAAGCTTGTTTGTATATGATTTTAAGGTCTATCGCCTTCATTCGATGTACATATCTGGTGAGACCATAAAACACCAAGCAAAGTATTTTCAGCTTTTTATTCTAACAGGGCTCGATCATCTCACATTATTAGCAGCAAAGGGAATTAATTGAGTAAGAAATGAATGGAACGAGAGGACTGAATGCCAGTCTAGTGTGAGGTGTATGATATATAACAACCTGCCGAATACATAGAAGCTACTTTTACCAAGTTTGTCGTAAAGAACGCATTGCGATTTTTATGGGTACAAAACAATTTAACTAAACATAGCTTTTTATAAGGCCTTCAAAATTATTAGTGTAAGTATTTACTATCACCCGGCCGAATAAGCCGTTTCGAGCTGCTAAATCCTGTAGTGGCCTGTACAGTTGCATGCATCCTATGCTTGTCAACGTAATTGGCCATACAAATGAGCAGTTGTCAACCTCACGTCATGGGGGCTCATTAGCTGGTAGTATACATGTAAAATGTTAAATGTTCTGTGAGAATAAAATATGAAGAAAGCAAGACAACTTAAGCATTTAATGTGGTATAATGTAATTTCATTAATTTGTGAGATAAATGGTGTTAAAATATTTATGTATTGTGACTTCTTTTTTGAATGTGTAATACTACTCATCAGTTTTCTATCATCACTGACATATGTTTTTCTTTATGGCTGCAATATGAACTAAAAAAGGTTCTATTTCTATTTCAGCAGCTTATATACATGTATTGTGCATTTTCTGGTGAGAAACAATCTTTATGTACGATTAGAGACTGTTGTTAGCTATAGCTTCTGTACACAGGCTAGTGCAAACTAGTTTGAGACATAGTTCACATGCCTACAATACTTAGTAAAATGTTGTTTAATTATTGTTGAAATTAGCTAATCTTTCACATTATAGAATAAAGTTTTGTGTGAGAATTCACATACATTTGTCACAGCAGGGTATAAAAATATCAAGGGTCAAGCTTACTACACGATCCTGAATATTGTTTCATATTATTCATATGTGTTTATAAACTAACAAATTGTACCGAGCTACTACGAAATGAGAATATACCTAACAATTTTTTGTAAGATAGTCAACAACCATTTTCATGGTTTAACACTATGGCCAATAAAAACAAACTTTTAAACAGATTAAAAACTTTTAGTTATAAATTTGGTTAATTCATATAGTTTTATTTTAAAAATTTAAACAATAATATAACTGGGGAGAAAGTGCCATGAGCAATGTTAAACATCTGCACAGGTAATTAATGGCCATAGTCTGAATGATAAAAGTGTGTATAACTGATCATTGGAAAGCCAGAAATCTTATCAGGATCAGGCATGTACTCTAGAGTGTTCATCAATTACACATTACGTCTACGACTTGTAATTAAAGACTCTCCGATTGAAATTAGCAAACACTCACATAACAAAGGTTATCTTGACCAGGTCAAAAACGCGATGCATATCATCATAAAACCCGATTTCTGACCTCTTGCCGCGTTTTTTTCTACGAAAGCAGGATTTTGTAGATAATTCAACTTTCACACAGTGTCTATCGTATTTTACAGTATTATTGCACACATTATTTTCATTGTTATTAGTAGTAGTACTAGGACAGTGTTAATACTAAAATTGAAAATACTAGAACAGCTTATAAAATCGACAAATGATATTAGGATATTGAGGATTTTTAAGAGAAGCTGCAATATTCGAGTACCAGTGTACTTTTTGTGAGCGATTAGAGAGACGGTAAGTTTCTTTTATAAATAATGACTTATATACGCACGATCGCACAACAGTAGATATTATTTTGTATTGCAGATTTTACTTGTTTATTTTTGTGCTTAGAAAGAGAAAAAAAGGACATAACCACCAAAAGTTATGAAGATGCAATGGTGACGGCGCTCAGGGTGCAATGTTTTTATTACGTTAAAGCTTGATTCAAAATTGGTGTGCGAACAAGCGATATCCAATTGTCTACACGGCACCGGAACAGGGTCTATATTTAATAAGTTACATGTACATTTTTCTTTGTCGTTTAACGTATGGTAAACACTACCAATAATTCATTCTAACAACAAATAAAGGAAGTGAACAATTTTCTATTTTCAGTGTGCAAAGTTCTGATGCAAAGATCAACAGAAAGGAGAAATGAGAGAAGCCTGAAACGAGACAATATATAAACAGACGGATCTTTGATTTGTGAAAAACTTTACCGTTGGATCTCTTAAAAACATTATTCTGTGTTAAAAGTCGAGTTTGTCTTCAACTTGCACTCCTGAAGTAAAAGTCTGACATTTGCTTCACGATTTATTTAATTATCTCATATATCTTTTTCTTGGCTTGATAATGTACTCAACGTTTCAACATATGTGCTCTAGTTTTACCAAATGAAAACGCATTGAAGTATAAGATAAACGACAACTAAAAAGGATTATAGTTTTGTATATTTTGTAATGGATTGTATTGACTGTATTGCAACTGAAATATAACAAGAAAACATTTTTAGTTATCCTATGTTGATAAACATACAGCTTGCATTGGCGCATGCATATGAGCATGACACCATTTTTCGTATATACAGTATCTAGTAGAGTTAATCAATCGGTTTGGAATGAAGCATAAGAGATGGAATATGTGTTAGTTAATCATATAAAGCAGGATCAATTTGTTGTTAAAAACGTACGACAATTGAACTCAGTCAACAGTAATTTCGTTGTTCAGCGATTCTTTAAACTAACGATATATTTTAGTATTTTTCTTGCCATAAACATACCGTTAGATATCTTACCTTCACTCCCCGCCCACAGAAGTGTGAATGTTCTGAAATAAGGTGTGGCATAATAAAATTATACCTGTTTCTATAAAAACGACTACTAGCCGAATTCGGCCAGTCAGCATCTGACGGAATTCAAAGTTTGTAATCAGTTGTTTAGCCGAATTTGGCTAAGCTGGACAGAAAACTCTCCTCACAGTCCTTCGTGTATTTCGCTTTATGTAGCTGATTCTTAACGGAATTTCGTTAAGAAATTATCAAATATTTCATAGATTGACGGCCAAAATGTAACAAATAAATATATTCAATTTAAATGCGTGTATTTCGCTTAAATATGTTTATGTAGCCAGATTCTTAACGGAATTTCGTTAAGAAATTATCAAATTTTTCATAGATTGACGGCCTAAATGTAACAAATAAATACATTCTATTTAAATGCGTATATTTCGCTTTAGCATGTTAATGTTTCCAGATTCTTAACGGAATTTCGTTAAGAAGATATCAAATAGTTCATAGATTGACGGCCTGAAAGTAACAAAGAAAGATATTCTATTTAAATGAGTGTATTTCGCTTAAACATGTTTATGTATCCAGATTCTTAACGGAATTTCGTTAAAAAATTATCAAATATTTCATAGATTGACGGCCGAAATGTATCAACGAAACTTTGAATTAAATTACCCAAAATCAAGTTAAGTTTAAATGGAAAATTATTAACGGAATTTCGTTAAGAAAAATGTTCATTTAGTCAATAATAATTGATGAATTTGTCCGCGTAATGACTTCTTCCATGAAAATATAACGACACAAAAACATCAATTTCGGCGGAAAACGTTTTTCATGCCTCTTTGGTCTGTTTTTGACGTAACTTGACAGTATGGAAATTGTCAAGTGCAAATGGAACGTGTTGTGCTCTCTTTCAGACGTATAAGTTAAATTTGATATTAAAGTGACGAATGTGGAATATTTCTCGATCAATAGTTAGAGTGTTTAGTCGTATACTTCATTTACTCCAATAACCTGGAACGTACACCCTACTGGTGTATTTTCCATGAAACCTCTAACGTGATATCTTAAATATTTTTGTTTTGACCAAGTATAGAAGTAACACTTGTTAAAATTTTCTAAGTAAGTGATTTGTTATTTAATCACATTATCAAAATTATGAATCACATCGTCACAGTGCAAATCAAATATAAACTTACCGCAACACACCGCAATTTTCATTCTCCTTGGCAAATTTCCTAAAACGAAAAAGATTTAGTTTTCAGGAACAGCTCAATTTAATTTGAGACATGTGAAAAAGTCCTCTTTATCAAAGATGTCTCAGATTAATACTGGTACATACTGCCTTATGTTTCCCATGTGTCATGTTTTCTAAACTGTTTAAAGTTATTGGTTCATTGTATATCCTGTCGTATATTCTTTTTTTCTAATTTCATATGGTAGTTTGTGCGGAGCTACACAGACAGTTTGGATCGCTTCTGAACTGTAGTATAGAGCCCATGTCAGCAATGGTGACATGTGTGTTATATTGTGAGAAGGGCAGGTTCCTTCCGCCGGGGTTAAGGGATTTCCAAACTTACACTTGTGGACCAGGCACGAATTATGACTGGGATCCTCTTGACAGTCTTCCAAATTGTGTTGGTATGTACTCCTTTGCAATGGCTGTGTGCCTTCTGGTTATCATACAAATGTAATATCCAATATAACTATGCTGTTGAAACATATAGATAGGATCACTTGAACAAAATAGAAGAATGATATTTTTGTTTATTTTAAAGGCCAAGTGATCACTTTGGATGTTACAAGTACTTGTAGCGCTAACATCACTAAGAACGATTTCTTAGCGGCGGAACTGACCGTCCCTTAATACACACGTTATTTTTTTAATCGAAATTACCTGCTATGAAAATTACAAAAATAAGAAACGCTCTCTAGCAGCACGTCTTCTCACAGAAACAACCTGAATACGAAAGAAAGGCATACGTTTACAGTTCTACATTTTATCAGTAAATTCGTTTGTATGTCTGAGCAAACTGAAAGTTGTCATGAGACTTTCAAAAACATGAAACTTAACTTCAGCATTGCATTTATGTTTAAGAAAAATGTATTTTACTATATAAGGCAAACGTTTTTTATTAAAACTAATTAAGAAAAAGTGCGTTTCATTATTTCCATATCTAATCGCTTGCATGTAGATTCAGTTTTATTAGTCATCTGTCGTCAGACGATACATGTTTCTTTAGAATCCTCTTCTTGTTAAAGTTACATGATTCTATTTCAAAAGCGCGGCTTTGTCGGGAGTTTAGTTACACTGACCTAGCTCATTGCCTATGTCAATTTTTAGTCAAATAATTTCTTCTTCTGAATAATTTGTTTAACTTTTCTCTTTTCTTAATATTTCATTTTTTACTCTGCATTTGAAAAACAGACATCTAAGTAGATAAACATTCAAAAAAGAATAGATTCGATATTCAATAACACAGTATGTTTTTTTTAATTATTCAGAACCACTTGGACCCCGTAATGCCAGTATTGGGGTGTCTTTGAATTACACATCGGTGATATCTGATAGTTCTAAACAAACTGTCGTGGACGCTGTAAGTCATAATCTCGAGGCGACCCCATGTCACAATGACTCTAACTGTCAAACTGAAGTAGAAATAACGAAGTCCAACGACATTTCTGTCTCAATAGTCTATGTAACATTTAGTATTCCACTTCTGCTTGGACCCGAATTGCAGTACGACGCATATATTTCAGACGGAATTTGTAAGTTTTACAACAGAAATGGCAATGTGTATGTTACAACCACACTCTTTAATCAAGTTGCATTTTAGTGGGGTTTTTTTGTTTATTACAAAAATAAAAATAAACGTTTCAGTAGACGGAATTGATTATTTAACTCGAAGTTGAATAAAGTAGAAATCTACACTGTAATGTAGAATTTATTATTTAAGTCTATAAGTTGTCAATGAGTAAAGTAATAAGAAATAATATTTTGAATTAACTGCTTTTGCATATCAGTAAAGGTAAAATTCTATAATATAAAGTAAAAAGAATCCCTTTTGAAAACTTCAAAATTGGTATATTAATTTACCACAGTAAGTGATGCACTTCAAGAACTACAAAGCGCAATTCTGAACTTGGAATCAACTGCAAAGTATATACAGAACTATACGAGCGAGATATATGACGTCACTTCAAATGACGTCTCGGTGTTCGCTGATTCAAGTAGTCTGACATTTGAAGCAATGCTAAGGTGTGACAGCGGATACGCAGTACAGGACGGCTTTTGTCGTAAGTAACTTTAAAAACTTAGTTTCACTCTGAAATGATTATAATCCTTTATTGAACAGTTGAGAAATCTTCAAACGACAAAAATTTCAACACATCCGTTCATGTTCAGTAGCTTAATTACCGATAAATTTCATGTCTCGTGGTCATTTACTGAAATTTATCTACAGTTTTATTTCTGATATGGACTGCTTTGAGGAGATTACTTTTTCAGTACGATGTCCATCCGGCACTCACTCAGATAATGGTGTATGTAGTTTCTGTGGGAAAGGAACATATCAAGAAAGCACGGGCCAGACCTCTTGCTCAAGGTGCCCGTCTGGTCTGACAACGTCTACTATAGGTTCATCAAATATATCTCAGTGCACAGGTAAATATACTTAACGAACGCAACCAGTGATTTGACGGGTATTTTGTCTTAATTGCAAGTGTAATTTGGAAAATTCAAGAACGCCATACTTTTTGCTAGTCCTTCGTTTTATACAACAAGTTCATTACAAAATTCAAGCATAATTCAAACGAAACATGATTTCATAATGGAAAAAGAGCAATTTTACTCACTGCTCAAAATGTATGACTTTTTAAAAAGGTTGCGTTTTTAAAGTTGTTAAGTATATAATTACTGGTATCAAGTCATAAGTTAAGACATGTTTTTTGCCTAACACCTATAGATAAAATTTCATGTCGGGAGGCAAATTTGTTGATGGATATTTAAGTTGTTTTTTTCAGGTATACTGGATTAAAAGAAATGATATAACCGAGATACATTAATATACAAATCACTTATAACACATGCCTGGTATTTCTGAGAAAGGACAATTAATTGTTACTTTTATTATTATATGAATGACCATTCTGTCGATTCTTTATTTATCAGAGGAAAAGGTCAAGGTCGCTACAAGCAGTCCTACTTCTGAATCTACAACATCCACATTAGAACAATCTGAAGGTGAGTTATACTAATAACTGGACAGATTTTAACTGAGTCTTGTCAAGTCCTATAAATGCATCTTCCGTTGATACCATAATAATTAAACTATTGATGCAGTCCCTCGTCAGCTGTTCTTTCTTTCTTTTGCATTATTGAAGCTGTCTTACCAATTCAATAATTATAAATGTTAATAACATATCACGATTTTTGTTTTTGAAAATATTTCAAGCCTTCGAACCATTACTTATGCATGTTTTATATTCAAAACTGCAATTTTAACATTTGAAGACTTTGTCGTGGTTTTAGTGACACTGTTTTTTAACGTGCAGGTTCAGATACAAACTTTTTATTCGTCTGCCCTACTGAAAAATAACATAATATTGTAAAATAACAACACACTCTTAAACCTATTTGTTAAAATTGTACAACCATACCTCAAAATATGACCATTATGGTAGTAACAACTTCCCAACATATCTAATACATTTGTAATAACCTTAGAAGTCTTGGCACTTCCATTGTAGATAAGGAGACACTGTTCATAACAATAGCAATAGCAGGCTCAGGACTGATGTTTGCTGTAGCTGCAATTTGTGTTGTAGCATGGTGCAAGATACGTAGGTATGTTTATATCCATAGACCTTTTGTTACAATATTTCACATTGACAAAAACGCGTTAAGTAATGGAAGTTTTATGTGACACATAGTTAATGTCTCTGGTTTTATAGCTATAAAACATTTGTTAATATTTGAATATTTTCATTTAACGTAGATTGACGGGAAACTTTGCAGAATAAAGCCATGCCTTTAATTGGAAATCTGTGATCTGTGAATATACAATGTCAAATGATTCTGTAATCATGTCAATCTGGTCCACATAACATTTTGTTTTTTGTTGTTTTTTTTGTAATCTGAAAATTTGAATAAAAGAGTTGTTTTAATAGACAAACATTTATAATAAAACATTTATACCAATAGGATCTTTTTATTTTTCACATACTAGTCATAACCATAATAGATGTTCTTTTATTTCGTGAACTATACGAAAATAGGTTAGTTCTTTAATTACTTGTAATTTGTTATGTACCTTAGACATGTATGTAACTTTTAAAAAAAAGGTTTCTACTATTAATGATGATAATTATAATAATAATAATAAATATTATTATGAATATTATTATAAGTAGTAGTAAATAAAAACGATGATGATGATAACTATTATTATTATTATTATTATTATTATTATTATTATTATTATTACAGATCAAAATCCAAACAAATTGGAGTTGTCATAGACATGAAAATAGAATGTAAATCCGGATGCACAATGGTATACAAGAAAGCTAGGCCTGCGGACACACTGCCTATGACTCCATCTCCTGTAAAGCCAGACTTAATCTCAATGACTGATTGCGACATGCTTGGCAGTGAGGCTGCTGTAACTCCTGATATGCGGCCGCATGTTGCGAAAATGCCACCTACAGATAGGCCACATGTCACGGTTACAGGCGATATTAATGAACCCCATTTTTACGACCGACCAGAATGCATTGAGAATGACGACCATACATATAGCAATATATATGAACAGTGAGGTGACGGCTGCCTGATTTTCTTTTGAATGAATTCAATCACTCTGTGTCTGCTGTACTATGTACTGTAACTACAATGTTGCTAATACCCATGTGCGTTATCAAAGGTTTGCAGTTATAACTTTAGGCAGATGAACGAATTATAACCCTAGCAGTGTTAAAACAGTAGTCTGTATATATTGATGGACATGACACTCTGTAATCAAGAATCTGAGGTCGACCACATTTTTTTAATCCTTACCCTGTAAAATTGATTATTGTAAATAATAATAATAAGTGTTTTGATTATTCAATAACCATTGCCAAGTATTAACCTTTAACTAAATATTACATATTCTAATTTCGTTTTGATCAAGTGTATTGTAAAAGAAAGTTTACAGTTAAAGAGCTTCTAGTGCAGATATTCTAAACAAACCACGTGTTTGGCGATTGGTCATTTCGCAGTCACTCGTTACATTTTTCTGTTTTGTTAAAGTTGATGAATTTTAAGTTTCAATATTGGACGCTAGTCATTTAGCTGCATAAACTTACTTTGGAATACTGTCAATTTGAAAAATACAGTTGTTGCAGCAACGCCTTCTCGAATTCTTTATGTTCATGTTAAACACATTTTTTTCTAAAATATTTTATTAAATGGTAAAAGTAAATAGCTTAACCGTCGATGTTTTGTGTCAAAGTATGCATTGTTAATGAAAATCACTTAATATCTGTTTCATTTTCCGCGTATTGAAAGCGGCTAGATAGCTGTGTTTCGTGTCAGTCTAGCTTCTCTGCTTCTCTTAAAACTCTTAAAGTTATATTACCCTTCAAAATGGTCACATTTCTTTATAGTTATGAATGAAGCTCAAAACACAGTGAATGCTTGAAAAACATATAAAAAATAAGTTTTACCAAGTTATTTCTATTATTGACAAATACAAATAAAGATATACATAACCGAAAGGGTTCATTTTTTATTTTTGACTAGGATAGTCAAAAAAGATTTTAACAGATTTCTTCTATATTCAATGTGAATGAAACTGTTATACAGATTGTTATTTGATGGTTATAATTATGGCAATATTTATTATTCTAGGAGTATAAATCACTGTTTAATGTTTCATTTAAAATTATAATGGTCACTTTGAAGGGTAATATCACTTTAAATAGTTTAGGAATGACTTGCTACAAATATTCACCATATTTCTATGATATGAACTTGACAGAGTTCATCTCTATTGGCAGAGTCCGTCTTAAAGACGGCAATTTGGGGAGACATAAGTGTTTATTCATTTGTTTATTATTTTTTTGAATTTGAATGTGTAAATTATCTAGTTATTTTAGTGTTTCAATGTTTCCACCGGTATTTGAACTATATTTCCGTAAAAATACTGAAACACAGTAATTGGTTTTTACGCCCATTCCATTATTTTAAGTGTCATTACTAACTTGCTTCTTGAACTAGCTATCTTCATTCTATGAGTTAAACAAGAGCATCTGTATCACCGATGGATGCTCTGTTCTTGTCGATGGAAACTATAAATTCTAAAATGAGGCAAGGTAGAGTTGAGGTTATTAGACACTCCCTGCTTCCTCTTGATATCTTCTATCACTATGTGTGATATCAAATAAATCTGTGTCATGCCTCTTAGAAAAATGTTTAATAAGCATAATTTCATACGATAAAATGAGATAATTAAAAGATGGGGTTATCTACAGCTACGGTTCTTTGCTAATGCACTCCCTCCTAATGAATTATATCACTGTAAGAAATATCAACTCAATCCCTCGTATACTTTCTGAGTTATGCTACGGACAAACTTATTATATAGAGGGAAACAATTGAAAAATAGGGAAAGTTAGAGTTTCCCTCGCAAAGACCTCTATCAATGTGTGAAGTATCCACTCAATTCCTTCATGTTATGCTCCATATAAGCAGTATCCGGACGGGTGGATAAGCGGCGACTTTATGCCCCCTCCCTTCAGTATATTGTTTATGACAGTATTATGCCAAATATGCTAAGTATTTTTCATGAAAGTTTTGCTTGTAATGAGTGTTCTAACAAAGAACCAAATGTGAGATGGCAAATGTGAAATAGTAAATGTGCATGTGGTCACAAATTTCAGTTTACTTTTTCACTTAGGGCAGACATTTCAAACACAAATTCTAATGTAAGAAGTTGTGTTGAAGTACGACAACAATTGTTTTCATTTACATTCTTATATGCGATAAAATAAAACTTGTACACTTTTAAAACGGACTTTTCGTTTTTAAACACTTTTTGAAACACTTTCCCTAATACACTTTTAAAACACGTTCAAAACGAAAGGCGTCACGTGTTCACTTTTGAAACACACACTGTTTTCGATGAAACACTAGTGTTCCAACTTGGAACGTGTTCATGTGTTCCAAATGAAACATGTGACACGTTTCAAAGCAGAACACTTCCTCTGTTACACTTTTATAACACGTGAACACGTAATGTAAACACGGTAGGTGTTTCAAAACTGAAGTGTGCTGTTTTAGAACACCTAAAAATATATATAGATAAACATGCCACATGTTTCAATGTTATCCCAGCATTGCCAATTTTGGACTGATAACAAAGAAATAACAACTACTCCTTAAATAAACAAAACATTTATTTATTGATGATATAAATGACTAGATCAGTTATCATAGACAGACTAGCATCTTATTAATACAAATTGAACAAAACAAAGAACAATTACATTTAAATATGCTTTTCTATAAAAACAAACAATAAAGGAAATCATTGGAAACGATGGATGCTCCCTGAGACACTTCAATCCCCCCGGGACGAAGGGAATTTTTCAAAAGTAGAAAAGTTCCCTTCAAGAGTTTTCGAGTTATGCCGCAGACAAGAAAATCTAATAAAGGGAGACAATTCAACTAATTAAGAAAGTATAGTTATGGTTCTTGCACACTACACCTCTATCATTGTGTCACAATTTGTGTGAAATATCAACTACATCCCTTGAATAGTACTCAATGTATGTTCCAGACAGGCAAGCATAATAACAAGAGCTGTCAGTAGGACAGCGCGCTCAACTTTTTTCAGTGCTTGCCAATAAAACAAAACTTTGGCAGTGAAAGACAAAAAAAGGATCTGTAAAAACAATGGCCACAAGTAGCAAGATATTAAGTCAAAGAGTCATCAAACTTAATTGTTTGATATTCCTGAATACTGCAGCAAAGTTTTAAATTAATACTTAAAGTGGTTAATGATATATATATGCAGGACAGTGCCAGTTGCACACAAGACTTTAAAAAGGAATTTCTATGTACAAATCAAAAAACATTTTCACAGCGCTATCTTCTCTTGCTTACAGATACATTGTAGGTGTCATGAAGGTAAATTAGTTTTCCAACTTTCAAAGCAAAATCTCAAATGGTTAAGTCAACTAGTGGACAAGAATGAAAATTAACCGAGTTTCTAAGTCGATGAAGGGCTATAATTCAAATGAAATCCTTGACAGAGTTACATCCTCCTGCCTACATTTGGGGATCATGATGGTAAACAAGTATTCCAACTTTCATAGTAAAATCTCAAACAGTTCAGTCAAAAAGTGGACTGGTACGAAAAACTTTCCCCCTGTAAGCGAAAGGCCCCGGGGTCTGGCTGCACATTTTTCTCACCCTGTGACATTTGGCGCCCAACGAGGGACCGTGAAGTCATTACAAGGTCTGTCTCCGACACCTGTAATTGCTTAATTTAATAGTACTCACTGAAATTCGAGGACGAATTTCAACATAGTGGGGAAGAATGTCACGGTTACGAACTTAATTATGAAAAAGGGCAGAGAATGTGTAGGCGGCCGGAGAGCTCAGTCGGTAGAGCATTCGCCCTGTAAGCGAAGGGTCCCGGGTTCGAGTCCCGGTCAGGCTGCACATTTTTCTCACCCTGTGACATTTGGCGCCCAACGTGGGGCTGTGACTGGATATATACTTCGAGAACATCTTTACCTTGTTCTCTTAACCCGTACGAAATTCGAGGACGAATTTCAATATGATGGGGGAGTATGTCACAGTTTGGACTTAGTTCACAATTGGGGAGAATATGTGTAAGCGCCCGGTAGCTCAGTCGGTAGAGCATTCGCCCTGTAAGCGAAAGGCCCCGGGTTCGAGCCCCGGTCTGGCTGCACATTTTTCTCACCCTGTGACACACATCTCCATGTCTGTTTTCTAATCTCACCGTTAACAGTTCGAAATATGTCAACAAGATTCTTTCAGCTATTATTTATACCTATCAAGTTTGTGGATGAAAATGGCATCAACTGGACAGAGAAATCACATTTCTCATATATTTAACATTTATAAATTTCCTTCAGTTTAAAATCTGTGGACTTAAATTTTAAATTCCGTCTATATCCCATGATCATTTGTGAGTCAATATTGATAAACCTCATTTTTAACAATGTGTCACGTGACACATTGTTATAGTAGGCAATTTTGAAAACGACTCAGCGGAGGGGCTTATACGTTTGACGCTGGCCGGAGTAAGCCGGGGTACGCCGGTATATCCAAACCTCATTGCTTAAAAGGCGCCGATTTCGTTCTAGCTTTTTGAAACGAATAGAACGGCGTACGCCTGATGCGTCAAACGTATAGCCCCTGACAGTTTGAACAGCCATAGGTTTCTCCTTTCGCCTGCAAAGTAGATCGACTTTAGCTGAAATGCGTGTGGATCGTGTTTGTGATCTCGACTTAAAAATAAACTAAAACCCGTTTCCGTTGCGTAATACACGTGTTAGTGCTTTAAATCATTGTAACACTAATGTAGGCAAAATTCAGAGTATTTGAATTACTACACCATCAGGCAGATTCAGGATCAAGTCTTGTTTTTGCATCCCGCATGTATACATGTATTATGGAAATTAAACGTAATCGAGAGGAGTATTTGGATCCGACATTTCATACAATGTGAACATCCTTATTTCCATTAGTAAAATTACATGCGTGCTTAAAACGGAAATGGATAATAAAAGTGGAGTTTTGTTTAAGGGGGAGGTATTATAAACATAAACGATGAAGTAAATGAATGATACAATGTATTCGGTTTCATTGTCGGATTTCATCAAATGATTTTAAATCCATTCGGACTCGAAAAGCTGCATTGAATGACCACAAAACAGCGACCGATAGTGGCGACCCTTAACTTAGCGACCGATAGACGTTATTGAGATATGCTGAGTTACTCCGCTTGAGTTAACGGTGTAACCGGTGAAGAGGTTAAATAATTTCTGTTACCTCCAGAGAGTTACAACGTGTTTACTGTTCGTTTTATAAACAATAGAAAATGATCCTAGACGAGAAAGAATGGCCTTCTTTGGCCAAGGCATGTTTGGTAAAGTGTTGAATTACATAATTGAAATCACTTAAATATTAACTTATCATATTTGCAGTCTCACGTAATTAAAAGCTTGTTTTTTTTAATATTTGAAGAAATGGATTGCTTTGAATTTACTAGGCAATTTCCCCAGACTTTTTCCAACTTTACCGGTTAGTTTGTCTAGATCATCTTGTAACATAGTGCAACCTGTAAATATTTTGAATGCTCGGATTTAATTGAATACAGGTAGGAAGTGTCTCCTTGTCTAGTCCCTGGAATTTTATTGAGTGAACAAGACTTGGAGACTGTGCTTGTCTGGTTCAACTGGACAGAGACAAATGGGGGGATATGTCTCAACGTCCAGCTCTATTTCTGTTAACCGACAACCTATACTGTAAAAGTATTTGTAACATATTAAAAAACTTTATTACTTTAAATTTGAAATATTTGCTTGACCTGAGTGAGAGGAAAGCAGTGTCTTTATTTATGCTAAATTTACTAATATTTCATTTTTCTACTATTGCATAACTTTGCAGTTAATGGGAGTGTGTCTTTAAATTCAATTGTTCACACATTTGTACAACACACATCCAATGTCAACATAAACAATATCGGATTTATTCAAAGATATAAATGTTCTTGTTATTACTGAAGCATAATATATTTCATTTATAGTATTGCTATGTTAGTGCTCACCATGTACATACTTCATTAATAGTGTTACTATTTAAGTGCTCACCATGTATACATTTCATTTAAGCTGTTACTATGTTAATGCTCAAATACTTGCAATTTGTCTGTGTCCCATCATAGCAAGGCAAATTGTGGCTTTAAAAAAGGACCCCTTGCCGTCTATCTGATGTCCATTAACTTCTTTCTTTAACAACATTTCTGAACTCACAGCATTAAACTTTAACAATCTTTTTATGAACCAGAAGGCCAAGGGCTTAAATAATTGGCATGCAGCATTGTTAACTAAACCTCTACCAAGATTGTTAAAATTCAACCCCTTGATCAATATTATCCCTATCAAGGACTCGCTTGGGTATAATTCCTAAAATACAAACATTTTAAATTCTTATTGTCTGAAACCAGAGTAACAGGTGGCTATTTAAACCCTCTTGTTTTAACAAAATTGTTGCCATTTTCAACTTGGCGAGTTTTCAATTATAAATTGTAATATCTTCAGTATCAATGATCCCACTGTTCTGAACTCCACCTTCAAAATCTACAATGACAAATGTTTCATATAAATGCTCATTGTCCTTTTGTATTTAGCACATAGCTCTACATCCCAATGATAACATGATTGCATCTATCATACATTCATGGTACTTTGAAATTGTAAGTGAAACTTGTCACACCCAATGTATAAATCACTATTGATGGTTAAAGTGACATTATGTCACTGCACATAGTGTATTTTTGGTGACAGTTTTATAAAAGCAATTTTTGGTTGCTGTTCGTTTAAATGTGTTAAATTAATGATTATGCCGCATTAGTATTTGAAGTTGGTGCTTTAGATATAAAAAAATCGGACTGATAAAATGATAGTTGATTGTGTCGTTATTTATGTTGGTAGAGATTTCGGCAGTGGAAGGGAATCAACTCCTGCATGCAGTTGTTCTTTTCTTAAATTGACTCTCCCAGTCAAATAAGAAAAATCAATATATGGAAACTTATTATTTCATACTGGTAGTGTGAAGAGTTTGGTATATTGGGTTAAAAGCTATTATTTCCTCTACGCTTTTGTACACACACCATATTCAGCTGGATTTTTACTTGAAAAAAATGCGCATAATGTCACTTTAATACACTTACAGTATTCTACTATTAAATCATAGCTTTGTGAAAGACCATCTTCCGCATATACACTTGTGATGCATTTTCAATCTGATACATAAAACTGCATTTTATGATTTTAGCTCAAATGGACCAATAGTGCTATTAAGATCGCATTATGTCTATCATCCATCCATCCACAATTTCCTTTAACAACACCATGTTGTCTGAAACCATTATCTCATTGTTAAAACTTTCCAGGGATGTTTCTTGCATGAAGCTCTATCAATGTTGTTCAAAATATTTCATTCCATGCAGAACTCTAATTGCTATGGCAACAAATAGAAAACACTTAAAGACTCTTCTTCTCTAAAACCACAAGGCCTAGGGGTTAGATAGTTAGCATGTGGCATTGTCTACTGGATCTCTACCAAGATTACTCAAATTATGACCCCCATGTCAAAACTGAACCCAACCGAGGTGTCACTTGGTTTTACATAGGCTTATATGGGAAAAACTTCTAAAATCTTTCACTCTAAATTTTTTTTGTGTGACTCAATGTAAAAGGTAATCAGATATTTTTAACATATTTGGAATGCAACAGAAATGCGTTAAATACAGTCAAAGTTTGTGTAATGTCATATGTAAATGCAATGCAAGCTAGTATAATCATGAATATGGTTAAAAAAACATTTATCCCATCAGCAACACAATTTCATAGATAGTATGTAATATGATCTCTAATTTTTTATCTATCTCGTTCATTTGTTATTTGTTCGCTTTTTTGTACGTATGTTTTGTTACAATAGTTTATTTCATTTAACTATATTTTATATATTTAAAATATCATCTTAATATCTTGCACCTATTGATATTCCATTGCCACACGTTTTTCAAAATCCAATGCCTCAGTCTGTCCTAACTGTCATATAAAGGCTGTAACTCTCCTACATGGATTGATTGGGATTGCATTCCGTCCGTCTGTCCGTCTGTCCGTCAGTCCACCATTTCCTTCAAATGACATCTCTGAAACCACTGGTCCAATGTTGTAAAACTTTGCAGGGATGTTTCTTGCATGAAACTCTATCAAAATGTTCAATGATTTCCATTCCATGCAAAACTTTGGTTGCTATGGCATAAAATACGAAACAATTAAAAAATATTCTCTAAAACCGCATGGTCAAGAACATAGATACTGTTAGCGAGGTATCACTCATTTTGCAGAGGACACATTGTTGTCAGCACTTTCAGTGCTTTGATTTAATATCTGCAGTCATCAGTTTCAGAAGCTGTATGAAACCATACATGTCTTGTGTCCCTCATATTGTTGTTGAAAAACTTTCTGCTGCAAAAATAACCAGCACCTGCGAGGAGATCTGGAGATAGTCCCAGTCTCTGAGGTAATGCATCCCCAGCAGAACCAGCATGGCCTCTACTGTTTCTGCAGTATCCAGGAGAATGTACACACTGTCGCACACAATAGCCATGTTAACTATCTTCTCCTTGCTGATGGCAAACAAATTTGGTGCAGACTTGTGGGCTGAAGAAAGAAGCCATTCCACATTCTCACCTTCAAACTGAAAGATATGTCAATAATAAAGAGGTATCCTTCAGAAACCTTCTCGACTATAAGAATGCTTGCCAAGAAAAAACTAAAAAAACTATGTCAATAAATGAAGAAGGATTCCCAACATTGCTATAACTGTGCCAATGTTGAATTGACAATATTCAATAATTTCCAAGATATTCCAAGGGTATTTTTTAATAATTAAAGGGAAGATAATTAAGAAATTATTTAAGAGAGACCCTTATGTAGGTAGTCTGATCTTCATCTACACTAGTCGAAATTAATTATTTAGCAGTGTGGCTGTTCTAGTTAAGGATGCTTTGTAGGCATACTGAATACTTAAAGGGACACTCCCTACATCTAGCAGATTATATTCTCGAAACATAGATTATGTGTTCAATGAATGTAAAATGATAAATAATAAAAATTATTTCCCTTAAAATAATTTGGTTTATTTATTTGAGAAATAACGTTTGTCTGTTGCTACGGATTCGTAGCTCTTCAGATTTTATCGTCCGGTAAGCTGGTTCCCCTTTCAATAAACACATTGTTTAATAATACAGAACAGAATCGGAAAACAATCTGTTCATCCACGGTATATAAACGCAAATCCCGTGCAGCCTTCTCACTTTTATCTACATGAGACAAGAGTTTACAAAATTACCCGCCCGCCTCACCCCAAGAAGATGTTTTTTACTGCATGTTCAATGGCAACTAGTGTATGTGATAAGGACTTATTAATCCTGGTTACATATATGCATGATATTGTGTCAGAATTGCTGTTCCCAGTATATTTTTCAGGATTTTGTACGTTGAGATTTAACTGATGCGGTAACAACTGATGTGCATTAGATGGTCTCCGATATCCAGTTCACTGCCACGTATATACTATGATCATGGATCTTCTGCCACGGGTACCGACTTTGGGAACATTATCCTACTTCTACCTTGTACGAACAGACACTTTGTTAATCGTTGTAGAACAGGATGATACGCTACATGCATTGTGTTCCTAATGCCTGGATATCGGATTCGAAAGTGACTTAGACTTAGTCTATCGTTAAATTGCACAGAATGTTTGAGTTGGCGTTTGTTGTTTAATGTTTTATTTACAATTGAATATGGTTAGTGCCTCACTAACATCAAGAATAGTTTGCTGTAAGTATGATATAAAATGTTGATCAAAAGTATGTATTTTAAACTTTAATTGCTAGAACTGTCGCTCAAGTCGGGTTCATCGGAAGGGGTCAGGCGTTCTGTTAATAGCCAAATATTTTATTTTTGTATAACTGTGGTTCTCAACGGTGTTATTGTCACAGATTGGAAAAATTGGTACTGTGTACTAGATATTGTTGCAACACGCATTATACCGTTGCTGTTGGTCTTGAGCTGTCATATGGTGTGCCCACGTTTCGCATCAAAAAGTTTGCACCCAGACCGTATTTTGTGTGTTTGATGCAGTTGCGGTTTGTTGCGTTTGTGTATCTGTCTGAAAACGGTACATGATGCATTTTGACACTTAATAATGGTAGACTCGAGTTGCTTCGGGTCACTAGGTCTGGCCCTTATAGTACTGGTTAGACCTAGATTGCGTTGCTGCTTGGTGGCTCAATGTATCATGAAGGGCATACCAAAGTTGGTCAGTTGTATGTGTAACCGTATTTTTATACGAGTTTATACGAGTTTATGGTGGTTAAAGTATCCACTGTTATGCTGGTAAACCGTAGGATGGGCTGTCATTCCCACCGGTATTGAATAACTACAATTGCAGTCGTCGGCACCCCTTTTAGCACCGGATGTTTGGCGGTAGACCCTAACTTTCAATGTGGCACTGGTTTCCGGTGCGTAGTCGTTGTAAGCTGGGGGCCTATGGTCATGCATTCGGGTGTAGTCTGTGTGCTTGATGCCGTCAGCCAGTCCGTTGTTGACTTGTGTTGTATTGCGTGTTGCTTCAATTTGCCTTCATTTTAATCAAAAGCTGGGTCTCTGTTAATGGGAGTTTGCCTGTAGCGCCTGGTCGCCTTTCGGTGGAGGAATGTATACACCATAGAGCGGCCTAAACATGCCAACCTTTATTTACCTTTTAATAGTATAGATTATGATTGTTTATTATCTCGCAGTTTGTTACTGCACAAACGTAACTATATATGTTCAATAAACATAGAAAATGCTGCACGTTTTCCTTTTATTTCGAGTTATATTAAATAAATACAATGTCAAAGAAGAACCTATCGCGAAAAATAGCTCATTTTACCATAATTAATCAATATAGAGGCTTCCTGTAATAAATCGCATCCACCAATTTATTGTACAACTGTCAACAACAGCTCTACATAGATTATTGAATGGTGTACGGTACTGCAGTATATTTTAAACCACTGATTTTATCGATAATTACTGGGAATGTATAGCTGAAACGTGAACAGATTCTATTATTTATGTTTTGGAGGTTATTTAGTTTGACATCAGTTATAGGGTATGTCCCTTTAATAGGACAAAATTAATATTTAGGGCTAATTAGCAAATATGCTGCTTATCCAGCATGTCACAGTATAACGTACCTTAACAATCTGAAAAATAGACATTGTCTTGGACATGACCTGTCCTTGTCTATAGATTTTTAACGATTCCAAGGCTTTCAGCACTGTTAAATCCGTTTCATCTTGAAAGGTGAAGAATAGCTGTGCATAATTTTATAATTTAAAGTAGAATTTCTTTCATTCAGTTTTTAATTAATAATTAATAATTAATATCCTAATTTATCTATTCTCAATTGCGAAACAAGTTCTTACAACTTATATAAATCGCTCTGGAGACTCATTCCAGATGGAATCAACCTCGAAGAGAGAGAGGTTATGTGGAATTATTTGTATCTTGCGTAAGGACACTACTGACATGGTGATTGTAGGGATCGAACCCGGGGCCCTTCGATCCTGAGGCGAACGCGCTACCACTGCGGCTCCACATTTCTACAGCCTGTCAGCGCCAGGCCCGAAAGAAAGATGGCCATGCAATGCAATACAATATTAATTTATTGTCAGAAAAGTATTAAACATGTAACACAAGCTATGTATATATATCTTTTGGCCGACACCATGCAAGTTAGGCCTGTCCATCGAATCTATAGTCTCAGTCTGTAAACAAAATCAATCTGGCAACACAGTATGTACTGCTATTGTATGCGAGCGTGTTATTTATTCTACACACTGTCAAGACAAATTTATTCTAGAAGTTTACTGGTGTATAAACTGTCAGAAAGTGAACACATTCTCGGCTTCGCAGTGACGTCATACTGACCAGTTCACCAATCTAATCATTAGATCGCTTTCATTCCTTCATTAGGTAAAAGTCTAAAAGGTGAAAACTCACTCTTTACCGTATTAGTTTGAATTTATTTCAAACAAAACAGAACACTTAACTTCATAAACGTTTTCGAAATTCAATGCTATATGATTATAAACTAATTTCTTTCTTTTCCTTCTTGGATGTTTTACATTTAAAACTAAAGATGTATAGAGACCAGCGAGCGATGAAAGCAGATGATTCACCTTTCCCGAATATAAATATTTTACCAGTACGGTACTGCATCGACCCCTGGATGTGCGAAGCTGAGAATTATACATAAACACCCATGTATGCAAATTACGTGATTACATTCGGACAGTTCATCAATGAACCGCAGAAAAATAAGATTCAATTCTTAAATAAATAAATACTGTTGGGGATAAAAGTCAAAATATTATTCATTATCCTACTTACATAGATTGGACTCTTGTCTAAGCATGGGAACTTTTCCAAGATCGACCGGCCACTTTGCAGGCAGTTGCTGTATCCACGGTCTCCTGTGGGGGGAATGTGGCCTTCATGTTTGGCTCTTCCTTCTTTATTTCCGCATTTTTTTGAGCTCAACCAAAGCTCGCCATACTTAGGCCACTGGCTAAACGGGGGGTGGGGAAATTATATTTTTATCTAAACATGCATCGCTCCCCTGTACAGTATGTTTTCCCTATATCAGGGTATTCGAACTTTGAATTATGATTTATTCAATCTCTTGCAACTGTTTTCTTCAATAATTGGGACAAAATAATAAAAATTGTTTTGTTTACACGTTCGGTTTTACCGCCAAAATCTCGTGTGAAAGAGATTATTTTACCAATAATATGTTTGGGTTTTTCTGTTTTCTTTAAAGCAAACCAACCATTTTCTTTAATTAGTTAAATAGGACAACCATACAACATGAAAACATTGTTGATTTAGTGCATTGTAACAATTTTATGAAAATAATTAACAATTCAGGATTTAGAGATTAATAGGTGTTTTCGATTGAAACGCTTTTAGTGTTCCGAATCGTTCGCCTTGAAAACACCCGTGTTACAAAATGAAACAGCTCCGGTTACTTTAAGGCTCCGGGATCGAATCTCCGATGGAGATATCTTTAACTAAAGCTTACAGCTGGATTATCACGTTTAAAAGTCATTTAACGCTAACATAGCAGAAACATTATATAAACGCTAGGCAAACACTAGCGTTTCATATTCAAACGCAAGCCGTTTCAATACCGCACACTTCCGTTTCAGTATACTAAACGAACACATTGTGTTTCAAAATTGCACACCATGAGAACACCACCGTTTAAAAAATGAACACCCTCGAAACGCGTCACATGTTACCAGTATTTACAGTGTACACAAACACATAAACATTCCCTTCACAGTGTTATTCTTTATAAATATACCTTTACACTGAAATAATAATCATTTCTGATACTAAAACAATGTTGAAATAATGTGTCTTTGCTAAGAACACCACTTCTCTGGCATTGGTGGAGATTGAACAGCATCGTGTGGCAAAAGCGCTACGAATTTACTTCGGCGGTTAGTTTGTACCTAGCTCATATCATGGTACCTGAGTCTTCAGCCTGCCTGGCAAGTATGACGTGATCTTACGTAATAAGCTTCAACCAAAACTAAGAGCACAAATTCTGAAAACAGTTTCATTTATTATCAATCAAAATTGCAACTTAATAAAGATACGATCCTTAAAATACTCGATAACTTAATCACGTGATACAAACTGAAATATGTTATGATTATATTGATCTTCTAAATATGTTCTCACCCGAAATTGTTTAATCAAACAAACTAATCTTTAACACTTCATCATTTTTTCTTGTCATTGGTAAGTACTAAAATGGCTTCTCCTAATTTTATAAAGTCGTCCATGGTATTGTACACAAATGCTGCCATTCTTGCCATGAGCTGACCCTGGATTACAACTACCGCAATCTGCACATCAAACCTGTCCAAAATCAGTTTCTGAAGCTCCAAGTTCTTCCCTTTGAAAACATCTGTTGGTCCAGTGTCCTTTCATCAAAAGAAATAATTTTAGATAAAAACTGCATTTAGATTCGACAATTCTCATATATTTGTTTTCTTTTATTCGCTGTTTATTGATAAAGGCTTTACAAATCAAAATGTTTTGTATCCTATATGTACAAAATTTACTGTAAACTGTATATGAGATAGAAATACAAAGTTAATAAAACTCAACTGATGTCAGGGTGTAATATGACTACATACCAACTTATCCGAGAATCCGGGTATGAATGGCAAATGAATTATTCGCAATAATGGTGCCTCCATGTAGGTAGGTATTGCAATTCTTTGTGTACCCCATTTCTCCTCGAGGTAAGCGATGCCTTTTGTTAAAAGTGTAGAACCGTACTCTACGATCTTTTCCTTAAATAGAATAAGATGTGCGGGTGATTCGTACTCAACAAAAAACCTGTAAGCATTTAGTTTCTGTATGTATTACAATATGATAACATCAGATAGGTACTTGATAAAAATGTCACTTGTGCATACTAGTTAAGCAAAATTCTGTCATTATGATGTTTCATGAATCGTTGCTCGGTGTCCCTGAAAGAATTTTCCAAGATACCGAAAGCATCAAAATAATCAACCAAAGTGCAAGTAACAATATATTTTCTGCCTTGAATATAATAAAACAGCTTACAAGTTTGGTACTAGAAAACAGATTAAGTAAAAATAGTTTTAACTATTTTAAAATACTTCTAGCTTTACTGTTAAGGAATGATCAATGACTGTGAACTCTGGAAAGCAAAACATTATCTATAACTCGTACACAATATACCGACTCCGTTGGTAATTCAAAACGAAAAATAGACAATGTGTGTATGTTATTTTACGTTGTAACCTTGCACAGTTCTCGTGCACGACATATGTTTACTCACCCTTCCCCCGATACGATTGTGATACTCTATTCCATCAGCAGAGCATATGTAGGGCGTGTCATCTTTCGTTCCTGCAACAGAAAAAGATGAATTTTTTGCTAACATCTGCTACGAAATAGAGGTCAATGTGAGAAGATGACGTCGTGGTAAACTCATGAGATTCTGGTTATTTATTTCATATGAAAAACATTACGTTCTGATGAAATCTTGGTGTAAAACTCTCTTGATTTAAACAACTATTGTTTGCACTGATTTAGTTGATACCAACATTCAAAATGTGTTTTTTTCTAAATTTCGCATTTCCTCGGACTTTATGAACAGCACATATTTAAGTAAATGTTTCTTAACAAAATCATTTGTAAAGATGAACCTTCATATGCGAATGCGTCATGTAAAGTATCGTTGTCAAATGCGGATGTAACAAGAGGTTTGAACCAGGTGTGGTGACGTTTTGGGTTCATCCAGATAAAAGCACAGGACCGAGGACAGCACACCCACTTGTGTAAATTACCTGAAATGAAAGCGGCAACTTCCCTAATTTAAATCATTTAGAGAGTCCATGTTTCACAAAAAAGCTATGCACTTTGTTGACAGATTGACTTTAAATTTCAAATATGTTTTATATATTTACAAAGATAAAAACACAAAGTAATCCCTATAAGCCATGAAACACAGTCCTCATCACCAGCAATACCTAAACGCAGAAGAAATAATCCTCCTATTTTGAAAAAAGGCAGCAGACAATTTGCACATCGCAGCTTAAATATTAATTATGCAAAGCTAACGCGTGTGCCAAGTGCAAAAAGAGAGGACGACTTCTATGTAATATACATACAGTTATGAAAAACACAGTCAGTTCAGGTGCAGGAATTAATCGTTATTAATCGTCATTAATGGTCGTTTATCGTCGTTAATCGTCATCAATGGTCGAAAATCGTCTTTTAAGAAAACAGTTTATATAAGCTTTCATCTTCCTTCTCAGTCGTAATGTATATATTATGAACTGTTTGCAAATAAATAGTGTTTCAACCAATCGTCAGAATGCGTAACTTATGAGTATCACACCTACTAGATAAAAACAACTAATACAAATAAAATATGAACTGTATTAACCTAAAAGGGGCCCTATTGTTTAAGACTCGATTTTCAAGAGCGTATTACCAGTATAAAAGTCAGCGTCGATATCTTGTATATCCACTTTCAGTTGACCCGGAACGTGAGCGGCGTCAACAACAACAACAACACCATGGCGATGGCACACCTCTACGATACGTTTGACGGGTAACAGTACAGAAGTTGGGCTTGATATATGATCTGTATCATTAAATGTATTTTCACAGATGGCTGATATAAATCGTACAACTGAGATTAAAACTAATGAACTTAAAATACAATTAGAAGATATCATTTTCGCCCACTATTATTTTAACTCCTGTTGAAATATTTTGTTTAAACATATTTTATTGCCAATATTTACAAAATCATTGTACAATGTAATACCTGTTTGGGAAAAGGCTTCACCCGAGATTATTTAAGTTTAAAGAAGATGCGAACCTACTACAGCCAGTTTTACACCCGGGTGTTTATTCAAGAACTCCTCATACATTTCAACAATAGAATCGTCGCCAGTGATCGGGAACTTGATATCCATGTTGTAAACTGTGGCGCCTACAACAGAAATGAACAATAAGAAAAGGAGTATAAAGGCATGAAATTAAAAATGTGTCACATACTCCGGTCAAAGGTCTTTGTCGTCTTTTGAAAAGTTCAATAACGTGCTGTCAATTTTGACCCTCAAGTTCCGGAAATAGTTCTTGCACATGAAAATCATAATTGTCTTGTTATGGAGGTCATTTGTCCTTATTTTTAGAAATCAATTTATTGACCGTAAACAAAATTAACATGATAATCTATGATATTAAATAGAATTATAACGTACGTATGTGTTGGAGCAAACAAACAATTATCTATACTACTCTATTGAAACTGTTATCTTTTTAAGATAAAGCACAGTTTTAAGGTCTGCCTCTTGCACAAAGCAAGGTATCATGAATAAATTAGCTTGTTCTAATGAAGATTCGTCTAAAAGTCATGATACAAGAGATTTTCTTATCATCAAACCACTGACTTATTAAATCATATCAGACAAATCTATTTCAAAAATAGTCGAAAAGTTATTTTTTCAATTTTAAACATAATTAATAAAAAGGGAAGGAGGGGGGGGCAGACCCATTAGACAATATCATTTTTCATTCTGATCAATACTTGCAGCATTAAAAAAGAATGTTGAGTATGCCTTTTTATGCACGTTGGTTGCTCTAAAGAGATGCTAAATTTTATTTTACCCTCTACTCTAGCAACAGTTGCATGTGTAGTCACATTCACGGCTCGATACGTCAGTGACGTAATCAAATAAGCGTCATCACGCTTCAATGGATACGTCTTCATTACTGTATTTATAGCTGAAACAAAGAAAATAAGGCATCCTTCATATAAAGGCATTTAATATTTTACCGATATTTTATTGCTGTTTTAAAACAACAATGAGGTAATCCAATCTCAATTTCAAAACATTGCATTCGTGCATAATAATTTATGCTTTACAAATTTGATTGCTTACAAATTTCCGACAATCTGTCTTTTTTAATTTTCTGATTGCCCCTGGTAAAAGCTGGAATTTAAATGGACTAATCGACGTATGTTTTAAAATATTAAATTCAGCATAATTTGTTGACCGAAACAAAGACGGCATATTCAATATGTATATAAAGATGTTTTGTTAACAGATTAATTTGTCAGTTTATTTCAAGATAATGGAACTACATGTAATTACTTGAGAAGACAACTCACCTTTTGTAACATTTTGCAGGAAAAATGTGTCCTCTGTATGAACACCCATAAAATCTGCTACTTTCGCTTTCGAGCTTGCAAGATATTTGTACATGTTATATCGAAACCAGGTATCCGGATGTGCCTCGAGTTCGGATAAATATCTAAAAATGTTTCACATATCATTTCAATAATCATGTATCTGATTTTTAATGGTAAGTAGAAGGAAAGGTGTAGGAAATTTTAAGTCTAAAATAAAAAAATAAATAGAGTTGTGCGTAACTCAATCAACCGCGCAACCGCTTTAAATAGACAGGGTTTGTCGGTAATATCTTAAAACCTAACGACCATCTAGAAAATCTGTAACCTGACCAAATGTACTGAAAATTCATAGAAAAAGCGTATATAGATGATTAATTTTAGCATCCATATTTTCAGTTTTTAACCTTCGAAATCTTGTTGTCGTGCCGCTATACAGGCTACAAAATCGGTCATTCTGACTACAGTAGTATAACTTATAGTTTAGTCACATAGTTTGCATACAAATGAGAATAATTTATGGTCTTGTTTTGCACTGACACCGAGCCAGTAATTTATGCACATGTTACAACATATATAACTTACAATCCTGACAAATATTCTATATATACATATAAAATTCGCCAGTTAATTAGATACACATTTTGGCATACATACCTGACCATTGATTATGCATACACTCTTGCATTATTCATCGTTAGAATACATACCTGACCTGTCTGTCATGCACACATCTAGGCATACTCCCGTACGAACCATGATTCAAAAATACGCTGTTCTCACGCAACATAAACTCTTTCCTTATTTCTTCACCAAAGGCGGGTACAGTTTCGCCAGAGCTTGGCATTGTTGAAATGTATACAGGTTCTTTGCTTACAAAAACATAAAGTAGATTTTTTCCGGCATGAAGATATGTGTTCGTAATTAAGTTACTACAATAGAACAGCACATATGCTTGAATACTTTATTCTACGTGTTCAAATGCTTATAAAGTCCAATTTTGTATGAAAACACGACTGTCACAGTAGAGTACATACAACACTGAAACATGACCTACATGTAAACATCTGCATCAAGATACACTGAGGCAACACCAGAAACTATTTGTTTATTTGTCAGTAAGGTATCATACACTTTACTTTTCCCGACCAGTCCCACAAAAATGTCTTCAGTGAGTATGTAGAGAATAAATTATGATAAAACTAGTTTGCATTGTGAGACTTTAAATGGTACATAAAATGCTTTTGATAACAATGATTTATCCTTATTAAAAACATGGACCGAATCTGTACATGTTGTTATACATGCTAACAGTTGCCGCAATCGCCTTAATATGGGCAACAGTTTGGAATAATATATAATCTATACAAGAACATTTTTGGTAGACAGCATATATGTATATATTATTTTTATAACATTTATCTTGGCTCCAACTTTTAAATGCATTTAGATTTATCTGAACTTCAAATCTAGTTAATTGATTTCTAGATGGAAAGCTCTTGTTTCAAAAAACTGCTTGGGGACTGTCGTTGTCCCTGTCAGATTTTTTATGAACAATGTTACATGTTTTCATTACTCTTTTCAGAAAATCTTCAAATGAATTTCTTTCAATTAATACGTATTTCGTGGTTAAATAGCAATATGAAGTAGATAATTCTAAAACTTTGTCAAATTCAAACGAAGCAGACGGTCGTAACGGAATTCCTAAAACACATTTGTCATAAATCTGATATCTATATGGCCTATGAAATGAGATTTAGATACACATATACCTTGTATCAGATAAAGCTTGTCGACATTGTATACATGTGATATTGAATAAAATGTTATCACGTATTTCCTGTGAACATTATGATTAGTTTTTCTGTTATAATGACAATCATTGCTATTACTGTGCCCACATGGCTGTCATGATTCATAAATGAAATAAAAGGACACGGAAACATGGGTATATGTAGGGACATATGTATTTATATGTTTATAGCTGGGAGTATAGGTATACCGATAAACACATTTTAGTTTGTTTCCTGTATTACTTACATGTAGCAGACAAATTTTAAATAATGCAGTGATAGTCACTAGGATAAATCAGTATTTTTAGATATTATTTTGCATTTGTCCGTGAAATGGCCTTGACCTTGCAACAAAACAGAAGCCGGTTTGTAGTATAGATATCTAAAGGTATGATATTGAAACACTGAGTATTCTTCAAGATCCAAGTATAAACTGACCTTTTTATTTTCCTGTTGAATTTGTCCTTGACCTTGGATCAAATATTTATTGTATTGAGATAGTGTGCAAAATCTACGGTCCCACCGTAAGAGGACAGGGCCTGTGTTTACAGTGACATTGTAAATGTTAAATGAAAACGTGGTATAACAGTGCGTTAGTATCCATGTGACATTCACAATCCAAGCATAATATTATTTATTAACAGGATTTTATAATGCAATGCATTTTGAGATAAAAACATCTATGACTTATAAAAAAAATAAAGTTGTTAAGTATATTACAATGAAAGTTATTAATGTTTTTGTCAAATTTAAAAGCACAACATTTACGAAATAATGCAAAACAAACAACAAAGATTCAGTCATACGAATCTTATGTTACAACCTTGGAACGCACATTTACCGAAATGTAACCTGGGATTTAAATAGGTTTGTAGCATGCCAAACTCACTCTTTTCCGATTTAACCCATGGTTTTACAGAGAAATAGCTTCTGTTCTACTTTGTAAAAGAGTTTAATCGCATGTATGAACAATTGTTACTAGATAGACCCAACACACAGTGCATAATTAACGACATGTTATTTATCTGGCACATGTTTTTGTAGATGAAAACTATAATTTCAAAATGAGGCAAGGTAGATTTGAGAATATTAGACACTGCGCTTCCTCTTTATATCTTTTATCACTATGTGTAATATCAAATACATTTGTTTCATGCCTTTTAGAATAATGTTTCGATTAAGCATACTTTCATACGATTAAGGGAGATAATTAAAATATGGGGTCATCTACAGCTACGGATCTTGGCCAATGCATTCTCTTGTAATGGCCAATATCACTGTAAGAAATATCAACTAAATACATCTCATAATTTCTGAGTTATGCTAAGGGCAAACATATAACATAGAGGGAAACAATTCGAAAATAGGGAAAGGTAGAGTGTTGATTCTTAGTTACTGCACTCCCTCTCAATGACCTGTATCAGTGTGTGAAGTATCAACTCAATCCCTTTAATACTTTTGGAGAATAAGTCGCATTCTCTTGTAATGGCCAATATCACTGTAAGAAATATCAACTAAATACATCTCATAATTTCTGAGTTATGCTAAGGGCAAACATATAACATAGAGGGAAACAATTCGAAAATAGGGAAAGGTAGAGTGTTGATTCCTAGTTACTGCACTCCCTCTCAATGACCTGTATCAGTGTGTGAAGTATCAACTCAATCCCTTTAATACTTTTGGAGAATAAGTCGCCGGACAAACGAACGGACAAGCGGCGACTACTTGCCCTCTCCCTTTGGTATGGGTAAAATCACTCGACTGTTTTATGCCAATATTATGCAACAAGTTTTTTTACAGAAAGTTTGCTTTTAATGAGTGTTCTAACAAAGAACCAAATGTGAGATGGCAAATTTGTGACAACATGCATATAAAGTAGATATATAAACACACCATTTACAGTGTTATTCAGGCTTTGTAAATATACTCTATACTTAAATATTTAATCCCGATTCCGAAACAATGTGTAATTAATGTATCTTTGCTAAGAACACTACATCCCTGGCACTGGTGGAGATTGAACATTATCCTGAGGCGAAAGCAGTACGACTTCGCTACGGCGACTTCTTTGTACCTAGTTCATATCATGGTACATGTACGTATTTGTTCAGCTTGCCTGGCAATTATGGCGTGATCACACGTAAAAAGCTAAAACAAAATCAACCAAAACTAAGAACACATTCTGAAAAGTTATTGCAGGTTTTATTTATTATCAATCAAAAATGCAACTCGATGAAGGTACAATGAGCCTTAAAATGATCGATAACTTAATCTATTGATACCAACTGAAATATGTATTTAAATAATATATTGATCTCCCGAATATGTTCTCACCCAAACTAACTAATTTTTAACACTTCATCATTTTTTCTTGTCATTGGTTAGTACTAAAATGGCTTCTCCTAATTTTTTAAAGTCGTCCATGGTATTATACACAAATGATGATATTCTTGCCATGAGCTGATCCTGGATTACAATAACAGCAATCTGCACATCAAACCTGTCCAAAATCAGTTTCTGAAGCTCAAAGTTCTTCCCTTTGAAAACATCTGTTGGTGGAGCATCCTTTCATTAAAAAAAAGAATTTTAGTTATAAACTGCATAAAAGTTCGACAAATTTTATATATTTGTTTTCTTTAGTCGTAACAGCCGTCTGTTTATATATTGATAAAGGTTTTAAAAAAACAAAATGCTTTTGTAACCTATATGTACAAGGCTTTCCTGTTAAATCGGATAGAAAAAAGAAATATACACTTAATAAAACTCAACTGAAGTCAGGATGCAATATGACTACATACCAACTTATCCGAGAATCCGGGTATGAATGGCAAGTGTATTATTCGCAATAATGGTGCCTCCATGTGAGTAGGTATTGCCAATCGTTTTGTACCCCACTTCCCCTCGAGGTAAGCAATACCTTTTGTTAGAAGTGTGGAACCGTACTCTACGATTTTTTCCTGAAATATAACGTAGATGTGCAGGTGATTCGTACTCAACAACAACAAAAATGCAAGCATTAAGTATATGCATGTATTTCAATATGATAACATCAGACTGGTTCGTGATAAAGATACCATTTGTGTTCACTACTAAGGCATGGTTGCAAAAATCATAGACTGAAGTTTCCACATTGCTGTCAGCTTTATTTCAATCTTTGAAGCCTTAAAGACATTGTTCATGATTTATAATTTCTGTCATATTGATGTTTCATGGATCGTTGATCTGTGTCCCCGGAATTTCTTTTAAGATACCGAAAGCATTAAAATAATCAACCAAAGTGCAAGTAACACTATATTCTTTGCCTTAAAGATAACAAAAATGCGTTTATGTAACAGCTTCGTGTTTAATACTAGAAAATAGATTTAGGAAAAGTATTCTTAATTGTTTGAAAATACGTCTAGCTTTGCTGTTTATGAATGACCAATGACTGCAAACTCTGTAAAACAAAGCGTAGTGTATAATAATAGACTTCGTTGATAAAACGAAACAACAAATTAGCAATTGACCTTGCACAGTTCTCGTGCACGACATTTGCTTACTCACCCGTCCCCCGATACGATTGTGATAGTCTATTCCGTGAGCAGAGCATATATAGGGTGTGTCATCTTTCGTTCCTGCAACAGAAAATGATTAATTATCTGTTAATTAACATCTGCTACGAAATTAAGGTCAATGTGAGAAAATGACATTATGGTTAACATGCATGATATTGGTTCCTCAATTCATATGAAAAACATTAGGTTCTTAAATCAATTTCATACTTTTTCATTTTGTTCGAAACTACGATCCTGTGTTGGAACCAGTAGTTTAATATAATAACTAGTAGTAGTTTCATAAATCCATACCAGGTTATTCCGGAGATGCATGTCTATTGAAAGGTACCTTGTATCAGTTTATTCTGTTGCTGTTGTACTTTATGTATTTTCATTGTCTTTGGCTGAAATTGTCTTGATTTTGACAAATAGTGTTTGCAATGATTAAGTTTATACATGTTGTACCAATATTCAAATAAGTTTCTTTCTCAATATCTTAAATGGCAACTGTATCTCCAAGGGCATCTCACTGCGTCGTTTTTGAAAAAGCATATAATTATCAATTAAAATCATTTGTAAAGAATAACCTTCATATGCGAATGCGTCATGTAAAGTATAGTTGTCAAATGCGGATGTAACAAGAGGTTTGAACCAGGTGTGGTGACGTTTTGGGTTCATCCAGATAAAAGCACAGGACCGAGGACAGCACACCCATTTATGCAAATTACCTGAAATGAAAACGGCAATTTCACTAAATTGAATCATTCAGGTAGTCCATGTTTAACAAAAAGCTATGACCTTTGCTGACAGATAGACTTTAGATTTTAAGTATGTTTTATATAGCTACAAAGATAAATTCACAAAGTAATCTCTATACATCATAAAACACCAACAGCAATACTTAAACGCAGAAGAAATAATCCTTGAATGTACACACTGCAGCTTAAATATTATTTTACAAAATCAAAGTTTGTGCCGAGTGCAAGAGGACAGGACGACATATATGTAATGAACATACAGTTATGAAACACGCAGTCAGATTAGGCGCAGAAATTAATCGTTGTTTATCGCCATTAATGGTCGTTAGCCGTCGTTTTTCGTCATAAATAGTAAATTGGTGTTTAAGAAAAAGGTTTTCACGAGCCTTCAGCTTTATTCTTAATCGTAATGTATAACTACTAGGAACTGTTTGCAATAAATTTGTATGTATCAATAAATAAATCTTTAACCTGTTGTTTCAACCAATTCAATTCAATATATTTCATTTATACAGTCGTCAGTATTTGTAGCCTGAGTGTCACATCAACTAGGTAAGAACAACCAAATTGATACAAATATGAACTGCATTTACCTTAAAAGTGTCTCTATTGTGTTAAAACTCTCGATTTTGAAGAACATATTACCAGTATAAAAGTCAGAGTCGATATCTTGTATATCCACTTTCAGTTGGCCTGGAACGTGAGCGGCGTCAACAACAACAACAATATCATGACGATGGCACACCTCTACGATACGTTTGACGGGTAACAGTACAGAAGTTGGACTTGATATATGATCTGTATGAAATGAAGAAATGCATTTTCAAAGATGGCTGATAGCGTACAACCACTACAACAGAAATAAAAATCAATGAGCTAACAAATAAAATAAGGAAATAGCTTTTCCGACCATTATTATTTTTAACCCCTTGTCGAGTTGATTTAAAGAAAATGCGCACCTACTACAACCATTCTTACATCCGGGTGTTTATTCAAGAAATCCTCATACATTTCAACAACAGAATCGTCGCCAGTGATAGGGAACTTGATGTCCATTTGGTAGACTATGGCACCTACAACAGAATAAGGAATGGAATAATACGGCATGAAATTCGAAGTCTGCAGGACACACATACTTCAGTCAAAGGATTTTTGTCATTTTTGTCTTTGAAACGTTCAAAAGCGTGCTGACATTTTGACCCTCAAGCTACGGGAATGATTCTTGCACATGAAAATTACAATTGTCTTGTTATGGAGGTCATTAGTCCACATTTTTTCAGGAATCGAATTATGGTATGTAAAACATAACATGATAATCGAGTAACAACGAGTTTGTTGGAGTTCTCTATACTACTGCACTGAAACTTTAATTTTTCAGATAGAGTACAATTTTAATGTCCGCCCCTTGCACAAAGCAAGGTATCATGAATAAATTAGCTTGTTCTTATGAAGATTCATCTAAAAGCCATGATACAAAAGATTTTCTAATTATCAGACCACTAACGTGTTAAATGATGTCTCAGGTAAATACATTTAAAATAGTCTAAGTTATTTTATACAGCTAAAGACTTTCATTAAGATTAGTATATTTAAAAAAATCTGAGCAGAATCGGTAAAAAAAGAGGGCAGACCAACAAGACAATATATTTTTTTAGCTTTTTTTGATAAATATCAGCTCTTTCGCAATTTACAAGTAAAAGTCAAACATCTTTCAGATGCAGAAATGCAGGCAATGCTCTTCAGAGATATTAAATTTCATTTTACCCTCTACTCTAGCAACAGTTGCATGTGCAGTCACATTCACGGCTCCATATGTCAGTGACGTAATCAAATAAGCGTCATCACGCTTCAATGGATACGTCTTCATTACTGTATTTATAGCTGTAACAATGAGTATATGACATCCTTTATATAAAAGCATTTAATATTTTATCGATATTTAATTGCTGTTAAAAAACAACAATGAGGTAATCCAATCTCAATATCTAAACATTGCAAACGTAGTTACTTTCGAGCATAATAATTTATGCTTAACACATTTGGTTGCTTACAGATTTCCGACAATCTGTCTTTTTTAATTATCTGATTGCACCTGGTAATAGCTGGAAATCGAATGGGCTAATCGACGTGTGTTTGACAATTATTAAATTCAGCACAACTTGTTGACCGAAACAAAGACGGCACATTCAGTATGTATATAAAGTTGTTTTGTTAAAAGATCAGACTAATTTGTCAGTTTATTTCAAGATAATGGAACTACATGTAATTACTTGAGAAGACAACTCACCCTTTGTAACATTTTGCAGGAAAAATATGTCCTTTGTATGGACACCCATGAAATCCGCTACTTTCGCTTTCGAGCTTGCAAGATATGCATACATGTTATATCGAAACCAGGTATCCGGATGTGCCTCGAGTTCGGATAAATATCTAAAAATGTTTCACACCTCATTAAACATGTAGCTGATTTTTAATGGTATGTAGAAGGAAAGGTGTAAGAAATGCATTTTGATCGCTTTCCTATGAACTAAATGCAAATTTAAAGTCTGAAATAAAAAGTAAATAGAGTTATGCGTATCTCAATCATTCGCCCAACCGTTTTAAATAGACAGGAGTTGTCGTTAATATATTAAAACCTAACGACTATCTAGAAAATCTATAACCTGACCAAAAGTACTGAAAATTCATGCAAAAGATAGAAAATGGCGTATATAGACAATCCAGTTTAGTATCCAAATTTTCATTTTTTAGCCTTCGAAATCTTGTTGTCGTGCCGCTATACTTGCCACTTAATCGGTCATTCTGACTACAGTAGTAGTTACCGTACATAACTTATAGTTCAGTCATACAGTTTGCATACAAAATGAGAAAAGTTTATGGTCTTGTTTTGCACTGACACCGAACCAGTAATTTATGCAAACGTTACAACATATAACTTACAATCCTGACAAATATTCTATAATTATATACATATAAAATTGACCAGTAAATTAGATACACATTTTGGCATACATACCTGACCATTGATTATGCATACACTCTTGCATTATTTATAGTTAGAATACATACCTGACCTGTCTGTCATGCACACATCTAGGCATACTCCCGTACGAACCATGATTCAAGAATACGCTGTTCTCACGCAACATAAACTCTTTCCTTATTTCTTCACCAAAGGCGGGTACAGCTTCTTCAGTGCTTGCCATTGTTAAAATGCATACAGATTCTTTGATTACAAAAAAAACAAAGTATATTAACTCTTGCACCAAGATATGTGTACGTGATTAAGTTACTACAATAGAACAGCACATATGCTTGAATACTTTATTCTACGTGTTCAAATGCTTATAAAGTCCAATTTTATATAAAAACACGTCCGCCCCTAGAGTACATACAACACTGAAACATGACCTGCATCAAGATACACTGAGGCAACACCAGAAACTATTTGTTTTTATGTCAGTAAGCTATCATACACTTGACTTTTCCCGACCAGTCCCACAAAATGTCTTCAGTGCGTAGGCAGTGAATAAATTATGATAACACTAGTTTGCATTGTGAAACTTTAAATGGTACAAACAATACTTTTGATAACAATGGTTATTCTTATTAAAACACGGACCGGATCTGTACATGTTGTATACATGCGATGTTATGTTGACACAATCGATTTAATATTGGCAACAGTTTGGTATAATATATAATCTATACAAGAACAGATTTTGTAGACAGCAAATGTTTATATATTATTAATTAGGCCACACCGATTCGGTTAATAGTTTTTCGGATTTTTTCTCTAAAAAGTGGGAGACCGAAATTAGGTTTATTTGATTTTTTACTTCTCAAAATTTCACAGTTGGCGAGTTCTTTTTTAAATTTTCTTTATTTCCTTTTTCGTTTTACATGCGGCGGGCACTTTTTTAAATATTCTTTATTTACTTTTCGAAATTTCACATGCAGCGAGAACTTTTATAAATATTCTTTATTTACTTTTCGAAATTTCACATTTTAGTTAAATGTATTGACCTTTTTAACTTTTCAAAATTATAAAGGTCCCATGTCAAATGAAATAATAAATTTAAAATTTCTTTGACAGAGTTACCTTCTCTTGCCTACATATTGGGATGATGATTTAAAACAAGTATTCCAAGTTTCACGGCAATAGTTCAAAGGGTTAATCAAGTACACGCAAGGAGTTTTTTTTCAAATTGTCACCTATCATCGCGACCGTGTCCGCGCGACTTTGGTCATCCGAATGCCCTCCAGAACCACCCGTCACCCTAATTAGAGTGTCCGATGACGGTGACCATTTGTCACCGCGAATCGCGGTGACTGGACACGGTGTCATTCGAGTGGTGACTTGAATTTTGTTATGTATTTTTACTGATAAACTTGTTTTTATCAATTATACAAAGAAAAGAAATATGTATGTATTTTTATGTTTTCGACGCCAAAATCGTTTTAATTACGATGCCGCCATCAACAACCTAACATACTTAGGATCGAATAAAACAACCCCGACAACACAATCAATTAAAAAAACTTACTTTATCTATTCCAAACAATCATGTGATAATCCAAAATATCAATCTACTGTCTATGTCTCAAACTGTTTCTTTTAAATGTCACGTGCTCACTAAGATAAAAATAAACGGAACAATAGCGGCGGCATTCTTTGATCTCATGACACCTGCACCTTCATCTCTGATTAAAAAAAGTTTGCAGTAACAACTATATTATTGGGTAAAATGAAACAAAAGAAAATTGTTACTGGGAAATAATCGGCTTTGACAGTAACTGAAAAATTAGAGGCGATCGTAAATGACAAAACAAAAAAGTACGCACTAAAACGATGCGAACAAGTGTCACGTGTATCGAGCGGTCTACACTATGACATAGCTGTTCTACGTTATTCTGAAGGGTGTAACTTCATTAAATGAATATATAATTTCCTCAGCTATCTGCTTTTGATTAGTCTACAAAATATAATAAGTTTTCCTCAAGCTCCTTAGCTTATGATTCGTTGTACCAATGATTGTAAAATAATTGTTTGAAACAGTAATCAACATTAATCAAGGCTTTTGCATATACATTGTATTAAACTTTATATATATATATGGGTTCTGATACCTCTGCAAGTATGAGCCGAAGCTGCAAGTACGAGAATATATTCTTTCCCAAGTAAAGTTACAATGTCCTACCGTTCCAACCCAAGTCCCTACTAGGTCTCAAACCTATACTCTAAACCCCTTGTCTCAACCTGGTCACAAGCCAATGTTCGAAACAATACTCTGAACCTCTTGTCTCAACCTGGTCACAAGCCAGTGTTCGAAACTATAATCTAACCCATCAGCTTACACCACGACCCGAACTTGTAGTTCAATACAGATATCAGGAAGACCCTGCAAGTATGAGCCGGAGCTGCAATTATGAGGGAACTTCGCCTGCATTGACTATGCCAAAGTCCTGGAAGTAATTACGGCTTAATTATGTCTCAATCATCTCTTCGATGTGCTCTCTTTTAGCTCTGTCACCGATCCGCTCCTTGTCTGAACCTGGCCACAAACCATGTTCGAAACTATAATCTAAACCATCAGCTTACACCACGACCCGAACTTATAGTTTAATACAGATTTCAGGAGGACCCTGCAAGTATGAGCCGAAGCTGCAAATATGAGGGAACCTCGCCTGTATTTACTATGCCAAAGTCCTGGTAATAATTATGGTTTAATTATTTCTCAATCATCTTCTCGATGTGCTCTCTCCTAACTCTGCTACAGATCTGCCAGATTTGTTTGTAATTGTGCTTATTAGGTCCACCATCCTCGTTCGAGGTATAGTCGGTACGACCCGTCGATCTGCCAGAAAATTATGCGCAACAGCTTTATATACCGGCCAGTTATACGGATATCTTTGGACTTCTACATAGGTTATACTGTACATACCTTATTTAATAAGCGTTTGTCAACTATATCTTTGGGTACGATTTTACCTGTTTATACTTACACCTGCACCTTGTCATGTACAGCGAAGGAAGATTATCATTTTCTGGTAATATTTAAATATAAATAACTTACATCTTAAACGTTTTTATACGTTTACAGGTCTTTGCAGTTTCAATATTTTTCTTTGTCAAACAGACGATCTTTTTTTTTACTTTTAATTAACCCAAAGATCTGCTTTTAACAGTAACTTAAAGGACTAATTTCACGACACAAGCAACTCGTTTTGGTATACTACATTTTTTATCTATTTGTCATGTGTATTCACGTAATATTCTGGTTGTTCGTGTGATCGTTCGAAATAATAAAATTAAATATAACAGAAAGCGTAATTCACAACAAAGAGAGGTCTCACAACTGACATTGGCCGGACACCAAATACAGCCCAAGGTTGTTATGTTTGTAAAGAGAGGTCTCACAACTGAACTTGGCCGGACACCAAATACAGCCAAAGGTTGTTATGTTTTGAAAAGAGAGGTCTCACAACTGAACTTTGCCGGACACCAAATATAGCCCACGGTTGTTATGTTTGAAAAGAGAGGTCTCACAACTGAACTTGGCCGCACACCAAATATAGCCCACGGCTGTAATGTTGAAAAGAGAGGTCTCACACCTGAATTTGGCCGGACACCAAATATAGCCCACGGTTGTTATGTTTGAAAAGAGAGGTCTCACAACTGAACTTGGCCGGAAACCAAATATAGCCCACGGTTGTTATGTTTGAAAAGAGAGGTATCACAACTGAACTTGGCTGGACACTAAATATAGCCCACGGTTGTTATGTTTTGAAAGGATATGACTAACACCTGAACCTGGCCGGACACCAAATATAGCCCACGGTTGTTATGTTTGAAAAAAACGGTCTCACAACTGAACCTTGCAGAGGAAAAATTTAGCCCACGGTTGTTATCTTTTGAAAAGAGAGGTCTCACAAATGAACTTGGCCGTTAACCAAATATAGCCCACGGTTGTTATGTTTGAAAAGAGAGATCTCACAACTGAACTTGGCCGGAAACCAAATATAGCCCACGGTTCTTATGTTTGAAAAGAGAGGTCTCACAACTGAACTTGGCCGGACACCAAATATAGCCAACGGTTGTTACGTTTGGAAAATAGAGGTCTCGCAACTGAACTTGGCCGGACTCCAAATATAGCCCACGGTTGTTATGTTTTGAAGAGAGGTCTCACAACTGAACTTGGCCGCACACCAAATATAGCACACGGTTGTTATGTTTGAAAAGAGAGGTCTCACAACTGAACTTGGCTGGACACCAAATATAGCCCACGGTTGTTATGTTTTGAAAGGATCGGACTCACACCTGAACTTGGCCGGACACCAAATATAGCCCAGCAGGGAACAAAATTTAGCCCACGGTTGTTATCTTTTGAAGAAAGGTCTCACAACTGAACTTGGCCGGACACCAAAAAAGCCCACGGTTGTTATGTTTTGAAAAGAGAGGTTTCACAACTGAACTTGGCCGGACTCCAAATATAGCCCCTGGTTGTTAAGTTTTGAAAAGAGAGGTCTCACAACTGAACTTGGCCGCACACCAAATATAGCCCTCGTTCGTTATGTTTTGAAAGGATAGGACTCACAACTAAACTTGGCCGGACACCAAATATAGCACACGGTTGTTATGTTTTGAAAAGAGAGGTCTCACAACTGAAATTGGCCGGTAACCAAATATAGCCCTCGTTTGTTATGTTTTGAAAAGAGAGGTCTCAAAACTGAACTTGGCCGGATACCAATTATAGCCCACGATTGTTACCGGCCTCTGAGTGATATAGAACGTAAAAATGCCCTTAAAATTGTAGTGTTGTTATGACAAATGAACGAACGATGAAGTCTGAAATGATATAAACTGGTATAGCTGTACATTACCCAATAACAACCTCGATTTAACGCTAACAGTTACTGTTTCTTTCTCGCCCAATGTCACAACTACAAATGGAGCAAGTAAAGCTAAGGGAACTAACTCTGTACGTAATAAGAAAAAATGCCGTGCGGTGACGTACAGGTGTTAACGTGTCCATAACTTTATCCATTACCTAAAAGTATGTAATGTGAATTCCACTTTTCCAGATGTCAACATTATTCTGGTTGTTGTTGTATGTGAGGACGCGGTATTGATCACTGGTCTTCGACCCTTTTATAGGAGAGATTTACAGGTAGAAGGATATTCTAAAAATAGATTCACTGATAAGCACTGACCACAGCAACCGTTACTAGTCGTACATTTTCCCTTGTACTACCTTATCACTGATAGTTAAAATAGTGTACATGATGAGAATGGATGTTTATAATAAAGCAAAGAAAAAAAAAAATGCACTACAAAACATTATTGTTATGCTGTTTGTAACAGTGACTCACTGAATATATATGAAAGGAGTATTTTATACCCTTTCCTACACCAAAAACCAAAGAAACATACAGATCCCATTCCTGCCATGTATACTCCAACACATGTAAATATCATTTGAGATACTATAAAACATAAATTGAATAGATTGTTTGCGTTTGTCTTTGCCATCTGTGTATCATTTTGAAATATGAACTATGAACAGTTGATAGAAAATAGGCTCTAATTAACAGGATAAGAATACATGTTTATATTTAAAATAATGAGAGTTGAACCAGTGTCAAAGAGGACATTATTTGGTGCCCTCATGGCGCAGTGGTGGGGTATCCGCCTTAGGGTCGGAATATCTCCTGTTAGAGGAGAACCTGGTTCCTAGCTGCACCAGGGCCGTGGTGGTAGTGTCCTTAGGCATGACACAACTTAATTCCGCAATGTCTTTCTCTTTTAGAGGTTAATTCCATCTGGAGTGATTCTTGAGAGCAATTAATATAAGTTATCAAACTCGCAGTCAAGAATGAATAGATTTGTCTAAAGAAATCTTTATCTAAACATAGATGTTTTGCATTTGACATGCACTTAATTCTTACATCTTGCCTTTCCGACCACCGTAAATTATGAAGAATCTGCTCAACCAGTCTTGCTCTTTTGTCAAATAAATTGTCAGTGAGCATCTCATTAAACAATTAATAGTACCATTTAAAGTAAATGATGGACAAGCTTATTTTAGAAATTGAGCAATGCCAGTGTTGATTATTGCTTTATCAATATTTACACGCGGTCCTGGTGATATATACCCCGCGATCCAACATAGGGTATTCGTTTACAGAACAGATTCAGACACAGTGTTCATGTGCTGTAGTGACAAGTTGCTGAATAATAATTGAAAAACGCATAAATAAAGAGACTGTTATCACACCAAAATAGTCAAAAAGTGAAAAGCCTGAAATCCAATTGAGTTATCATTTGAAGAACTGCATTTCTTAGGTACCCGGTGTGGGGCAAGGACCCTCATCCCCCAAAGGCCCCTCTTCAACCCTGGTAACCAATATACTGATACATTATTTCTTTATTTTCTTTTTAATTCACTAGTATACTTGATTGTTTTGTTTTAATATATCAGTCTAATGGGGCACCAGGATTGTGGAGGGGCCTCTGGTACCTGTGCTGCAATGAAGAAAATTCGCAAAGAAAACAAGCTTGTCTTAACATAAATGAAACTGTAACAAAATTTTCCAAACAAAAATTTGGATTACAGGTTTGGAATATAAGTGCTAGCCATACGGCAGAAAAAGTGTCAAGCGTATATCAGCAGGCAATCGATAAGTTTTGGGGATTAGGAGTTTACGGAAACAACTACGGTTCGGTAGAATCCGTAAATAACGGTCAGGGTCATAAATCATTGATTATCGATTGTACTGGAATATTGCCTAAGGGAGATATTGAACTTGACGCGTAACTTTTGTGAAAATCTTATGTTTTAATTTTTATCATTTCTACCAGAAGATAAAGAAAATTCAGCATTATCATTCACATTACTTGCAATTAATAATAATAATAATAATAGTAATGTTTTAACTAGTGAGCACTATTTCATTACAGTCACATCATCAGTCATAAAAATAGTTACAGAATAATCCAAAAGCTACAAAATTCGTGAATTTTGACCTGATAATGAGAATAAATCTAGTGTGCACTTGATTTTTCATAATCGGCTAATCCCATTACACGTGCGTAACGTTTGCTCGTGAGAATTGTTTAAAATTGTAGACCTGTTATTTTCAAGTACAGACGCACACGGCAAGTCTGTTGCAAAAGTATGGTGTGCTTTAGAAACGTAAATAGATGGACCTACATGTCCCCGGTAAATAGTACGTCAACTTGTTTTATTTTGCGATCTTAAATTCCTAATCAGTGTTATTCCTGATCTGATAAAGACTGACATTTGATTTCGGTAGGCTTTTTTAATTTGAGAAATAGAACAGTTTCCTTTCAGAATATCAAATAGATTTTACATACTCTAGTAAACGCTTGATGTTGAATGCCTTAAAAGTATGTGATTTTCATCACATGGCTTGAAAATATAATTAACATTTTAGAAGAAATAAGAATTTATTGTAGGAAAAAAACTTTTCCATTTCTGCCGTAGAATAATACCTGTTACATTTTACAGATTTTGTCATTTAATACTTGCACACAGATCAAACCTTGCGTGTTTCTTTTTTCTTCTCTTTTTGTTAATGTAATAATCAGCTTATTTCTTCGGGAAGAAATGAAAGACAAAACATACGAGTAATAAGACTACCTGGTTTTGACCTGTGTATTATGAAAACTAGCTTTGGTCTGAAAGAAACTCTATGTTGACACCTATAAAATGAAACCAATTTCAGCGGAGCGAATTCTTGCCTTTCACTCCAGACAAAGAGAAATGTAAAACAAAATATAAAGTACCCGTGCAAGTGTTTCGAAATAAAAATGCTGCATAGTGAATCTTTTTATTTGTTGCAAATTAACATCAAAAGCTAAATAATATTATTGATAATTATACTGAAAATTTCATGGATCCTCGCTATAAAGACGATATCATGTATATCCGGTTTCAATGAAAGGTTTTGTCTTTTTATGAACAAAAAACTGAAGATTATAACCCAGTTTGCATTTTAATGTAAAACAAAACCCAATATACAACGTTTTAAAGATCATGGTAAAAGTTACGTAATGTCCGGCCATAAAACTTATCGATGGCCTGAAGCAGTTAGATCAATCATTCGGAAGTGTTCGGCCAGCATTACGGAAGCAACCGAGCTCCGATCGTAAAAATGAAATTATATACCTGTTAAACAAAACCCTAAAAAAGACCATTCTCTTCTTTTCTTTATTTTTATATAAAATATATCACTTAAATGGAGAATGATTGTTTTATTTAATCCCGTTTGTGATTCTAAAATAAGTGTTATAGTTTTTGAACAAATTGAAGATAAGCTGCAAAATTTTCACTTAAAATTGTGACATTTTGGGCGTTTTACTATATATTATATAGTAAAACGACGGGTAGAGTTTTTAGTTAAAAAGACCAAACAAATAAAGTCTCAGAAAACAAAAAATATTCATTAAAAGGGAAATGTTATATTTTATCGTCCCGTTTGTGATTTTAAAATAACTTTATTAGTTAAAATGTTATCGCGAGTTAATGACAGCGCTCCTATACAAACCTATAGTAAATTTGTGGCGTGTATTGGCCCTTGCTGTGACACTTTTTCTGCCACATGATGGAATACAGGGGTTAAAGTAAAGTGAACTGTACACCCAGCCATAAAGTAAATAGCATTTATTTTCACAAAGTTTTGTGTAGATGGCACTAGATGCATATAAATTGTAAATGATTTATGTTTTCATAACAATAAAATGAAAACATCAGTAAATTCTTAATTATGCTTGTAGATTTTGTGTAAAGACATAATTTCTGTTAACTTTATAGAGAGAATCTTATCTGTAGCAGACATTGTTTACATCTGAATGTACGACTTCCTTAGAAATGTGTATCACGTGATACACTTATCAGCTATTGATGACGTACCTGTAAATCTCTCCTATACAAATCTATCAGGAATCTACAGAGAAATATATCGCCGAGAAAATATTAAACGAAATTTTGAACGGGATATAAATAAATAACAATTCCGGGGGATATATAGAGAACTTGCTGTTTCCAAAGGAGATAGATAACCTATGAAGTAATGTTTTTAATGTTTATTTCAATAACATATTCACAGTTAAATTGTGAACCCGTTTTTTTTTTTTGTTTTTTTTTCGGGTTTAAACGCGAGAAATGACAGCGTTTACTTGGCGTTTCAACGCTATAAGAATCATGACGAAACCATGATGAACAAAAACGTGATCGCCACTGTATCTTACATTGATGTTAAAAAAAGAATTTCATTATGTCGAAGTTAGCGCCCATAGTCAAAATTATATTAAACAGCCAATTATGAAGACTGCTTTCATTAAACGAACTTTTAACAAATGATAGTTTTAGAGTAAATCTAATCTGATATTGAAATTATATAATATCAGGAAAAAAACATCAGCATTGAATCCTTTTCTTACTACATAATATCGTACAAACAGAAATGAAGGATAATTTCTACTCAGATCTGCAGATACATTCCATCCTAAGGACTTTAACCTTTATTCCAATTGGATTTCCAATTGGCACTAGCTTATAAATTTCAATTGGAATTCCAATTGAATTTGTAGTTAAACCTTCCAATTGGAATTCAAATTTGACTCTTTCAATTCAACTGGATTCAGTCCATTTAGAATTCCGATTGGATAATGCAATTCGAATTGGAATTCCAATTGGATTGATAGTTTTCCAATTGGACAAAAATGGATCCAATTAGATTTTCTAATTGGAAAATGGTCATTTTTCATGATTTTGAATCTGTCTACAAGTTTCAAACATAAACATATCTCTTTGAAATGTCAAACATTTATTCCTATGATAAAGACCTTTGCACAGACATATAACTCATAGTTATCAACCAAAAACTCTTCGATTTTGATTTGGAAAATTTTGAAATTTCAAAAGTTCGCTGGAACGTGGTTTCAGTTAAAAGTGGACTGGTACTAAACCGCTGCGGCGATGTGTGCTAAAAATAAAGATACACACAACTATATACTGTCTACTGTCTACCGTGGATGAAAAATTACAATGTATTTTCTAGAAATGTTGTAGTTCAATAAATATAATTAAATAGTTGTCAAATACTTTATTTCAGTCGAGTAGGTCCCAGCGAATCACCGTGACCGGCCTCCGTGAATCACTACGACCGCATATTTCAGCGCTTCGTAAGTGGTCACGGTGAAAATTTAGGTGACCAAAACATTTTCAAAGCAACTACATTTTGTAAATATAAAATAAATACATAAACACACACTTTACAGTGTTACTCAGGCTTTGTAAATACATTTGTATACTCTATACTTAAATATTCAGTCCCGATTCCGAAACAATGTGTAATTAATGTGTCTTTGCTAAGAACACTACATCCCTGGCACTGGTAGAGAATGATCATTACCCTGAGGCGAAAGCGCTACGACTTCTTTATACCGAGTTCATATCATGGTACCAGCCTGAGTGTTCAGCCTGCCTGGCATCATGGCGTGATCTCACGCTATAAGGTAAAGATATTTCAACTAAAACTAAGAGCACACATTCTGAAAAATTGTTGCAAGTTTCATTTATTATCAATCAAAATTGCAACTGGATAAAGTTGTGATCCTTAAAATGAACGATAACTTAATCACGTAATAACCATCTAAAATATGTATTTAAATTATACCGGTATATTGATCTCCTGAATATGTTATCACCCGTATTTTAAAACTTCATCACTTTTTCTTGTCATTGGTAAGAGCTAAAATGGCTTCTCCTAATTTTATAAAGTCGTCCATGGTATTATAAACAAATGCTGCCAGTCTTGCCATGAGCTGACCCTGGATAACAATAACCGCAATCTGCACATCAAACCTGTCCAAAATCAGTTTCTGAAGCTCCACGTTCTTCCCTCTGAAAACATCTGTTGGTCCAGTGTCCTTTCATCAGAAGAAATAATTTAAGTTAAAGACTGCATTTAGATTCGACAATTCTTATATATTTTTTTTCTTTTGTCGTATGTATATTTATAAACTATTTACTATTTACAAATCAAAATGTTTCGTAGCCTATATTTACATAAAACTGGATATGAAATAGAAATACAGTTAACAAAACTCCACTTAAGTCAGGGTGTGTAATGACTACAAACCAACTTATCCGAGAATCCGGGTATGAATGGCAAATGAATTATTCGCAATAATGGTGCCTCCATGTAGGTAGGTATTGCAATTCTTTTTGTCCCCCATTTCTCCTCGAGGTAAGCGATGCCTTTTGTTAAAAGTGTAGAACCGTACTCTACGATTTTATCCTTCAATAAAATTAAATGTACAAGTGATTCGTACTTAACAAAACAAATCTACAAGCCGTATTACAATATGATAACATCAGACGGATCCTTGCTAAAGATGCCTTCATGGTTGCAAAAATCACACATTGCTATCAGCTTTTAGTTACTGAAATGATTAAAGACAATGTTCTTGTTTAATAAATTCCGACAAAATGATGTTTCATGAATCGTTGATCTGTAAAATAATCAATCAAGGTGCAAGTAACAATATATTCTTTGCTTTTAATGTAACAAATAATTGCGATTATATAACATCTAGCAAATTTAATACCAGAAAATAGATAAGTAAAAGTATTCTAAATTGCTTGAAAATACGTCTAGCTTTGCTGTCTAGGAATGATCAATGACTGTGAACTCTGTAAAATAAAACATAATCTATATTATAGCCTTCGTTGGTAAAACGAAACCAAACATTGGCATTTGACCTTGCACATTTCTCGTGCACAACATCTATTTACTTACCCGTCCCCCGATACGATTGTGATAGTCTATTCCGTCAGCAGAGCATATATAGGGTGTGTCATCTTTCGTTCCTGCAACAGAAAAAGATCAATTATCTGATACTTAACATCTGCTACGAAATTAAGGTCAATGTGAGAAAATGACGTCATAGTTAACATACAGAATATTGGTTTCCTCATTTCATATAAAAAACATTACGTTCTTAAATCAATTTGATTGTATTGCAACCGATTGTTTCATATTGAAACTAGTATTAGTTTCTTAACTCTATGCAAGGTTATTCCGGAGATAAATATCTATTGAAAGTAACCTTTCATCAGCTAATTCGGTGGCTGATGTGCTTTCTGTATTTTCATTGCCTTTGGCTGAAATTGTCTTGAATTAGACAAATAGTGTTTGCAATTATTAAGTTGATATCAATATTAAAAATGTGTTGTTTTTTGTTAAATATCTTAAATGACAATTGTACTCCACGGGCATCTCAAGTCACTGCGTTGTTTTTTGAACAACACATACTTGTTTAAGTAAATGCTTTTTAACAAAATCATTTGTAAAGAAAAACCTTCATATGCGAATGCGTCATGTAGAGTATCGTTGTCAAATGCGGATGTAACAAGAGGTTTGAACCAGGTGTGATGACGTTTAGGGTTCATCCAGATAAAAGCACAGGACCGAGGACAGCACACCCATTTGTGCAAATTACCTGAAATGAAAACGGCAATTTCTCTAAACTAAATTATTGAGAAAGTCAATTTTTAACAAAAAAACTATGTACTTTGTTGACACAGTTAAATTTCAAGAATGTTTTATATATCTAAAAACTACACAAAGTAATCCCTATGCGTCATAAAACACAGTCCTCACCATCAGTAATACTTTAACGCTGAAAAAATAATCCTCTAATTTTGAGAATGTACACACTGCAGCCTCAATATTAAATATACAAAGTCAAAGCGTATGCCAAGTGCAAGAGTACAGAACAACATCTATGTTATGTACATACAATTATGAAAAACGCAGTCATTAATCGTCATTAATGGTCGTTAATCGTCGTTAATCGTCATTAATGGTCGTTAATCGTCGTTTAAGAAAAAAGTTTATTCCTTGTCAATCATAATGTATATTACAAATAAATATTGTTTAAACCAATCGTGGGTATTCGTAGCCTTTGAGTGTCACACCTAATAAGTAAGAACAACCAACACACATATGAACTGCATCAACCTTAAAAGTATCCCTTTTGTTTTAAGAGCATATTACCAGTATAAAAGTCAGCGTCGATATCTCGTATATCCACTTTCAGTTGACCTGGAATGTGAGCGGCGTCAACAACAACAACAACATCGTGGCGATGGCACACCTCTACAATACGTTTGACGGGTAACAGTACAGAAGTTGGACTTGATATATGATCTGTATGAAAGAAATAAATGTATTTTCACAGACTGTTAATATTAATCATACAACTGAGATTAAATTCAAAGAACTAGAAATTAAAATTAGAAACTGGTAATTACTAATTGGCCACTTTTACTCCTGTCGAAGTACTTTGTTTCAACATATTTTATTGCCAATATTAACAAAATTATTATCTAATCGTCAAAGGGCTGACCCGACAGATTTAAGTTAAAAGATGATGCGAACCTACTACGGCAAGTTTTACATCCGGGTGTTTATTCAAGAACTCCTCATACATTTCAACAATAGAATCGTCGCTAGTGATCGGGAACTTGATGTCCATGTTGTAAACTTTGGCACCTACAACAGAAATAAACAATAAGGAATTGATTTAACGATATGAATCTAGAAAAGTGTCATGACACACATACTCCGGTCAAGCTTTTCATTTTCATCTTTGAAAAGTTCAATAAAGTACTGACATTTTGACCCTCAAGCTACGGAAATGGTTCTTGCACACGACACACACGGATTGTCTTGTAATGGTGGCCACTTGAGCTAACTTTTAGAAATTGAATCAAGCATGAAAAGTCAATGGACCGTAAAGCAATTAACTTATACGATTGTATAAGACCGTAAAACAAATAATATCATATTCCCAAAATATAAGATATTTTCTGATCGTCGGACCATCACACTGACTTTTAGTCAATCACATCAAGCAAATCCATTTCAAAACTAGTCTGAAAGTCAATAATGCCATTTTTATATGACTTAAGACTTTCAGTGCAGTCTGGGTGGAATAAGTAAAGAAGAGGGTAGACTCCCTTAGTCCATATCATTTTTCAGTCTGATTGATAAATGAAGTATAAACAAAGGAACATTTTTTATTTCTTATGATATGTCCAGCTCTTATGCAACTATTCTATGTAAAAGTCAAGCATCTGTCAGTTGCAGAAATTCTAGGAATGCAGCGTATTCTTATTGATGTACGTTGGTTACTAATTGCCCAGAAACCATCAAATTTCAATGAAACAAACAAATATCACAAATCTCTAAGGTGTTATTAAATTTTGATTTTACCCTCTACTCTAGCAACTGTTGCATGTGTAGTCACATTCACGGCTAGATACGTCAGTGACGTAATCAAATAACCGTCACCACCCTTCAATGGATACGTCTTCATTACTGTATTTATAGCTAAAACAAAGAAAATAAGACATCCTTTATACAAAAGCCGATATTTTGTTACCATGTTAAAGCAACATAGAGGTAATCCAATCTCCAATTGCAAAACATTGCAAACGCGGTCGCTTTCGAGCATTATAAACCTTGCTATTGAGGAATATAGATTTCAGGAATTTTATTTCTAACATAATTTCCGACAAAAGATCTATATCTTTTTTAAATTTGGATTGCCTCTGTTAAAAGCTGGAAATTAAATAGACTACTTGTATTTGACATTATTAAATTCGGCGCAACTTGTTAAACGGAACAAAGACGGCGTATTCGGTATGTATATAAAAAAAAAAATGTTAACATATGAGATTTGTTTCGCTCTGTTAATTTTTCAGTTTATTTCAGGCTAATGACAATGGAAAATTCAACAAAAACACGTTTAGGCGAAACCCTTCATCAGAATAACAATATAAAACGAACGTGACGTGACGTCGTGAACATTCGAACATACGTCACATTCATTTTTTTCTCAGGATAATGGATAAAGATGTTACTACTTTAGAAGACAACTCACCTTTTGTAACATTTTGCAGGAAAAATGTATCCTCGGTATGAACACCCATGAAATCTGCTACTTTCGCTTTCGAGGTTGCAAGATATTTGTACATGTTATATCGATACCAGGTATCCGGGTGTGTCTCAAGTTCGGCTAAATATCTGAATATGTATGATATGTCATTTAAATATGTAGCTGATAATAAAGTCTAGGAAAATGAATTTTGTTCGTTTTTCCTATGGACTAAATGCAAATGTAAAGTCAGAAAAAATGTTGTAGCCAATTCAATCCGCCCGGACATCTTTCTGTGACGAAAATGTTATTCCTACCGCCGCTTTAACTCAGCCCGTAAACGCGCACCACCTTCGCCGCTGGTGAAGCAGGGAAAATGTTGTGCTACATATGCAACTTCCGGTGCAGATAAAGAAGCATAGATAAACGGTGTTTAGGCAGGTCAGTGATTGGTTTCTTTAATCATTAAACATATTTTAAAAGATCTTTTAAAAATCTAAGCTCGATATTCGAACCTTGTGGTATTTCGGCGTACCCATGCAAAATGCTGACGTTAAAAATTAAAGATTGACGAATTGAGAAGAAAACTCCCGCACTCGACGAATGTCGAAAGCGACTTGTCGAGCACCCTTTTTTATTTTCTATACCTATCTTCTAGCAAGCGCTGGAATAGGCCTATATATGAATCCACACACGCACACATATTTACATTCACAGCCTACTATTACAAGACAGACATTCGACATAGACAAATGAATGTCCCAAAACCCATATCATATGTTAGAAGATCAGTATGACTTTAGTAACAAAAAAAACAATTTATTTTTATGAATTATTGCATCCTCAAGCAAGTTACAGTTAGAATATGTTTAGCTATATTTGTATGTAAAATGTACACCATAATGCATGCATAAACTAAAACAAAGCTACATGTTCTTATTCATGTGTTATACTCATAGTTTTACATATGCACATTATTTCCATTTAGTTATTCTTATCATTTAAATTGCTATTAGTTATTACTCATTCTAACATGACTCATGATTTTGTTTCTATATACAAACAGTAGAAAAATTATGTTATATTAAACATAAACAACGCGGGAACCGATATGCTGTAAACATGACATCATATTGCGCCGCATGACGTTAAATGAGCGTTCGCGTAGAAAAAAAAAGCTTTACATTTATTCACCTTTTGTCATATCTGGGCATGTTAGACTTAAAATAACATCCTTTTCGGCGTTTTTATTGTCTAATAAACAATAATTTGTCGTACTGATGCGCAATTATAAACCACTCAGGCCTTCGGCCTTCGTGGCTAATTACTGCGTCTCAGTACTCCAAATCAGTGTTTATTAAACGACTAACACCGCTGGAACGAATGTTAATTCATAAATCATGAGCGTTATTATCTTTCTAATTTATTTCACATTTGTAAAGAAGACAGGTGTAACTACAGCGGATATAACTATTTGGTTCAGTTGTAAAACCTGCCAAACTAAGCATGTGCCCATAAAACATACTGCAGAAAAACCCAAATTGAATCATACATTTACAAATTAGCGCACATCCTTAGATTTGGTAGGCTTTACAGCTGAACTATAGTTTACCTTTCTTTCCGCTGTAGTTACGTCTTTGTTCATAACAAATAAGAAATAAGAAATAACAAGTAAGAAATAATAATACTCATGCGTAAATGATAAACTAATAACTGTTAAACAAATAAGTAATAAGAAATAACTCCCATATTTATAGGTCTATAATACTACGTACCTGTGCAATTACGTTGAGTTGCATGCATTATAATGCACATAAACATATAAAGTATCTAATCAGAAACTAATTGCTATTTCAAAAAGCTTAAGGATGCATAAATTCACAACAAATAGCTAATAAGTCACAAGTGCTTACAAAATGTCCCTATAGGACTTCCGTAGTAATCTTTCCGCTTCAAAAATAATGTAAACGTTTAAAAGAAGCGTACAGATATAAAGTTTTGTGACCAAATTTAAATGACTGCTATCGATTTTAATTAACCTTCGTCCCGCTATACAGGCCACTAAATCGGTCATTGTGACTAGAAGTAAATGAACATATTTTGCCATACATAACTAATAGTTTAGTCACACATTTTGCATACAAAAATGGTCTGTTTCGGCGCTGATACATAACCAGTACTTTAAGCACACGTTACAACACATAACAAACAACCCTTACCAGTAATCTATGAATACAGTTTTGCATATAAAATTGGCCAGAAGATTAGATACTCATTCTGGCATACATACATGACCATTGATTAAGCATACACACTTGCATTATTTATAGTTAGAATACATACCTGACCTGTCTGTCATGCACACATCTAGGCATACTCCCGTACGAACCATGATTCAAAAATACGCTGTTCTCACGCAACATAAACTCTTTCCTTATTTCTACACCAAAGGCGGGTACAGTTTCTGCAGTGCTTGTCATTGTTGAAATAGATCCAGATTCTTTGATAACTAACAAATTGAAAATGGAAGAGTATTCCGACACCAAGATATTTGCGCGTAATTAAATCAATAAGATAAGCAGTACGTGTTTGGTTACTTTATTGTAGGTGTATATAAAGTCAAATTATGTATGAAAACACGCTAGCCACTAGAGTACATACTACACTTTAGGTATGAGACGCCTAAATACATTTCCATAGACTTACATTATAAGGGTTTCTTCCGGTGCGACTACCCAAAATCTCACCGACTGCTGAAATGAACTTTATTTTGTAGAATCATCCTAGTCCCACATAAAAATAACAAAATTTATACATGTGATCCAATACTTTATGCCAGTAATTTGGAGCTCAATGACACCACCCCCAATTCTGTGGCAGTTTTAGTGGTCACCGACCAAATATGTCAGTATTTTCAAATACCAAATATTTTGATTATAATTTATATCCAGATTTTTCTCTTCATATTTCATTTGTGATCTATCATGCAGCGATTATTTCAAACTAATTTTTCTTGTATGCATCCACTTAGTTTCAGCCAATCAGCAATCAAACACATAGTGTAGGTCCGCATGTTCCCTAGACAAAATAACCTGCTTCCGCTTTTCACCGATTTAGGGGTCTCATACCTAAAGACTGAAACGATTGCTTTTGTACGCACTTAGAACTCTTTCAAATAATAAAATAATAATTGCTGAACCAAAGTATAGCTTTGATTTAATCTGCATAGCATCACGATGCAGAATATACCTCCATATTGATGACCAGGTCGAGACGATTTCGTGTGCTGCTGCTGAGCTTTTAAATAATTTGTCAAATTGCTTCAATATCAGTTGTCATATCTGTAGTCTTTTCGTTTCAGAGTCGAAAATGTGAGTGGACAGGGAGCAGAGTGTCTATTAAAAATATATGTGTTTACTTGCCAGTAATTTGGAGCTCAATGACACCACCCCCAATTCTGTGGCAGTTTTAGTGGTTGATACATCATATACTCTTCTTGCAATGGCATGTTATGTTACCCCACCCCTTCCAAAAAAATGAAATTTTGAAGAAATTTTGCCTTATTTATCACAAAAGAGTGTTCTAAAAAGCAGGATAGTATCAAAATTTACATCAAAACGTACAATAGAGTTAAGGCTGTACATACGCACACCGTACAAACACGCTTGTTCAGTAAAAAACCCAAATTAAACATCTAGATGGACGTTCAGGGTGCCCAAAATTAAGAGTAATCTGCGTAGTATTTGAATTTCTAACACATGTACATGAATTGTAAAGAACCGAATGCTTCTTAAGTGCCACTTTTTCATTAAAATATGAATTGTCACGGCTATGCATGAAATTTCAATTGAAATAGACGATAACTGACGCGATGCATCCCTCTGAGGCCAAAAAAGCGTATTTTTGTACACCGTTTTAGAGTAATATTCGTATTTCTGAGACCGAAATTGCAAATGCGACAAGAAATGATGCATATTTAACAAAATTCGTTTTTAATGTAATGAAAACCAACAAATTAGTTACAAAAACTGAGCAGATTTTCTCAAAAATTGGGTTTTAAGGCATTTTTGTAATTAAAGGGAGGTAATTCAAAATCTATATTGCCCTTCCCTATGCGTTCCGGGACATGTTGTCGCATTTTGTGATAAGAATTACGTCGATTTTTGTGAAATTACAATGCTAGCACTGTTTTCACGCAATTTCATGGCGACTAGATCTATATAACACATTTTAATTACAACAGTATACTTGTTTGATATGTTTTCAGCTCTAGAATCATAAGGTGACGAAAATCATTTACTAGAACAGTAGCCATTTAGGTGATATTTACCCGTCTAGTGATTTTGAGATTCAGTTACAGGTCTAAAAAACACAATTTCATCAATAAAATCACAGTACGTACTAAAATCCGAGCATAAACAGCTCGGGAATATACTTTGTAAATTATCTTTTGTGAATTATATACCACATTTCACACTTCTATTGACAACATGTTATCTGCCCTTGCACATTTCTTTTCAGCATTTTCTCCACTGCTGGTCCCGTATATTGAAACTTTGTAACCATACCTGCATTCTAGACTAAAAAATCTTCTAGTAATAAATTCAGATTTGCGCTGACATCTCTACACTCCGTATTTATGTGTGCACAACAAAATCATACAGTTATAATCCCCTAAATCTGACCTAGGGGTACATTTTGAACCTTTATTTCATAAAAAAATATCAGAAAAGCTGATTTGTTTCCTTCCAGACCTCCATTCAATGTATCTGTTACCAAATTAGCTATTTTGAATACAAAACAATGTCTAAAATGAACTCGGGGACACACAGAAACATCGTTTTCTGTGCTATATTTAGGTATGAGACGCCTAAATACATTTCCATAGACTTACATTATAAGGGTTTCTTCCGGTGCGACTACCCAAAATCTCACCGACTGCTGAAATGAACTTTATTTTGTAGAATCATCCTAGTCCCACATAAAAATAACAAAATTTATACATGTGATCCAATACTTTATGCCAGTAATTTGGAGCTCAATGACACCACCCCCAATTCTGTGGCAGTTTTAGTGGTCACCGACCAAATATGTCAGTATTTTCAAATACCAAATATTTTGATTATAATTTATATCCAGATTTTTCTCTTCATATTTCATTTGTGATCTATCATGCAGCGATTATTTCAAACTAATTTTTCTTGTATGCATCCACTTAGTTTCAGCCAATCAGCAATCAAACACATAGTGTAGGTCCGCATGTTCCCTAGACAAAATAACCTGCTTCCGCTTTTCACCGATTTAGGGGTCTCATACCTTAAATGTAAACACCTGCATGGAGCTATGCTGAAGCAGCGCCATAGGTAAAATACACCTAACTTTTATGTCAAAACTAACCTATACTAGTTTTATTGTTGAAATTATGAAAACATTATTTTGTATTATGAAACTTTACATGGTACACAAATTAGTAGGGGGAAAGTCGAGCATTTAGAAGTTTAAATGGCGGGGACGCGGACCGAACTCACGCTATTTAGTATGGTGGCTTATTTGTTCCATTTCGCCTTTTTGCCCGGCGACCCCTACGAGCGAAAACACGATAATTAAGCAGTAATTATATCGAGGGCGCAGGGAGAAAATTCACTTATCAGTATGGACGCGTGGCGAAATCACGATAATTAACGGGGGCGGGGCAAACAGTCGAGATATAAAAATCACATGGCGGGGTCGCGGCAAGAACTCTCGACGTTTTAAGAGCGCTAATTAGCTTGTTTTTGTTCCAGGTCCCCGCCATTTAAACAATTTAAATATCGACTTTTCGACCCACGCCCACGCTTATTATTGGGTTTTCGCTCCACTCCACAACCATTTTAACTTCTTAGTTCTCTAGTTTTGCCCCGCACCCACTTTGGCCCAGCACTGTCGCTTATTATCGGGATTTTGACTTGCCCCCCGCGCCCACGCTTATTATAGCACTTCATATACCAGTCACCTGTACAACACCAGCATACAACATGTTAAAGCAGAAATTCAAAACATCGCAGGGCGAAAAGATTAAAGAAATAAAACGGCGGGGGCGCGGAGCGACTCGCGATAATAGCGTGGGTGCGGGGGAAAGTCGAGCATTTAGAAGTTTAAATGGCGGGGACGCGGACCGAAAACACGCTATTTAGTATGGTGGCTTATTTGTTCCATTTCGCCTTTTTGCCCGGCGATCCCACCGAGCGAAAACACGATAATTAAGCAGTAATTATATCGAGGGCGCAGGGTGAAAACTCACTCATTAGTATCGGCGCGTGGTGAAATCACAATAATTAACGGGGGCGGGGAAAACAGTCGAGATATAAAAATCACATGGCGGGGTCGCGGCAAGAACTCTCGACGTTTTAAGAGCGCTAATTAGCTTGTTTTTGTTCTAGGTCCCCGCCATTTAAACAATTTAATCATCGACTTTTCGACCCGCGCCCACGCTTATTATTGGGTTTTCGCTCCACCCCCCCAACCATTTTAACTTCTTAATTCTCTACTTTTGCCCTGCACCCACGCTTACTATCGCGTGTTTTCGCCCGACACCCTCGCAAATAAGCAAGTTTTCGTCCCGCGCCCTCGTCATTTTAACTGCTTAATTTTCATGTTTTCGCTCAACATACAACATTTATTAAGCAGAAACTCCAAACGTCGTGGGGCGAAAAATCAAGATTGAAGAGATCAAACGACAGGAGCAACACGCCTTAATTAGCGAGAACGCGAGATTCAAATTTTTTCAAATCTCGACTTCTTGTTCCGCGCCCCCGCTAATCAGTGTATTCGCCACGCACCCACGCTAATTAGCGGTTTTCGCCCCGCACCGCGTCATTTTAACTGCTAAATTATCGTGTTTTCGCAACGCGCCAATGCTAGTATGTAACTTTTCGCCCCGTGCACACATCATCTTAACTGCTAAATTCTCGTTGTTTCGCTTGGCTGGGTCGCGGGGCGAAATGGAACAAATAAGCTACTATAATTTAGCGCTCGAAAACATTGTTTTTGTGTTGTGCCGCGCCATTTCATTTCTTTAATCTCGGCTTTACGCTAATTATCGGGTTTTCTCGCCCCACACTAATGCTAATAATAAAATTGTCAAGTTTTTGCCCCGCGCCCTCGCCATCATAATTCCTTGATACTCGCGTTTTCGTTCGGCAGGGTCGTACCGGATCTGTACTTTCAGTCATGCATGCGAGGTTATTGTTTGTAACAGTTGTTGCAATCGCCATAATATTGACAACAGCTTGGAATAATGAATGTATACAGGAACAGCTTATGTAGACAGCAAATGTGTATATATTATTGATCACCGACTAGAATTATACATTGTTTTATTTGTCATAGCTACAACTTTAAAATGCATTTTGATTAAACTGAACTTTAAATAAACTTACTTTTAATTCAAGATGGCTCCAGCTCTTGTTTTAAAAGATTACAAAGGGGACTTTTGTTGTCCCTGTCTGGTGTTTTATGTAAATGTTTTCTTTACTGTTTTCAGAAAATCATTTTATTTCTTTAAATTAATACTTATTTCATAGTTTCATAGCAATATTAGGTAGTTAATTCTTTAACTTTGTCAAAATTCAAAGGAAGCAGACGTTCATGAAAACGAATCAATATCCCTCAGTAGTTTCCCTCAACACCATTGATAAATCTGACATGTATAAGGCCTATGAAATGAGATTTAGATACACATGTACAGCTTGTCAGCATTATGTACATGTGATATTGAATAAAATGTTATCATATATATTTGTTGTGTACATTAAAATCAAGTTTCAATATTGTATATATCTTGATACAGTATGAATTGATATTCACTGTTATAACAACAATCATTGCTATTACTGTTCCTATATACAAATGTACATGTAGTTGTCATAATTCATAAATGTAATAAAAGGACACGGACACATGGGTACATGTATATGTAGGGACATATGTATATGTATGTTTATAGATGTGAATATAGGTATACCGATGAAACACACTTTTTGTTTGTCTCCAGTATTAATTACATGTAGCAGACAAAATTTAAATAATGCAGTGATACCCAATATGATAAATCAGTATTTTTATCTATTATTTTGCATTCGTCCGTGAAATGACCTTGGCCTTGCAACAAAACTTGAAGCCGGTTTGTAGTATAGATATCTAAAGGTATGACATTGAGACACTGAATATTTCACAATGGCTTGTATGCTTAAAGCACTATTCAAGATATCCAAGTGTAAACTGACCTTTTTATTTTCCTGTTGAATTCGACCTTTGCTTTGGGGTAAAATATCTATTGTATTAAGATGATGTACAAAACCAACGGTCCAACCATAGGAGGACAGGGCCAGTGTTTGACATGGCCCTGTAAATGTGCATAAATAAAGACGTGTTTAATTTCATTTGTAAACAAGATTTTATTATACAAAAGAGCAATTTGAAGAATGTAAATGTGCATAAATAAAACGTGTTATAACAGTTCGTGAATCTCCATGTTAAAATTCACAATCCATTCTTAATTTTATTTGTTAACAGGATGTTATAATGCAAAAAAGAGCAAGTTTGTATTTAAAAAAATCTATAACTTTTAAACCAAAATTAAAGTTGTTAAGTATATAAAGTTATTAACGCTTTAGTCAAGTGTAAAAGCACAGCGTTTACAAAATAATGTTATAGACACTCTACAAAACAAAGAAGAAACATCTGATGTAACATTCTTGCATATCAGATCGGCATTTCCGGTGATTTTGCCCATGCCGGAAAAACCGGTCTGGCACCCCTCCTATGCCGGACGACTCTCGTGAATCACTTATGACGTAACGTTATAAACATTGTGACGTCAATTTCCCAAACAGAACGTCGGAAAATCGTTTGTTTTTCATGATAATTCATCATTTTGATGAGTTTGCATTTAGAAATCTTCTTTAAAGAGCAAGACGGTATGCAAGAAAAAGTTTCCATCATGAGACACTTGGCTCAGATGGAAATATCCGTCACCTCGGGTAACTGTTTTACGGGAACTCGGCAGAGCCTCGTTCCCGCCAAAACAGTTACCCTCGGTGACGGATATTTCGATCTGAACCTCGTGCTCATGACAGAAATTATTAACCTTGAAACACACATTTACCGAAATGTATCCTGGGATTGAAATCGGATTGCAGCATGCTTCACTCAAGGTGTTACAGACAATTAGCTTCTGTTCTACTTTGTGAAATAGTTTTAATCGTTGGTATGAAAAATTGTAAGTCAAAAACTGTTACTAGAGAGACCCAACACGCAGTGCACAATTATCGACATGTTATTTCTCTAAGACATGTAGGTTGGAAATAGGTATAAACAATCAATCGATCATATAGCGTTGGTACATTTGAGAATTAGTTTTGACGAGCAGTCTTTTTGTCAGGAGTAGCATGCCGTCGTTCTGATCTGTACAGACTCGTATGACTTATAGACAGAGTCATAATTTCGTCTGATTTATTCTACCATTTCTAAATGAAAAGTTCACACACAAAAACTCAATCCTAATGGTAGAGGTAAAATGGCAGACTCGTCGGTAGGAGTCCTATAAACTAGCTCAACAATTCCCAAATTCGACAAGATAACTGGTCAGAACCCAAGATACAGTCGGCAAGAATAGTTTATACAGTATAACCCCGTCATCCTGATCCCCTTCAAAACCTAAATGGGCACAATCGACTGATATCAGCCCTTGCAGACCGCATCCACATGCATTCTTGATACCGGGCGACTTCGGGGAGAAACTAATTCACTTTCAGCATGAACCGGTCCTACTGTCTCAACAGTGTAAAAAAATGGACATGTGTCGCCGCTTTGAACTAGCCAAAAAGAAATTTCCTTTCAATCATTTCACACGAAGCCACCTTTGATAACTCACCGATTGAATCTGAACCGCTGATTCGCTGCACATAGACCAGCTTAGTTCACACCAAAGTAATCACTTGGTCTTTGATTCGCTCACCAAAGGGCTCGGTCCGCTAAGGGCCGATTTTCGCCCGTCTCAAATCTCATTAAAATCTATATAAGGAAAATCTGCATCTTTTCCCAAATGTATAACTTGAGGCTCTTATAAAGCAAACAGTATCAGTTACCACGGCATTTAGAACAGAGGCACTGCAAGTCAATTTGACGTCGAATTCTCATAATTCAACCGCTATTGAACTGGCTGTCATAATCCTACATTTTGAATAGAAATTACTTTTTTCCCCGCATGTAATATATTTCACACTGTTAGGATCACTGCTTAAGCATGTATATATTTTATTTAATTATTGTCTCATCAATGTATATATACAATACATCATTTTATCATAGATACATTAGATTTTAACATTGCCAGCCTATATAGAATTATAAGAGACAACAGTAAACTATTTACACATAACAATACGCAAACGTAATAGTGCAGTCCGCATGCCATATCGACATGAGATTCAATTTAACTAACCATTGGAACATTATCGGCGACTATAGTTATTGGAACCAAATTTCAATTATCAAAATGATATTGAAATACCTTGAAATACCCTTTCACCTTTTGTTTTATATCTCTTATAATTCCAGTTCCACCGACCATGATCAGCTTTTGACTAATATATATATTAGTATATTTGTCACTTTAGTATAAAACAAAAATATGGCCATGCTTATTTTTTTTAAGTTTTCGACGTTTCTCTAATACAAGAAGACGCATACGTCTAGAAGGATTAAAAAGATGAAAAATAAAATAATTGAAACAAGAGGTATTTTGATAAAATAGAATTAAATTCAGAGACGGTAGCATGAATTGCCTTCGGAAATATAAACAAGAACTATCTTTAAAAAAGATGGTCGGCGGAAGTTTTAGTATATGAAAGAGATGGGTAGCTATATTTCTTAGTAAAAAATCCTGTTAGGTTTGACCTTTATGCAGTAAGAAGGCACCAAATGTCACAGAGCGAGAAAAATGTGCACCCTGACCTGGATGCGAACCCGGGACGCGAACCCGTGACCCTTCGGTTAAAGGGCGTATGCTCTCCCCACTGAGCTAATCGGCGTAAACACATAAAATTCTAATTTGCGTAGAAGGATATCTTATTGATACAATATCCTGCATTTGTATAAAGAAACATTTGCCACAAAAATCAATTATTCCGGAATGCATAATTTTCTTGCATTTTGTACTATCACCTTCTCAATTTATTTAAACCAATCTGCACATTTACATCTCTGCCATCCATCCATAACTAACGCATCACACCTCTTGTTATATCTTTAATTTCATCTATGTTATATTGGTATAAACGTTATTGACATCCTCGCAAATTACTGTTATCATTTGAAAGTTATAGATCTAATTCACGCTGTCAGTTGGGTCTTAATATGATATAAATAACATAACATTAATAGTGCATTCCTAAAATACTCCTTGTTTGCCGGTTATATTCATTTGATTATCTATATTTTGACCTTGGCCGGGTAAAAGGTCAGATGTTAAAAGGTTAGACTCTGGCATTTGCAAAATTCAATTTAAAAAGTTAGTGGCGTTTGGTTTAACGGCACCGCTACCCTTAATATGGTAATATAGGAATTTCAAAATTTCGTTTTATTATTTGGAATCGTATAACTTTAAATATACAGATATCGTACTCGACAGGAATTTATACAGGGACCTTTTATATGATTATTCGTTCTAAACTATGTTATTTTCAGACAGTTAAGGAAATTCTATTTGTTTCACCAAAATCTGAGAGCGAGCAGCTTTAATAATTTTGAAATAAATCAAAGTGATATGATCTGTGATAAACTAATCTCAGTCGTAATATGTAATAGTTAAGACAAAATACTACAAAGATACGTTAAAATTTGCTGTGTAAATCTTTACATGTCTTATGTTACCTTCACTAAATAAGGATGTTATTATTTATTTTTTTATCATAGTACATGAGGTTACTTTCGTTTTACAGCAAAAACATTTGTACTAACATATTATAAAATGTGACTCTGTCATGGATGGATGTGTTTGACTATGTTCGTATGCTATATTTTTACTGTATTTTATATGATTTTTCAAACGTAGAGATAAAATGTAATGCAAGAATAAGCCTTCACGATACAGCAGTTTCAGTATGTAACTATTGCTTCATTGAAGCAGTTGTAATTTGATGAAATTTATTGAATATGCCGATTTATTGTTTAAAAAATGTCTGTTTTAAACACGAGTTTACGAACTAAAATGATACTTCTTGTGTTCTTCGGGGTTGTAATAGGTTTGGTGGAATACTTAAATATAATGAAGTACAAATTTGAATACAACAGAGTGCCTGTAAAACAAATACTGAGGGAAATGGTAACTGTCAATCATTCAAAAGAGGACTTTATGAGAACTACTAACGACAGCTCAATATTTATATATTCAGCTTATATAGAAGAACGGTAAGTGTTATTCTTTGATAACATTACATGCATTTCCTTTATTCCCGACATGATCTACGCCTTACACAATCGCTGATGACTAAATCAAAGACAAAATATAAATGACATCGATTGCAGTATACAACAATTCACAATTTAGTTTCAAGGATGCATATTGGCTAGCTGTACAAGGATTTATTCAATATGTCGATATCCTATCGCCGGGTTATTTATTCATCCCAACCGGGCAATGTTTTAAACGTGACTGCATGACGGAATTTCTAGGTCTAAGTTTGCAACAAAACAACACTTTCAGTGCAAAACTGACAAACTTTATTTAATGTTTTTTTTAAAACCCCCCAAAAAAAAAAAAAAAAAAACCAAAAAAAAAAAAAAAAAAAATTTAAAAAAAAAAAAAACCCCACAAAAAAAATTTAATGCATGTTTTTTTAAAAGGCATTCGCAGCTTTCCATACGTTATGAAATAAATATGATACTCCAAATAACGTCTAAAAGTATGTAACAGTCGGATATTTTAAACGTTTATCTATAACGCAACTCGAGAATGTAATTTAATGCATGTGTCTGGAATACTAAAAGGCAATTCGCAAAGTCGGAACGGTCATTTGCACGTTTTGCACGTGCACGCTATACATGTCATCCATATGTTGATTCAGTTCATGTCGTACCATTCATGCGATAGGGGCTATTCTGAAAATTATTTTTTTTCTTTAATTTTTCACTGTTTTCGATATGCCACGGCTTTCCGAAAACGAGCGAAATCAGGCAATTGGGATGCTTGCGGGTGGGTTCGGGTGCTGTCGGAAGACGATTGATCGTCTTGCAGCCCGGTACCAGCAGACTGGGGCTGTTCACGACCGGCAGCGACCTGGTAGGCCTCGTGTAACGACGGCTAGAGCCGATCGTTTCATTACGTTGACGCACTTACGTCAACGTCAATTGGCAGCCACAGTCACTGCTAGGCAATACGGTGTCTCAGGGCAGACCATTCGCAACCGGTTGCGTCGTAACGCCCAACCAATCAGGGCACGCCGCCCGTACACTGGTCAGATAATGACCCAACGTCACCGTGCTGCCAGGCTGTTATGGCCGCGACTTCATCTGAACTGGAGAAGGGCTGACTGGAACAGACTTTTGTTCACCGATGAATCTCGGTTCACAGTTAGTCATGCTGACGGAAGATTACGGGTATACAGGCGTAAAATGAAAGATTCGCCGATTGTTGCATTGTTGAGAAGAACAGGTTTGGGGGGAGGGAGCGTAATGGTCTGGGATGGGATCATGGGAAACCGGAAGACAGATTTGGTTGTTGTACAGGGCAACATTAATGCACAACGTTATGTTGCAGACGTGCTAAATGCATATGCCTTACCATTTATTCGTCAGCATGGTCCTGGTGTAACATTGATGAAGGACAATGCCCGCCCTCATGTAGCCAGGGCCACCACTCAATTATTGCAGCAAAACAGTGTCAACGTCATGCCATGGCCCGCGGTTTCCCCGGATCTCAACCCCATTGAGCACATATGGGATCAGCTGGGCCGCAAAGCATGAGCTAACCATTAGATTGACAATGTTCGCTATCTTACACGGGCGTTACAACAGGAATGGAGGAATTTGCCCAACGCACTGGTATTGCGTTACGTTACGTCGATGCGGCGTAGGATCATTGCATGCATTCATGCAAATGGTGGCCACACTCGGTACTAACGAGATTTACTGGATGTGCCACATTTCTTATTGAAATTCCATCTCTAAACATTCAATAACACCTTTCTGAGTTTTTGTGATTTTTGATTTTGACCCCTACCTCTCTTGACCGGTTATCTCTCGAAAAGTTAACAAGATAGCCAGATGCAATTAATTGGTTTTGATACAGAAATGAATGAACTTGTTTTTCTATTTTGATTCATAAAAGTAACCCTTTTGGTTTTCGATAAATCTTTCCTGAAATATGGAGGGACGTTTCTATTTTTGCTGAGTATATTTCCGGGTGTACATTTAAAGAAATTTGAAAAAAAAGTTGATGTTGTGTTTCGTCTAAGTTTATTTCATATGATTATATTAACTTAAATGCATGTAGTTTGTTTAACATATGATTGCAGTGTATCAAGTAGACGGAACAGATTACACCAATTTTTTCCGGCAAAATCTGGCTGGTTTGCGTCACCATAAGATATAAATTGTTAAACTGCTATCCTTCGTGAAAAAGAAACAAATTATAGTTACAAATACTTATTTTGCCAAGTTTTTACCTGTTTTACCACGTTTCCTCTGGTTACGGCAAAACTTTGCAAAACGGGTACCTGCAATTATATGCCTATCACGTGTGAGCACCACGTGACATGTGTTGGTTCTGCGCAATCCTTTATCGCTCACTATTTCAGATCCAACTGGCTTCGAGTTATCGGAATTACAAGCAGGCAAAACACCTCGCACGTGTACTGCATTCTAAGATATAAGCTTCTTGAACAACCACTGGTAGAAAACGGATACATAATTCATATTCCTGTAACTCACGGTTTAAGGTATTTTACCATCTTGTTAAATACATGTAACTTTTATATATTAGAATTATTTTATATTTTATATTTCGCTTCGTGTGGCCATAAATCATTCCTAAATGGTGAAAGGCCTTTTTTGTAGTTTTTAATGTATCTTTATTTCCTCAAAATTTTAACAGTGGTACATATGCAGAATTACATGTACATAAAATGGCATACATGGTAGTATATGCAAAAATACCGAAAGTGTTAACACATTCAATACACATTAGTTTATGTGTGAAAAAAATATTTACAAAAGCTTAAGCATATAAGCATTACTGATCATTAGAAGGAGATAACTGGTATATTTATCTCAAAATAAGTCAGTGGAACAATTTACCTCTATTCTATTTACACCATTACCACGAAAGCGAAATAGGAAACAGAATATTAGATATGAATTTATTCAAGTTTGACTGTGGCTTGACTTTCTGCTTTACAAATATATCTGACTGAGGTATTTTCACTATCTTGTTTAATAACTTGAATATATGAAAATCACTGTGTTCTATATTTTGCACATAATACATGTATATCTATTTAGCCATAAATTCTTCCATCCATGATAAAAGCGTCTTAACCACCTTCATACGTGTTGCAACAACTCTTTCCGCTCATTAAACTCAAATATAGGCTATATGTAATATACAGTGGTTTCAAGATAAGTATTTTCACAAAAGCGGAAACAAATTACTTGCAATCAAATTTCACGACTTGGTAATCATCCTACGAACAGTTTAAGGTAAATTACAAAAAAATACTTCTAATAATAACACTAATACTAATTATAATAATAGAAATAATGAAAATAATAAATTCTTTTTTTTAAAGTATCACATTAATTATAAAACAATAAGGCGACTTGGTACACTGGGGCAGGTGTATTTTGTATGCATTTGTGTTACCTGGTTTGCTAAACTGTTTACACATGTCACTATCATAATACTTTGCTTTGTTGTGTCTTGCCTTGCCTTGCCTTGCCTTGCCTTGCCTTGCCTTGCCTTGCCTTGCCTCGCCTCACAAAAGTGTATCTAATTTGCCTATTCCCAAAAATATTAATTTGTGATATCTAATTTTTTCTATCTGGTTATGAAAATTTTGTCAACTTTATGGTTGTCTGAACAAGAAAGTTACTTGATGTCAAAATAGATTTTGATTTGCTTTTCCCTTTAAAGTATTCGGTGCATGAAACAATATTGTGCAAACCAAATGCATGATGTCTATCGTACAAAATGAAATAACTTTGTCATTTATATCACCAAATTACAATGTAATTCAGCATATTTTTTCTTCAAAAACACGCACGCATTGCAGTAATATTACTACATTTTGTATTCCAAATCTCTAATGCTTCTCATTAATAATATGACTTTGTACAGGAACCATTAGGCAGTATTATATGACTTTGTACAGGTACCATTAGGCAGTATTATATGACTTTGTACAGGTACCATTAGGCAGTATTATATGACTTTGTACAGGAACCATTAGGCGGTATTATATGACTTTGTACAGGAACCATTAGGCAGTATTATATGACTTTTGTAAGGTACATTAAACAGTATTATATGACTTTGTACAGGTACCATTAGGCAGTATTATATGACTTTGTATAGGAACCATTAGGCAGTATTATATGACTTTGTATAGGAACCATTAGGCAGTATTATATGACTTTGTACAGGTACCATTAGGCAGTATTATATGACTTTGTACAGGAACCATTAGGCAGTATTATATGACTTTGTACAGGAACCATTAGGCGGTATTATATGACTTTGTACAGGAACCATTAGGCAGTATTATATGACTTTGTACAGGTACCATTAAACAGTATTATATGACTTTGTACAGGTACCATTAGGCAGTATTATATGACTTTGTACAGGTACCATTAGGCAGTATTATATGACTTTGTACAGGTACCATTAGGCAGTATTATATGACTTTGTACACGTACCATTAAACAGTATTATATGACTTTGTACAGGAACCATTAGGCAGTATTATATGACTTTGTACAGGTACCATTAGGCAGTATTATATGACTTTGTATAGGTACCATTAGGCAGTATTATATGACTTTGTACAGGTACCATTAAACAGTATTATATGACTTTGTACAGGTACCATTAGGCTGTATTATATGACTTTGTACATGAACCATTAGGCAGTATTATATGACTTTGTACAGGTACCATTAGGCAGTATTATATGACTTTGTACAGGAACCATTAGGCTGTATTATATGACTTTGTACAGGTACCATTAGGCAGTATTATATGACTTTGTACAGGAACCATTAGGCTGTATTATATGACTTTGTACAGGTACCATTAGGCAGTATTATATGACTTTGTACAGGAACCATTAGGCTGTATTATATGACATTGTATAGGTACCATTAGGCAGTATTATATGACTTTGTACAGGTACCATTAGGCAGTATTATATGACTTTGTACAGGTACCATTAGGCTGTATTATATGACTTTGTACAGGAACCATTAGGCAGTATTATATGACTTTGTACAGGTACCATTAGGCAGTATTATATGACTTTGTACAGGAACCATTAGGCAGTATTATATGACTTTGTACAGGTACCATTAGGCAGTATTATATGACTTTGTACAGGAACCATTAGGCAGTATTATATGACTTTGTACAGGTACCATTAGGCAGTATTATATGACTTTGTACAGGAACCATTAGGCAGTATCATATGACTTTGTATAGGAACCATTAGGCAGTATTATATGACTTTGTACAGGAACCATTAGGCAGTATTATATGACTTTGTACAGGAACCATTAGGCAGTATTATATGACTTTGTATAGGAACCATTAGGCAGTATTATATGACTTTGTATAGGAACCATTAGGCAGTATTATATGACTTTGTACAGGTACCATTAGGCAGTATTATATGACTTTGTATAGGAACCATTAGGCAGTATTATATGACTTTGTACAGGAACCATTAGGCAGTATTATGTGATTTTGTACAGGAACCATTAGGCAGTATTATATGACTTTGTACAGGAACCATTAGGCAGTATCATATGACTTTGTATAGGAACCATTAGGCAGTATTATATGAATTCGTATAGGAACCATTAGGCAGTTTATATGACTTTGTACAGGAACCATTAGGCAGTATTATATGACTTTTGTACAGGAACCATTAGGCAGTATAATATGACTTTGTATAGGAACCATTAGGCAGTATTATATGACTTCGTATAGGAACCATTAGGCAGTATTATATGACTTTGTACAGGAACCATTAGGCAGTATTATATGACTTTGTATAGGAACCATTAGGCAGTATTATATGACTTCGTATAGGAACCATTAGGCAGTATTATATGACTTTGTACAGGAACCATTAGGCAGTATTATATGACTTTGTACAGGTACCATTAGGCAGTATTATATGACTTTGTATAGGAACCATTAAACAGTATTATATGACTTTGTACAGGTACCATTAGGCAGTATTATATGACTTTGTACAGGTACCATTAGGCAGTATTATATGACTTTGTACAGGAACCATTAGGCAGTATTATATGACTTTGTACAGGTACCATTAGGCAGTATTATATGACTTTGTACAGGAACCATTAGGCAGTATTATATGACTTTGTACAGGTACCATTAGGCAGTATTATATGACTTTGTACAGGAACCATTAGGCAGTATCATATGACTTTGTATAGGAACCATTAGGCAGTATTATATGACTTTGTACAGGAACCATTAGGCAGTATTATATGACTTTGTACAGGAACCATTAGGCAGTATTATATGACTTTGTATAGGAACCATTAGGCAGTATTATATGACTTTGTATAGGAACCATTAGGCAGTATTATATGACTTTGTACAGGTACCATTAGGCAGTATTATATGACTTTGTATAGGAACCATTAGGCAGTATTATATGACTTTGTACAGGAACCATTAGGCAGTATTATGTGATTTTGTACAGGAACCATTAGGCAGTATTATATGACTTTGTACAGGAACCATTAGGCAGTATCATATGACTTTGTATAGGAACCATTAGGCAGTATTATATGAATTCGTATAGGAACCATTAGGCAGTATTATATGACTTTGTACAGGAACCATTAGGCAGTATTATATGACTTTGTACAGGAACCATTAGGCAGTATAATATGACTTTGTATAGGAACCATTAGGCAGTATTATATGACTTCGTATAGGAACCATTAGGCAGTATTATATGACTTTGTACAGGAACCATTAGGCAGTATTATATGACTTTGTATAGGTACCATTAGGCAGTATTATATGACTTCTTGTATAGGAACCATTAAACAGTATTATATGACTTTGTACAGGTACCATTAGGCAGTATTATATGACTTTGTACAGGTACCATTAGGCAGTATTATATGACTTTGTATAGGAACCATTAAACAGTATTATATGACTTTGTACAGGTACCATTAGGCAGTATTATATGACTTTGTACAGGTACCATTAGGCAGTATTATATGACTTTGTATAGGAACCATTAGGCAGTATTATATGACATTGTACAGGAACCATTAGGCAGTATTATATGACTTTGTACAGGTACCATTAGGCAGTATTATATGACTATGTACAGGAACCATTAGGCAGTATTATATGACTTTGTATAGGAACCATTAGGCAGTATTATATGACTTTGTACAGGTACCATTAGGCTGTATTATATGACTTTGTACAGGAACCATTAGGCAGTATTATATGACTTTGTACAGGTACCATTAGGCAGTATTATATGACTTTGTACAGGAACCATTAGGCAGTATTATATGACTTTGTACAGGTACCATTAGGCAGTATTATATGACTTTGTATAGGAACCATTAGGCAGTATTATATGACTTTGTACAGGTACCATTAGGCAGTATTATATGACTTTGTACAGGAACCATTAGGCAGTATTATATGACTTTGTACAGGTACCATTAGGCAGTATTATATGACTTTGTACAGGAACCATTAGGCAGTATTATATGACTTCGTACAGGTACCATTAGGCAGTATTATATGACTTTGTACAGGTACCATTAGGCAGTATTATATGACTTTGTACAGGTACCATTAGGCAGTATTATATGACTTTGTACAGGAACCATTAGGCAGTATTATATGACTTTGTACAGGAACCATTAGGCAGTATTATATGACTTTGTACAGGAACCATTAGGCAGTATTATATGACTTTGTACAGGTACCATTAGGCAGTATTATATGACTTTGTACAGGAACCATTAGGCAGTATTATATGACTTTGTACAGTACCATTGGCGTATTATATGACTTTGTACAGGAACCATTAGGCAGTATTATATGACTTTGTACAGGAACCATTAGGCAGTATTATATGACTTTATACAGGAACCTTTAGGCAGTATTATATGAATTTGTACAGGTACCATTACACTAGGCAGTATTATATGACTTCGTATAGTTACCATTAGTTTAGTTTATACTAATTTATTTTAGCTCGATTGTGCAGTAAGCTTGAAGCTTATCAAGTCACTCTCGAGTCCGCTTCCTGGAAAAACCAGTACTGGTGTCATATGAGGAGGTACGGTCGTGACCTTAGTGGGGCTCGGACCCACAACCTCCTGGATGAGCGGCAGATACCTAAACCTCTACACCACCGCTCACAATTAGACATTATTATTTGACTTTGTGTAGGAATCTGTACAGTAGGCAGTTAAATATGACTTTGCATAGGAACCTGCAGGCAGTATTATACGACTTTGTGTACGATCCTTGGAATTTAAATAAATAACTGACATTTAACACAAACAAATTGCTACAACAGACAAACTTTAAACATAAAAATATGAAGAAGCTACTGATCTTGACCAAATCCAAATGGACAAAAACTACCATTTAAATATAGGGTTAAAAACTCAAAAGCAAAAGAAACACAAAAATGCGACCGATAAGACAATATGAAGAACATTTATCTCCCTAAATCTTGCTTGGATGTAGTGAATCAGCATCTTTCTCACAAATACATGTTAATAATGTAGTTTTAATACAATAACCACACAGGTATTGTCAAAGTTACTGCCGGTAAGAAACCGTTGACTAAAATATCTAAACAAAGGTTTCTCTGTATTTTCTCCATTTCTGACATTCGGTAAGTTTGATAAGATTTCTTCAAACCGGTGTAAGATCCGATATGTTTTATATTCGCAGGTAAGTGGTTCCAATTTACTATGCTGTTTTATAAAAAGTATTTGTTGTGAAACCAATAAATTGTATAACATAGAAATTTGATTTATGTCTGTAAGAATGCAGATCACTTAATGTTCATGTACGTGACTTGGATATCTTATGGACATGTTTTAGTCGCAGTTGTTTGCACCTTTGCTCAATATGCATAGAAACAAGATCTTTAAAATCACTAACTGTTAAAGAAGTTCTACTACCGACATATTTAATAAACCTGATTACCCAATTTTTAGCTACCTGAAGAAGTTGTCTGGATTTTTTATTTAGACCACAAAACCGCGGAGAACAAGCAAAGCCGAAATGACATTGTATCAATGAGTTACAAAGTGTTTTCCTGAGGGATTTATTTTAAAATATTTCCTTGTCTATACATAGATTTTATCCTTCAGGGAACTTTCTTTACAATGTGATAACAGTACTTTAAAGTCCCAGAATCACTTTGAATTTACTGAGTATAGTAACATTGTGTGAATATATGAACCTTCTGAAAAATCCCCCCAAAACAACACCCCAAAAAAAATGATCTATCGAAACGGTTAACGTCATTGAGTGTGCTCACAAAAGTGTTTGTTCACTCGATTAATATCTCTCGGAGTCGTAGTCAAAATAACATTCAGGATCATCCTTGCTTGAATCTCAGAATAACTCAGCAATGAAAATAAGTTTCTAATTACTATTTCTTCTCTACAGGTACACGGCGACGTTTTTCCTTTGTAAGTTGACATATTCTATGAAACCAGACGAGGTTTCCATTTCTATATTGCCTACCACAGAGCACATTAGTAAGTTCCTTCCTGTCAAAATAATCGTTCATCAGCATAGCAAGAGCGTGTTCAGTGCCTGTGTGCCGCCGATACATTCGAAGTTTAATGACACCGCACAGATTATAGAGTGGATAGAACTGAACAAATTGCTTGGCGTAGAAAAATTCACATTTTATTTAAACAATGTGTCGATAAGTGTGCTGCATGTACTGAAATATTATGAAAGCAAAGATGTTGTTACGTTGTTGTCATGGATACTTCCACATGAAATAAGTGATTCAGCAGACGAGATACTACATTACTATGGACAACTAGCAGCGTTAAATGACTGTTTATATAGATCTAAAGGCAAGAGCCAATACATATCTGAAACTGACTTAGATGAAATAATAATCCCCCAGAAACCAGATGACATCACGTGGTCAGACATGCTGTCGAAACTTCCGTCTCAAAGTGTGTATATAATCAGGTCCTCTTTCTTCAATCAAACGAAAAATTGTTCTGTGATGATAAAATGCAAAAACAAGCTAGCAATTGATTCATTCAGGCTGAGAGATGATTTCATCTTACCGTCACATATAAGATCGAAGTACATTGCCATGGCAAATAACGTTATCACGATGGGTACACATTTCCCATGGCTACTGCGCACCGGAAGTGAATACACGGTGTCTCCGGAAGTAGCATTATTACATCATTATAGACGAACAAGTACAATATACGCTAATGTTACATTTAGAAAATTTGCTCACCTTGCCGCCATAAAATATATCAACATTTTAAAAATCAACTTGAAAAAGATGAAAAGGGAATTCTTATCTTTTTCTAATAAAACTGTCACGTTGTGAGTCATATTTGAAGTTTTTTTTGTGAAACCTTACTATTCCTTGCATAGGTGCTGTAATCAAAGTTTTGAAAAAAATATTCCGTAAAAAAGCATTTTCAAATTGAAGGAATGAATTTTTTTTTTTACAGTTTTAAGCATTTCATTTGTTTTGCTTGCGGTCACCGAGTGTACTTAGTTTTCTAATATTATGTAAAGGGAGATAAATACGTATGAGGTTGTGTAATCTTGTACGTTCGCTTAACAAGATTTTCTTTTTTGGGGTATGTGACTATTTTTCTTCCGATATCGAATAAAAAAAAAAAAAAAAAAAAAAACCAACAAAAAAAAAAAAAAAAAAAAAAAAAAAAAAAAAAAAAAAAAAAAAAAAAAAAAAAAAAAAAAAAAAAAAAAAAACCCAAACCCATACCCCCCCCCCCCCCCCACCCACAAAAAAAAAAAAAAAAAAAATTTTACAGTTTTAAGATTACATTGGATATCATAGCAGTTGACTGTGTCTGTTAATAAGTTCGAAATAACCAGGAAGTCGTGATAACAGTTATTCTACGCTTAGTGCGTTTTATTGTAAATAAAAAAGGCATCTAGACTTCCTGTATATTGCGAAGTGTTTAGTTTATAGTAATTTATTTTAGCGCGATTGCGAAGAAAGCTTGTAGCTTATCGAGTCACTCTCGAGTTTGCTTCCTGGAAAAACCAGTATTGGTGTCATATGAGGAGGAACGGTCGTGACCTTGGTTGGGCTCGAACCCGAAACCTCTGAGATGAACGGAAGTGTTAGAGAACGTGAAGTACAGTAATTTTGCGCTTTACTGAATAAAATTAAATCAAAAGTATATGTTATTAATAGTACCTAAGAGTTTGAATGACATCAAGAACAAATATATTAGAATAGTCCAAACCGTACACAAAGATCCTACACATGATGCGGAAGACAATCTAGAATTGGGCTGTGCGGTGGTGTGCGGCAACAAATGTAAATGCATACATTAACGTATGCAAATCAGAGCGCTGTTGGCGCTGAAGGCCTGTGGGCTATAGATGGCTCGGTGGAAATTATATTAACTCCGTGTCACCTTTTGAACGAATTGTATTTCAATGTCCTTATTTCATGACATCCCTGTCGGGAATGTACGTAAATAAATTTTATATATTTTTAAAAGAAATTTATTTGAGGTGATATTGACGTAATCTTTCGTAAATAAGGTTTTCAGTGAAATTACATCATAAATATGAAAATCAAACTACAAACTCTTATATCGAGCTCCGTACGTTCCGTAAATATCCGCACTTTTCCGTGATCTGCATATGATTATCATCTGTTGTCAGCGTAAGTTAGCATTAAGGTAGTACATGCCTAATGGACAAAACTTGATAAGCTTAATATGTTCACAATCTACATCTGTTAACTGACAAGTGTACAAAATTTGAAGACATTTCACCTTTAAATTAAAAAGATGTATTTTTTTGTTGCCCCACCCCTACTAAATATATTGGCGTTATCTAAAAGTATCTTAAAATGGTTGCAGGTATTTATGTGCTTTTGTTCTATGGTTACAAAAAATATTGCAGGCAATGTAGTTTACAAAACATGCATCAAAAACTATTATCAAGTTATCAAGATCTGTAGTGACTTTATTACACCATCTATAGCTCTTGTTATCAATCAGATCATTCGCATTGGAATATTTCCAAATAAGTTTAGAGGCATTTGTTATACCAATTTTTAAAAATGGAGATAAAGGCGACCCAAATAATCTATATCGACCAATATCGATTTTACCAACTCTATCTAAAATATTTGAACGACACGATGCTTCAGATCTTCAAAAATTTCTAAATTCGGCGAACATGATCCATTCCACTCAGTCAGGTTTCCGCCAACAGCATTCTTGTCACACTGCTCTTATTCACTTAACAAATACACGGTAGAAAGATATAAGTCATTAAGGAAAATAATGTAACATCTAAGAAACTTGAAGTAACTTCCGGGGTTCCTCAGGGTTCGATCCTAGGACCTCTTCTCTTGCTCCTATACATTAATGACATCGCCCATGAATGGACTCAGGTAATGTCGACTTATACGCAGATGACTCTACCCTTTACGCATCTAACTCTGATATACATGTCTTACAGAATTAACTGCAAACAAACTTGAACGCAATTATTAATTGGTGTAAAGTAAACATTATGTCGCTTCATCCTTCAAAACTAAATGTATGATAATAGCTACGATCCACAAACTAAGACGTAAAAATGATTTGCATCTAAAATTAAATATAGCTGACTCTGAAATTGAAAATGTAACTGCGCAAACGATTCTTGGTGTTTATATAGACAACGCATTATCATGGAAGTTACAATTACACACAGTTTGTTCCAAAATTAATAATAAAATAGCGCTATTCAAAAGAATAAGTTTTTATCTAAACGACGATATGAAAATAATGTAATACAATGCATATGTATTATAAACACTTGCATTGCTGCACCGTGTGGGGAGCAGGGAGTTAGAGCATTAACTCAATGTATAAACTACAAATTAGAATGGCGAAATTAGTTCGAAAAAAGACTCGAATAATTTAAATTCGTCTTTATTACATGAACTTCAATGGATGTCTTTTGCAGACAGGTTTCATTATCGTACGGCAGTCTTGGTATATAAAGCTCAGAATAACACGGCGCCTGTTTATATAAAAAATTTGCTCACCCTTTCCAGTAATAATGTATACATGTATTGCCTTAGATCTATTACTAACAATGACTTGGTAACACCTAAACAATAATCAAATTACATGAAAACCTCATTTTCCTATATGTCTGCACAATACTGGAACAATACTCCTACAAATATTCGCTCAGTTACATCTTTGAGCTTATTCAAACAGTCACTGAAAGCAGATGTAATTAAATATTTTAATTATTCGATAGATGTTTGTTAGGTGTAAATGCGATTATTATTTTTCTATTCTTGAGTGATTGTTGTTTCAATGTGTAAATGGAGTATGAAATTATTTCTCCTTTTCTATGTTACAGAAGGCCATGTTTGAACTAAGATGCTGTAAATATGTTGTTTGCATACAATTAGAATGTGGTCATGTAACATATTTGTTTGAAACTTTTACATCTGATCATTTACACTCATTTATGTTCACTTAGCGCTTAATTCAAGTAAGATTTTCACTGCAGGTATTTTTAAAATTTGATTTCCCTATCCTGGTTGCCCAACCAAGACACGGACCTATATACACATGGATTGGCAACTTCCGAAAATCGATAATGCGATATCGTAGTAAATGTTACCCATCATGCTTTGCGCGCGCTCGGTGTTTTAAGGGAATTTTCGGAAATTTTCCGATTTGTGATATTCGGCAGGGACCGCCAGACTTCACAATATTTTCAACAAACAAAATCGGTAACAGTTACGCCTTACGAAAAAAGATTAGCTTGGAATAAGACAAAAGTTGCATAAACAAAAAACAATACAAACTATTGAGCAATACATATTGAAGTAGACACGATTCAATTTGATTTAGGCCAGAGTGTTTTTATTTTTCGTTTTACGGGAGCGCCGTACCTCAATATTGCAAAACCCAAATAAGAAAAAGATTCGCATCAAATGTCTAGCACATCAAGCCGATGTGTCGCATGGATTTTAAAATTACATACCACAATTATTGAGCACATGGAGAGGACAAAGACTGCCATCAAACAGATCGAGATATTTGACAGTTTGAGACATGAAAAAGGAATTCTTGACAATAGTCTGATAATTTTGGATTATAGAAATAATAGTTTGGAATAGATAATGTTATGAGTAAGTTTTATTTTTGTTGATAAAATATATTGAACACGCTATACAAATGTACGTCGGTCGGCAAATATTTTTGAATGTTACATGCATACAACTCAAAAACATTTCACGTGTAGACACATTTCTACCGGCTATAATAAATTTGATTTTTATGTCCCGTAAACCCGTTCATTTACCTGTAAAATCCCGCGAAGTGACGCGATATTTCTCCGTACGCGAAGTCACTTCATGCACTCCCAAGCTCACTCGAAGTCACGTTATTTGTCTCCGAGTTACTCCCGCGAAGTGTGGAGTTCGCGTTTTTGCATAATCCTCCAGGCCTGTACTGTACGTCTGTAACAACTTGCGTCTGGAAAAAAAACCCGACCTACCTACCCTATTTCTTTGACCAATGTTACCTGAACCACACATATTTTTTTTTTAGCCTTTACACTTTTTGGTCGAAAATAATATGTCTAAAGTAACCAAGAGAAAAACAAGAGCTGTCCCTCACAAGTGACGAATGCCCCCGAAAGAGGTGTCTCACAGTCTTTGTCCTCTCCATGTGCTCAATAATTGTGGTATGTAATTTTAAAATCCATGCGACACATCGGCTTGATGTGCTAGACATTTGTGCCAAGTTATTTTAAAATCCTTCAATGCATGACAAAGTTACAGTCCGGACACGAATGTGTGCATATATACAGGATTCCATTACCTTCAAACTCTAAGTGTGACCTTGACCTTTGAGGTAGGGACGTGGGTCTTGCACGCGACACGTCGTCTTGATGTGCTAGACATTTGTGCCAAAATATTTTAAGATCCTTCAATGCATGACAGAGTTACAGTCTGGACACGAATTTGTAAGTGGGGACGCACAGACGGACGGACAGACAGACGGACGGTGCGATTTTTATATGCCACCCTTTGGGGGCATAAAATCTTTAGACCCAACCGGGAATCGAAACCCAGTATCTTTGGCATGAAAGGTGCACACACAGTCATGTCGCTAAAGAGGTATCCCAACAGCGAGGCTGTTTGAAGTGGCCTATATCACTACACTCTTCCCCTCTTTATGTTATGGCGCCGGACATCAACTGTGCAGCCTTGCAGTTTCTAGCCCATTATTGCTCCCCTGGTGGCCTATTCCCAGTCACCGAGTTATCAGAACTTATCCTCGTCGCCATTGAAGTAACTGAGAGGAGAACAACCTTTAGGCCAAGCCGAGAATTGAACCCAGTACCTTTGGCATGACAAGCTCACACTCAACCATGTCACTAATAATCATCTTGTGAAAATGACAGCTTGTTTTGCCTTTATAATACAGAACTATTATACAACAGGCAGTATGGAGTACAAAACAAGTGTGCACAACTTCAAAACATACATTCTCTAAAGGTTTCAAAAAAAAAAGAAAAAAATATGGAAGCTTCATTCTACATCACGCTGACAAAATTTTCAACATACAAAATCGATAAAGTTACTGTACGCATTACGAAAAAAAGATATAGGTTGCAATGAGACTGATGTTACTTACAGAAAAAAACAAAACTATTGAGCCATACATATTGAAGAAGACACGATTAAATTTGATTATTTTTCAAGATGGAGGACAGGTGGACGCTGGGAGTTTCCGAATTCGGCAAACCTCGGATATTGTCCATCGATGCTAAAATCTCGCATAAAATCTCGCAATACGCGATAAAAAGGTTGAACTTGTATAGAAGATACGAGAGTTGCCAATCCATGTGTATATAGGTCCGTGACCAAGATAGAGTTATTTTATCATAAGTAAAAATTGATACACATACCTTGCCTAAGGAACGATATAAATATAAGGCCTATTGTATTATATTTGTGAAATATTTGCATTAAAAATTATATATTTATATGAAATTCATTAGAAATGCAAGTTAGAAAAAAATATTATTACCTCCCTTTACCTATCTTGGCTGCGCACAAAAGATAGATTGGAAATAAATGAATTCAGAAGCTACACGTAGTTTTAAAACTTGCATTTTGGTTCAGAATGTTGAAATATTTTTATATCTATACAAGTCAAATGTAAAAGTAGATATTATATTAAAATAAAAAAGAAATACTCAACGTTTTAAATACTTTCATATTAAAGGGAAGTAATAACAAAATTTTATAAAAGTTAATAAAATGTAAATTTCTGATAGGGATCTAATTCTATGTAATGGGCCTTTTTGTTCATTAACTAAATCTCTAACAGAATATACAAAAAGTAAAAATTGTCATAAAATGTTGCTTAAAAGTAATTGACTGAATGAATAGTCAAAAAGATGGTTTACAAAAGTTATCGTCAGTTCAGTTTGTAATAACACTGTACTGAACATATTTTGTTACAAATTGTATACACAGTAAACACAAATTTAACTCAATTAATAGACTTCAAACTGTGTCAAAAAATAAAACCTTCTGTTGCAATTTACACATAAAATATTGAATTAAAATCAGCGATGTTAATCAGAAGAAATAATTGCATTTATTGCCTTAGGCGATTCTGTATTTCCGACTGTAAGTTGAAAATCAAAACTTTTGTTGAAAATGATTGCTGTTGAAATGAAATTACGATCAAAAATCAAACAGATTATGTTTGGAGGAGCAATTTTTATTATTGTGGAGTTCTTACATATAATGACGGTTAACTATGAACATTATTTAGAACATGTTAAGCAGCTAGAACGCGAAACAGAGACCAGTGACTCAAAAGAAGATTTCCAGAGAGTAACGGACGACAACTCTTTATTAGTATATTCTGCCTATATGGAAGAAAAGTAAGTATTTTTTATATTACCGTCTCAAATCAGTACTAAAGACGCGTATGATTGTGTGTTGTTGTTGTTGTTGTGTTTTCAAGCGGGACTGGGGGAGGAGGGGGTGGATGGCTAACAATTTGTAATTTCAGTTGACTGAATAATCTGCATTACTGAACAAATTTCGTTTAAAAAAACACAAGCATGAAAATTAAATTCTCCGGTTACAACCCTTCATTTGTCAGTACGTCCACTTCTCAAAATGTTATTATTATCATTGTTATTATCATTGTCACTATTTTTATTGTTTTTGTTGTTATCGTTGTTATAATATTAATCTTAATATTATCATCATCATAATTATCGTTGTTTGATTCCGTTTTCTTTCTTTTAGTCATTTGAAGAGAAAAGTCCTTCACCAGCTTAGTAGACAGTTTATAGTTCCGACGGACACCTGTACTGCGCGTCCAGATTCATTCAATATAATACACAAAGAGCAGACCATTCCGCCTATCCCTCTGTCTGTCTTCCCGTTGTCGTTATTTTTATTCCTTTTTTTCTGGTCCACAGAATAACTTGAATAAAGATACAATTTAGCATGAACAATCGATCGTTATTTCAGGACAGGAAAGCTTCGAGTGATCGGGATCACCAGCATGAAAAACAACTCACAAATATACTGTATCCTGCGCTACAATTCGCCAAAACATTCACGGGTTGTTGAAGCAGCTTTACAGCATATTCCTGAATCTCACGGGCGTAGGTGAGCTATAGATTTTATGATCCTTATTTAGAATAGTCAGTAATGTGAACCGTCAATTCATTTTAGGAAATTAAACAAAGTAAAATTGCACACCTGTACCTACTGGCTTAATTTAGGACAGCGATAGGATTTAGTTGTTATATCGCCAGTTCACAAATCTCACTTGTCCAGAAGTTCTACCATCACAAGCCAACAACAAAAGAAGGGAGCTTAAATGGTCATTTTTAGGTATCCGCATGACCTCATGTTAGTCGTCACAACGTTCTTAACTGATAAAATTTAATCTGTTTCATTACCTACCCGTTCCTTTTTCTCATAGCAACACTCTCTCCTCTCGAAAGTACTGTTGTCACCGCCTGTGTAGTTGATACATTGTATAAGCTAGTCAAGTTGATAGATTTAAACTGAAATAGAATAATTTATCTAATGTTGCTTTTGTGTTAGTGGTTCTTGATTTATTCTACAATAAACGGACTAACTGCTATGAAGCAATTTATGTGTTTACTTGGCGTTGCTTATTGGTGTTTCTTCTATATAGGTACGCGCCAGCGTTTATCCTGTGTTATTTGACAGATGCTACCGTACCAGACGAAGTCTCCATTTCAATCTCATCTTCCACACAACACGCTCACAATGTTCTTCGAGTGAAAAGAATCGTACAGCAGCGCAGCAAGCACGTGTTCAGTGCATGTGTGTCACCGCTCCATTCAACATTTAATGATACCGCACAGCTTATAGAGTGGATAGAACTGAACAAACAGCTTGGCGTCGAAAAATTCATATTTTATTTAAATAGTGTGTCAAAACATATGCTTCGTCTACTGGAGTTTTATGAAAGCAAAGGTGTTGTAACGTTGTTGCCATGGACACTTCCTCATACAATTGGTAAAGAAACCAACAAATTGTTGCATTACTACGGACAACTAGCAGCGTTAAATGACTGTTTATATAGATCTAAAGGCAAGAGCCAATATATTTCTACAACTGACTTAGATGAATTTATCATTCCACAGAAACCAGATGAAATCACATGGTCAGACATGCTGTCGAAACTTCCATCTTACAGTGTGTACTTGATCAGATGCTCGTTCTTCAGCCAGAAGAACAGTTGTTCTCGGAAGGTAAAGTGCAGAGAAAGGTTGACGATTGAATCTTATAAGTTGAGAGATGATTTCATCCTACCGTCACATAAAAGATCAAAATACATTGCAAAAACTGATGAAGTTGAAACGATGGGCATTCACTTTATTTGGCAAGTGCTAACCGGAAGTGAATACACGGTGAATCCGGAAGTAGCACTTCTTCATCATTACAGACGGGAAAGTAAAATATACACTAAAACAGCATTTACAAAGATTACAAACCGTGCTGCCACAAAATATAGTCGTAGTTTACTAAAAAACGTTGATTTAATCAAGAAGATGTTTCTATCTCCTCCGAATAAAACTGTTATTTAATGTTTTGTCTTTCAAGTCTTTCATGTTTTTGATACTTTTAAGATACCGATTTCGGAAACAATAAATGACATGAAAAAGATTCGCGTACATTTTAGTTACATATAGATCTCCAGAAATATAAAAATTAACTAAAGGACGCATACGAAAGCTTTTACGAAAACTATGCTATAGTGTAATTTTTCGTGATATTAAAAACGAAGAAGAAAGTTGAAATAAATTAAATTAGATAATAGTGCCTCAGCTCGGCTATGCTGAAAGGCTGGTGCCTCAAAATATATCCCTTTTTTCATAATCTTGGCAGAAAAACAGGGAGGCACCTGTGCCTCAGTGTAGCTACGGGCCTGGTGTATCTTTAATAAATTGTGTGCAACTTTTATTTATGTTGATCTGTTTGTTGGTGAGTGTCATGTGGCAAAAAAGTGTCACAGTCAGGGCCAAAACACACCACAAAATTATAGATTTATATAGGAGCGCTGTAATTAAATCGCGATAACCTTTTAACTTTGAATCACAAACGAGATAATAAAATATATCATTTCTCTTTTCTTCTGAATAGTTTTTTTATTTTTCTGAGACTTGATTGATTTTTTTTAAATTTAAAACTCTACCTATCATTTTGCTATAATATGAAAATAGGCGATACCTATATAGGGCGACAGCATAACGGGAATTTCATTTTTAGAAATGGTACGAATTTTCAGGGGACGCAAAAAACGGTTCAGGTTACGAGAATTATTGGTACCGAATAGCCATAGAGTCATGAATCAAGGGTAGATTGCCAAAAGAAATGGAGCTTTTTATGGCGTCACAAGAAAGAGCAACAAACTTTAGGAATGTGTGTAAATAGGATATCTTTATATTTCAAGGTACAAACATTCATTCATCGGAAAAGTGTTGCGTTTTTCAAAACAAAAAAGGCTGACATTTAATGACGTCATAATTTCTTTTGATAAATGACGTCACGTTGTTAACAAAATTTACAGTGGAAGTTTATAGACGGTGCAGCGTTTTAAGTATGTTATCGTATCGTCCAGGAGTCGACACTTTCTAATGTTGCATAGGCATATGACAAATCACTAATTTTATTGCTTTCAGTATTCAATCAAATACTCGTACATACGTTTACCTATAGTCGGGCCTCGCCTGTAATATGAAAATAGGCAATACTTATATCGGGCGAAAACCCCTCTCAGCGATTCCGCTCTACTACTGTATACTGTAAGGGGAAGTAACCGCTGTGGGGAGTGCGCTGAATTTCGAGGAATGATTTTACATGGAGTCATAAAAAGAGAAACCATTTTTAGAAATAAATATCAAGATGATTTATTCACATTTTAAAGTAAAACCTGCATTCATAGTAAAAATCTTGCGTTTGTCAAAACAAGATGGCAGGCAGCAACTGGAATATTTCACCTTAAAACTGAATAACTGAAAAATAGTTTTACAAGCTATAGTTCTCTGACACATTTCAAGTTTCATTAAAATTTATGATTGTTTGGTAACAGAATGTCATTTTGTTCATATTCAATATGGAAGTTTATTATATACTTTCATATTGCCCCGTTCACTTTGCCTTAGAGAGTTTGTTCAGTATTCTACGGTACTGCACGTTGGCAAGAAATAATACTGAACGTTGGCTAGAGAGGGCGGTCCTTGCGATCAGCTGTACGGACTATTTCATTTGTTTGCAAACATCGTTTTAATGAGGTTTATATGTGGAAGTTTGACAGTTTCTTACAATTAGATAAACTATGGTTTAAAATGAAATAGACTCTTGCATCATTTTCAAGTAGATGTAAAAGAGTTTCATTTTGAAAATGGTTCGAATTTTTTAGGGCACGCAATTCCAGTTCTGGTTACGAAAGTTACTGGTACGATTATCAGCCAAGTATTGATAAAGAAAAGTAATGATGTTTTGCATGTAGTCATAAGAAAGAGAAAACGTTTTTAGGAATGTATATCAAGTTGATATATTCACATTTCAAAGTACAAACCTGCATCCGTAGGAAAAGTCTTGCGTTTTTCAAAACAAGATGGCGGACGGCAACTGAAATTTCCTACCGTAAAATTGACGTCAACGTATCTCCTAATAAATGACGTCACATATAAACAACAATATTGAATCGAGTCTATTAATATGCAATAAAGAAAATGTACATGGTAAAATAGTACGCTAGTTGTCTGAGAATTTCAAGATTCATTTATTGTTGTTTGGTAACAGAATGTCATTTTGTTCATATTCAATATAAAAGTATATAATAAAAAGGTTATTGAACTTGTATGGTAAAATATTACTTGGAACTTGTTGATTTGGCGGGAACAACGAGCTTACGAAATCAACGAGTTCCAAGTAATATTTTACCATACAAGTGCAATAACCTATAATATTAAAAAAAGGTTATTGAAATTGTCTGGCGAAATATTACTCTTAGAACTCGTTGATTTTGTAAGCTCGTTGTTCCCGCCAAATCAACTCGTTCTAATTATTAATTCACCAACCAAGTTTAAAAACCTATAATACAGAGTACGTACACAATACAGGTCATATATCGAAAAATACAGAGCTGAGTAAACAAATACTGTACACAATACAGGTCATATATCGAAATATATCGGCTGGGGCAAAAAATACTGCTAACAATACAGGTCATATACACAGATGCTTGTGGTATGGACTCGCGACCCAATCTATACTTGTCCCTTGTTGTACGGAACGTATTTATATACATTGTCACCATAAACATGTGATCAGTAGGTAAGTAGAATAAGGAATTGCATCTGTAATTGGTTAGCTTACACGCAGTTGTAGGATGTATTTAAAGATACTGCAGTGAGCAGGTGCGAGGGTCAGGCCTGAGGGGGTGAGGTCCAGACCCCAAGCATTTGTGGTCATATATCGAAAGATACAGAGCTGAGTAAACAAATACTGCCCACAATACAGGTCATATATAGAAAGATATCGGCTGGGGCAAAAAATACTGCAAACAATACAGGTCTTACATAGAGAAATACAGATCTGAGGCTGCAAATATTGCACACAATATAGGTCATATATAGAAAGATTCATGATCTTAAAGAGTATAGTCTTAAAAAGAGTAAGAATCAAAAGATCTGGCTCTTTTATAATGGGTTAGATAAGATCAGCGTCTCTAGAGGATTTGGACCGTTATTTATCTTTATTTGAACCAAACATAGATGGAAAACATAAATTGGTAAATGAGGTCGAATATGAGCTAGACAAGGCCACAAAGTAGATAGCCTTTTTAATGAAAATGTTAGCCATTCATTGCGTTTGACCATAACTTACATTGTCGTAACTGTTTACACTATTCCCGTCCAAGTTTGCTTATATGCTGTGTCTGTGTAGTATTACCCGAGTTATGGACTCTGAGTAAAGAAATATTCGACACTTTACAAAACTATGGAATGGTGTATTTAAGTCTGATCAAACTTGCAAATTATTTGTATCAACATGAATTCTGAGCTATTTTCTCAAACCAATGAATGGCCTTGCGATAGCAAATTTACTGACCTAAATCTTGTATGTACTGGAACAACTTCTTTTACAGACTGCGCTATGAAGTTCGATAAGATAATTCACATCTAGATTTACACTCATTCTGAAGCCGCAGTGGCGCAGTGGAAGAGCGTTCGCCTTGGTATCGGAGGGTCCTGGGTTCGATCCCACCAGTTTTAACGCGGTTGTGTTCTTAGGCAAGACACATATATTTCCACACTGCGTCTTTTCTCGTTCGACGCCAAAATATTTCATGCTTAGGTTGTTGGTGTGTAGCTTTGTAAAGCTGTGCCCAAAAAATAACTGTACTTAAGAAATAATAAATGCCTCCCTGTATTTTATCGTTGAATAAAATATAGTCAGGAATTTGAATGCGTAGTAATTAAATCACGAGTGCGTAGCACGAGTGATTTAATTTTTCGCATTCAAATGACTGACTGTATTTTATTCAACGATAAAATACAGGGAACAATTTATTATTTCGATTCTAACACGATATTTTCTTTGAAAACTATCCCGAACTTTATTTAACGCGTAGTAGTACATCAGCGTAACCCTAAAACGCGAGATACGATTGGACGTGCTTGTTTACATACGTCACGTCATTACGTCATTTGAGGTACGTCGTCCTTGGAAAAACGTGCTGTATTTTATCGTAAAATAAAATACAGGCCTCTCCCTATATGTATTAGTTATTGGTCAAATATCAAATTTTATGGAATTTATTGCAAGCGAGCGTTAGCGAAGCGCCGCAATAAGTTCCATAAAATTTGATATGACCAATAACTGATTTACAGTTTGTCTTGCAAAAAGTCACGTACACCAATTCGGCATACCCTTTGAAGTTTTAAGGTCCGCCCATATAAAGTTTGATTGACAGGTTTTGAGACCAGAAAGTCGCATTACGTCATTTCAGTTTCAGGTTTCAAGTTGACAAAACTTTTACACGCGAATATTGGATTGTTCTTTTTTATCTTTAACAGCTGAAAGCAATCAAATGACATTAATTTGCAATGGAATTTATTAATGACGACCAGTTCTATAAAAACTTCTTTTTCGATGAAATTGATTTAGATCTGGATCAAAAGGATATCACTTTCACAATTGTTAACTGTTGATACTCGGCAGCTTTATGGCAGGAAAAGCAATGGATGTACGATCATTTCTGAAAACAAGGAGAACACTCAAGATTGTCAAGGTTTGTATATTTCTAAGCGTTTTATCTTTAATGCACTGTTTTTGTTGTAACGTGTTTTATCGTCAACTCATCTGCCGGTTGACGACTCGAAGGAAAATGACCATATACTCGAAATATTATTGCCTGACCATGTCGGGAGTTCGTACTGTTATTGCCTGATCATTTGTTTGCAATATAATTGTCTATTTGATGGTACTGTTGATTGTTTACGGTATTTTAAAAAGAACCGACAGGGGCGGATCTAGAGAGGAGAAGGGGGGGGGGGTCCGGCCCCCCAGTCCAAATAATTGTACTTCGGCAGTTGATATTGATATATTTTCTGATGTGGCATTATCCCCCACGTAACTAGCAGGAATTTACCTATCAAAATTATCTTAGGAGTACTGCTTGCTAGGTCTACGTCAAATTACTTGGACTACCCCCCGGTCTGAATCCCTAATTGGGCCCGTCTTTGGTTAAGAAACAGTAAACTGTACTTAAAGCTTATTTTGTGTCTCATTAGAATTAAAGTCTTCTCTACTCTTTTCTTGCAGGGAGATTTCAAAAGCCTTTATCTGCAGAAGATATCAAGAACAAGCAGAGAAACGCTGTTCCAGCAAACACAGCTCGGAACAATATATGGGCGTTAAATGTGTGGAGAGAATGGGCTGAGAATCGCAACCTTCAACCTGAAAGTGCGTCGGAACCGGGTTTCCCGATCCCCTTGGACATTGAGAAATTTCACTCCTACTTTGAAATGGACTATTGGCTTCAACGTTTTATCTGTGAGATTAAACGAAAAAATGGTGAACCTTATCCACCAGGAACTTTGCAAAATATTTCTGCTGGAATTCAACGTTATTTACGGACAGAAAAGTCCATGCATGCACAGACATTAATTACTAGTACATTGTAATTCGTGCACGTGATAAATCATGTTTTGTGTTAAAAGTTAATGTTGTCAATAAAGTTCCTTTTCCTTTTTTTATTGCATTTGTTTCACTTTATTCACTGGACTTTTCTTTTCAGTTCCTTTTGAGTATGCTTATTTGCATAAACCCCGCCTCCATTTGAGAGCAAATGTGACGTCACGCTCCAAAAATATGAATGGAAAATCTACAACATATTTTCTGCCATAAAATGCCAAACATATATTTTATGCGATATATTTTTCAAATATTTTGAAAAATCGAGCACTGTCATTGGTTAAGAAACTAGGGCATATATAGGAAAAGCAGCCGCTTGTGTTAGAATAAGAAATAAAATTTATCACGTCGTATTACTGCACAACATGTTTCGACTTTATTATACGTCTTCTTCAGATGCAGTAAATTACATAACAAACAAGTAATGTCACGTCCGTAAACGTTTGGCGTAACAGAACCGTGTCATACGGGGACAAAATACATAATTCAGTATAACAAAAACGCAATGGTTTTCAAAATAATATTTTAAGCAAATAAATTAAATTGTAGATATTCTAACGATATCATGCTGAGACAAAATGAACTCTGCCCAAGGGTCACATAATTATGTACATACATGTATGTTTGAAACTTCGTCCAGGGGTATAGGGGTGATCCAACCGTAACTGTTTACCCTCTTTCCCGTCTCATGGAATGAGACAAAACAAAATCAGTCAAAATGCCAAATTCTAATGCAATAAAGCTTGTTATAAGTGAAATTTGGAAAACTATTAATAGACCCTCACAGAATCATGATAGATACTGAACATAAAACGTAGTGCTGGATGGGGTGACACCCATCATATAGTTACTCCAAGTTCTGAAATCGCAGATCGTCAAGCTAAAACCTTTCTTTATTGTACACTTACTCTGTTACAGATCTGATACAGTTCACGGACTACTGGTACCTTTTTCAAAGACATTGCAAACATATCTTCTCAACCAGTGAGTGGCCAGACGGTTTAAAAAAAGTTTTAACGATAACATAGTTCAGTATATCTCACCAAAGTAAGCACTGGAACACTGAATTATCAATAACCTGTATCGTTTAAACCTTTTTCTTAGGCCAATGATCAATGTATACATGAATGTCACAACGAGAAAGACTCCGTCAGCATTGTTTTAAAGTCAATAGATCATGATTATACCATTATGTCAGTAAAACTAACATATAATTATGTACATGTATATGACCAAATATAAAATGATAATGAGGCTTTAATATTTACAAAAATGATCTAAAAACGATGAACAATCTTAAAGTCTTGGCATGACCTCTGCTTCAATTTTAGTACCATGTTCATCAATACAGTTCCATACCAGTAATGGAATGAAATTCATAATTAAATGGTTTGAAATATTGCTGTAGAGCTGTTTCTACTTCTGTTTGTATTTTAAGAACTTCCCGCTTTGCCTGCTTTTTAAAACAGGACATTTGGTAATCCTCGGAAACAGTAGAATGAGTTTTTAAACAGTAAAATCCTTTCTGTAGATTATAGTAAAGGTTCGGTATATTTATTACACGGCCGAGGTTTAAGAATTTCTCAGCCTTTTGCAGTATGTCAATTGGATTTCTATCTAAATCTTGTCCATCCACGATAAGGATCTGACCGAGGCGGAAATATTTTAACCAACGTTCTAGAGGACGGCTGTATATTGACCGTCGTAAATATATGCTGTCTCTGATGACGGATTTCGCTGTTGGGTTAAACACGGAGGTTGAGAACGTAAGTGAATTATCTTGTTCTGGATTTTCATTTTGCTCCTGAAAATGTAGACGAAACGCAGAATCAAAATAAAATGCGCATGCGTTTTTTTATTTTATTTAGCTGATGCAAATGTTGTCCTAAATATTGTAGCAGAAATTGATTGACATTAAACGGTACATATACTTTTCGAAAATTCAGGTACGACTTGGCATGAAGTATTTATTGACGTTTTAGATGACTCATAAGAGGTTTGAAATTTAGATGATAAAGTGAGTGTGGTGCTTGCTACATTTCAAAGTTTTGCGAATATTTATAAAACATCGAAACGATATGCAAGAGTCGATTTTGATACAATTTTGTTTTATTTAACAGACAGTTGATAAAACAGGAGTCAGTAAAACAAACAAACCTTCAGAAAATGATACCATGCTCTAACTACGAGAATTAGTTTTATTTCCGCATTCATTCTGTGAATTCTTTCCGGGGCTGTTTGCGAGAAAAAATAATTCGGTGATTTTGCCATCGTTACTTCGGATTTTTCATTCTACACACACTACTTTCTGTACCACTCCAGTCCTTTAATATAAGCGTTACTACTGAAAAAGTTACCAGACTCCATCGCTACCTTGAATAGAAATAGACAGAAGATATAAGCAGATGAAACCCAGGTACTGAAGCGACATTAATCACGGTCAAGTATTATTTCTAAGTCTATTAGAAATGATAAGAGCAATAGGTTACAAATACGGCTCGTTTAATGTTTTAATAAATGAATATATTTACTTGTTTCAAAGTGATAGAAAAGCTTTACTGGGTTACTTCTCTTACGTATTGACAGATTAAAACAAAAATACAGCGAGACCCTTTAAAAAGCGAAACAGCTTATCTTTAAAAAGTAAATGGCTATAATTAACGTTTGGTAGAAAAATGTGCTTAAAAAACACTTTGGAAGTAAACTTGTGAGAAATTAGTCTTATTGACTAATTGACATATAAAATAGAAATGTAACAAGCTGGGTGGAATTCCATTTTTACTGGTTTAGTCAAACAAGAGGATCATGGCCTAGTACTACAGTCAGCCCTGTCCTTGCGACCACCTGAGTCAAGCAACAACCTGACATATGCAACCACTTTAATATATTATATTTCTCTCTTGTTATTCAAGATGATAGCAATTTAATCTACGTTTAGAGACTATCTGTCTTAAGAGACCATACTTTTAGTTTCTCCTAGGTGATCGCTTAAGATAGGTTTGACTGTACGTTCAACAGTAATGAAATTCTCATACAGAAACGTATGTTTTGGATGTACTATTTGGTAACGCTCTTTTTAAGGAGAAAAAAATCTTCTTAAGAGATTAATGATCACTTTGAACAGTAGGATAACATTAACATTATCACAGCAAAAGGGAAAAGTAAATACAGTGAACTCCGTTTATAACGAACTCATTGGGGCAATCTAAATGTGTTCCTTATATCCGGAGTTTGTTATATCCATATACTATTTTCTTATAAAGTAAAGAAAAACTCTGACAGAGAAAATCTGTTCCTTATATCCAGATTTTCGCTATATCTAGAGTCGTTATAAACGGAATTTACTGTAAATGTAGAAAAATGAATACATGTGGATGGAGCTCAAGAAATGAAGCTAATGTCTCCATCCCAGCATCAGATGCTGCTATGATGATACAGGTCGGCAGTTTTCGTTTACAGATTTCATCGCTGTTAGAGTCACCTCCAGTTAATGCCTCTAGTAAAGTTTTTGTGAGAGAAGACCCATGATTTTGTTTCACACCTGTTAAAAGTTTTTGTCAAAATTAGGTTGAATCTCGGAAATTAATTTGTTAATTATGTGTATTAATTTACAATGGCGTGATGATCAGTCACATAAGAAGTTAATCATGATAGTATACCCGTATTGAGAGTTAAATGTTCATTACACATCAACTTAGCCTTCTTAGAGAAAAGGCAAAATGTTATACGCTGGTGAAAACAATCAGGTATATAATCAAAGCACTGAAAGTACTGATGGGATTGTTGTGTTGGCATGTGTAAATTAAGTTTAGGCAAGCAATACTGAAATGTTCAACTCCAAGTGATATACTGAATTGTTCATTCCAAGAAGTGACGTGTTCACTCAAAGTCAAACACGTAAAATGTTCACTCATTTATTTTGGGAAAGTCTGTTCAACTACTAAGTGGGCTTTGAAATGCTCAATTAAAACTGCTCAAATCCAAAGCGACTGCACTCCAGATGAAAAAGTTACGCTAAAAAAAGAAAATTTTCAATTTCAAGAAAACAATTGTCATTACTGTATCAGGGGCATTGTATTATGATAACGTGACAAGTTTTCTAACAAAAGAAACAATTAAAATGTGTTGTTTTGCTTACTTTTTTGTGAAAATATCACCCCGTACTAACGGGGTTGGCTCTTTGGTATCCACCAATATTTTTAACTCGCATCAAATCGCTGACACCGTAGTGTAGTAGGTTAAGCCGCTGTAAATTTTTGTAGCGCAAAGATCCGAGTTCAAAACCTGGCTCGGGTAAATATTTTTTTTTACCTTTTATTTTTAGCTCTTACACAAAGAAAATAATCTTGATGCTGACAAAATGAATATATATTGTTTTACAAAAAATAAAATTTACTAAGAATTTGGAGTGCAGTCGCTTTAAAATGTGAACACGAAATGGAAAATGTCAAGGAAATCAAAACTGGTATGCAATTCTCGCAAACTTGTGTTTCAGATTGCAAATTTGTAAATGAACTTGCAATGATACAGCGCTCAAAATGTAGTACTAAATAGCTCGAGTTTAGTTTGAAGTAAGTATCGTCAAACATTCATTTATAACTTCGGTTGAATCAGCCGTGAAAGCCATGGCACAGACGGTTCACAAACACTAAATGAGTATGCTAACTGATAAAAAGTACATTACTAAAATACATTGGATACGAATTTGCCTGTGCTGATGTTTATTTCAAACCGCAAGTGGTTAGTGGATACCAAAGGTATTATTAGCTCGGATAATAAAATCTTACGTGTGCTTATGTTTAGTTCAAACCGGAAGTGGTAAGTGCATACCGAACATGAGTTCAATTCGGTTAATGAGACTGTACGTACAATAATGTGTCAGAATGTCATACTTTTGAAATCTGTTTCGTCTGGATCTAACCAGCAACCAATAACTGTTATGGGTTTGGCTGATGTACGCGTAAAGTCTTGTTTTAAGGTCTTTAAGGTATTATTATGAGATGAAAATCGTATCTTGCGCCCAGCGCATGCACTCCCTAGTAGTGAAATTACCTACAGGAATTTCCATAAATTCTCAGCTTCTAAAGCAAAATTAAAATCTGCTACAGCAGTCTAAAAGCAGCCGAACAAATCATATTTGGAGAATGTATCGGCTTCTTATCATGATATAAACAATATTGATTATTCTACAAAATGCGCTCCGTAACAGTAGTTAATGTCTCAAGTTGCTTTCAGGTGAAACACCAAAAACAGACAAACACCAGAACACGATGCACACAATTTAACAGCAGTAAATGTGCGCGCGTAGTACACAGTTCTATACAGCGCTCCAATGTATATCCGTGTAGTACTTTTTCCGATAATGGATAAAGGTAAAAAACTGTCGGTATGTTAATTTATGTAATATACACGCAGGAAATTGACCACTTTTGTGGCATGTATTTTTTATGTCGGTGAATCAATGCATTTTTGCGAACATGCGATTTAATAGAGGATTTCATAGGCGAATATACAGTAAATATTACTCCGCTTGGAACCATTTATTTCAGCGGAGTTGCCTGTGTTTTTCTTTCGACAACCGTCCCAATAAAAATGTGTACAAGTTTTAAAAGATACAAGTTCCAAAAGGTGTTACATAGTCACGGTCCTGTACATTGCATTTCTGTTGTATCCAAGAATAAAAGCTAGATATTATTCTGACCTACTATTAAATTTTATAAGACACAACATAGATGGGATATTACTCGTAGAAAATGGTTTGCTTGCAGAGAGAAGTGACTGCCGGCGTGTAATAACCTCACTTTATACGTATATCTTATCATAAAGGACAAATTCGAATTCAGTCCGATAAACAAATCTTTATATATTCCAAAATTATAACCCAAAAATATTGCTGATCTTGTCAACAGCTTATTAAACAAGTTGGTTGCTTAAAAAAACACCGGATGGATAGTAATTAAACATATAATAAACAAAACAAGAGAGCCATTGCTCGAAAATAAAAGACTCTTTGTCAAAAAGATGATAGTAAAGGTCAGCCGAGGGCACATATGAGTATATTTCACGCCTGCGGCTTTAAAATCAAGGCAGAAGGTCAAAAGGTCAAGATGAACGTATCTTGTAAGTTTTTACGAATCTAATTTACGTACAAAAAGGTCATTTCCAATAAACGTGTAGTTGTCGTAAAAAGGCCAATACAAGTTATAAATTAGTAGCAAAATCAACCTAATATTTCCGATTTTTCTGGAAAAAAAATCCAATGATATTAGCATTTACACGAACCCAATTATCACAGTAAAAATAAAACTTGAAATGAGCTATTTTACAATTTAAAAATAGTTGTAACTGGACTCTCTTCAGTCGACATCAGTTTTTTTTCAATGGTCTGCTATGACCCTATTGGAAATATGCCGTAAGGAATATCATGTGTTTTATATTTGTCATAACTGCTTCTGTGATATATGAGTTTGATCATTATGTGTTTATGCGATATTGTTTATACTCTATGATAATTATACATGTATTTTCACGAATATCGAAGTCGCCTAATCGAAGTCGCTTTATAATTTATTGCAAAGTTCTAAAAACAATGTTTAGGAACCCCATAGAATAATAACCCTGGTCATTATTTTTTTTGAAGAATAGTGACCCCCCAGGAACTATGACTGATTTTAGGTGGATTTGAATCGAAGAAACTAAATGTTACACAAAGGATATTGTAGCTGCAGGGAAATAAAAAGAGATACGATTGTTTATTCACAATTTTCAATCCTGTGTTTGACCTTTAACCTCTGAGTGTGACCTTGACCTTAGACCTAGGGACCTGGTTCTTGCACAATACACCCTGTCTTATAATGGTATGAAAATCCTTCAGTACATCCTTCAGTACAAAATCTCATTCTTCAATTTGACCTTTAACCTCAAACTGTGACCTTGACCGCAGACATAGGGATTTGTTCATCTGTATGACTCTTTGTCTCATTAAGGTAAACAGTTATGCATTGTTACATAAATATCCCTTCAAGTATATAGAAGAAATGCTCCGGACAAAGTCATTCTTAAATGACACTCCTTCTCATTGAGGTTAACATTTATGCCAAATATAAACACGATTGCTCCTTGCATGTCAAAGTTATGGTCCGGACAAAATCAGTCTGGACGGACGCACGGGCTCACAGACGCACGGATGCACATACACCGACTGCCAAAAGCGGCGACTATGTCGAGCTCACCGCAAGTGGGCTCGACAAAAATGATCGAGGGTCATTACCATCTTACGGTTACTTTACATTGTTTCACCGGCCATCAAATATATCAAGTTTGATATGTGTTTAATCTGTGATAAACGTATTGTGTTATACAGAAAAAAATGTATAGTGATGTTTTATAATCATAAATAATTCTGTTCTGAAATAATTTCCTGTTAATAATCACCACTCAAGGGCCACACGAACGCAGTCGATAACTTTCAAGAACACCCGATCGAAATTTGACCAAACATTATTTATACAAATTAAAGACATAATACAGACCACACCTTCGAGTGGGAATGTCTAGTTCCCATACAATGTGTTGGGACCGATCGGATCGACTTGTATTGGTTGTGTTAAGCAGAATCTATGCGGCATAACTTAATCAACCATATTTGATTGTTTTAAATATGTTTTTGTTTTTTTTTCAAATTGATCAAAATGTGACGTATTCGTTGAAAATTTCGTTTTTATTTGCCTTTTTCTGCATGTGAGATATTCGTTTTCGTGTTCCTATAAAATTCGAAGTCAAACGTATACATCACATAATATGTGCCATATACGTTTCACGCGAAGACTATTTTCGACCGAATATATCACACGTGTGACATATGAGGTCGAATTTCTCTCTGTGATATATACGTTCCGGAACATATACGGTTCAACAGTGCTATGTGCGAATAACAACTGTAAACATGCGCTATGCGAAAGTAGTGCAACTCTTCTCTTTGAATGTCGCATATGATAGGAACATATTACAAATAAAAAGAGTACATACAACTTCAAACGATTGCAGGAAGGTATATAGCTTACGGGCTGCATTACACATTTTTTTCTGTTTTAGAAATTAATGCGCTGTTAGCTGATTACGGAAGATAATCATATGCATATCACGGAAAAGTACGGATATTTACGGAAATTTACGGAAACGTACGGAGCTCGATATAAGAGTTTGTAGTTTGATTTTCAAATTTCCGATGTTATTTCATTGACAACTTTGTTATTTACAAACGATTACATTATATATTTACCTACAAATACTGAATTTCTCTAGAAAAAGATATAATTTACGTACATTCCCGTGATCAAAATCACCCGTCATTTATCGAGGACGCTGCATGTCAAGGCCTAGTGAACGGTTTCACCGATTACAACTACAAGGTAACCCAGAATCATTTTTGGTTTTCTCTGTTATACACATTGTGCAGTACTGTATTTATATTTCATTGCTGGTTTTGCTTTGTTTATTTCTGTTTTAAGGTCTTGTCCTTGGTACACAATAATTTTCGATCCACATCATCATATCATATCGCTTGAAGTTGTACAAAGCGCAGATCGAATTATTTTTATTGGCTTAAACAATTTATAATATTGACTATGTGATTATTTTTCATTTAACGTACGTTTATAATAAAACAAACTTCCCTGCCACCCATATATTTGTGAATCATTCATTCTGTGTCATATATTGAATTTCGTCCTCTGCACATTTCGACCCGCGCTTTAGGTAACTTAAGGTTCAGCGCAAAACACGTAGGTCAAAAGTTGTTTTTCGGGGGAGTTAACCTATAGCCCCCAAGCTTTCAGCGCTCACAGCGCTTTGATTTGTAAGACTAATATATGTTTTAACGGAAGAGTAAGCTGCATCATCAATACTTCCGTGGTTAAGAAATGTCCAGTCATGGTTTCTTCTAAGCGAATTAATTAACTCGTATAGTTTTTTCGACTCGACGTAGTCGTATACCTTTTGATTTGAACTTCCGTTGGTATGGACGCGTTGCTAACCAACTTCGTTATAATGTGACCAATCAGAGTCTGCAAATATTGGCTAGCGTTTCGGTACCGGAATAAGCAGGTACGCCCGGGAGCCTTCTGAAACACAAAATGTGTATATTTTTTTATATTATAGTTATTTATAATAAATCATGTTGCAAAAAAGAAAAACAGAACACGTTATGTCAAGGTTTTTGGACAGTACGAAGATTACTTTTGTATTTGTCCGGGGCCGGACCTAGCGTCATTGATTATTGGCTAGCGTTTCGGTACCGGAATAAACAGTGTCCCCCCCCGGGAGCCTTCTGAAACACAAAATGTTTTTTTCGTCCCTACTCGCCATCTTTTTTTAGTTTTTGTAATACCATACCTTACGTTAGAAGGGAGGATTTAATTCGAGGTCGATTTTAATATGAATGTGTGTACCATAATGGTCGCTTATACTACGTTAGGTCGCGAAGACTCCAGAATCAAAATGTTATATACTATCTGATATTGCTATTGGATCAATTCACGTTCCGGAATTGTTAGTTATGCGAGTAGGTTCATCAATAACATTTTTCAAATTGTTTAAATTAAATATATCACGAAATTTGCGGTTTGATAGATTAAGATGATCTTCATTTCTGTCTCCTAAGATGATGATATTATTATTTAGTTCGCCGGCTTTTTCAAGACAACTATTGACTATATTCCAGAAATTTACAAGTGAATTCGGTGCCTATAAACCATACATACGAAAAATGATTTAACTTACTTCCATTAACACACGGTATGCACCATGTCTATCATTTTAATATTCGCGAGAGGTGTGAGGCAGTACTTAGAAAAAGATATAGATAGGAATGTTACACAATGACCGTTTGCAGCAATACCTCCATGATTTAGCATAGCATATGTATTTGCATAACGGACGCAATACAGCATATAAGTTGATGTTCAACAAGAGTTAAGTTTTGTAGATCAGGCTTTATTTTAATAGAATTTTGTCCGCCGAACAGTGTTGACAAGTATTTGCTGTACCATCATTAGACTCAAACATGCACTCCCCTGTGTAACCTTTAAAACCAAATATTTTTACAGTTTTATCTGTTACATTGTTAGGTGATCTAAGAGAATCATTTTAGTTTGAAGATGTTTTTGCTGGTAACCAGATAAGGTGGCTAGCTATCACTACACATTAAGATGTACCAGACTCTTGTTTAATGAATATAGTCCATCATTTTTTTCCATTTAGCAGATCTTAAGAATATGTTTTATTATTATGAACTGTTGCTTTGTGTAAAGATTGTGTCTCTGCATGTGCAGATGTACTATATACCTTTTGATATGGTGCTGTTGAGTGACAGATTTTTCGTTTTAATGCAGATCTACAGTACAGAGCAAGGGGTGAGGTTTTGAAATAATTGTGGTCATGTAGATCTAGTAAGAAAAAGTGGACAAGTAATCATTAGCTGCCTTTGGTAAGGGTATATAATGTTGGTCCAAACGTTTGCTGCTTTCATCTCAGATTTGCAGTATGACTGAGGTCAAATGAAAAATACTTTTTGTTGTCTTTCAGGCATATAACAGGATCTAGACTGTAATTCTGCTCATTTAAAGCATAACAGGCACGTTGGTTTTATTTCTTACCGAAATTTGGTTCATTAACATTTGAAAACCACATAACTAAGCCATTATGGTTCTTTACCATGCGAAAATAACCGGCGTAAGACGACAACGATATTTCGCTGACGACGGAAGTGAGATTTCAGAAGAAAATGGTGGCTTCCTGCAAATCTGACATTTTTGGACACGAAAAATCAGTTGGACAGTATATAGATTTTTTTAATTTCTGTTTTCTTTTATTTATTTCTTTCGCACATGCTATTTAAAGGCGGTACAAGCCCTCGCGGGGCCCTTTGTTACCCGCTCGGGCTTACCCCGTAAAATAATGTCTAATCATTTCCATGCTTGTAAAGGGACATTTTACCAATTCATGTTCATACGAGTCATTGCCATAAATTCTTCATTAAATGGTTGGAAATATTTCTTTAACGCATTCTCTACCAGTGGTTCGATGCTTGGATGTGTTCGTCCTTTTTCACTGCCGAGACACGACATTTCCAAATCTTCCGGAAGTGTAGAGTTTATTTTCAAACAATAGAATCCCTTTTCCTTGTTTAAATATAGCCTGTCCTTACTTATTGAGTGGTCAATGCCTAAAAAACTTTCAGTTTTGCTAAGACTTCGAGTGGGATTCTTTTTAAAAGTATCCCCATCTATGACGAGCACCTGTTTGTACGGGAAATACTCAAGCCAACGTTTCAGTATAGCACTGTATGCGGACTGTTGGACGTACGGACTATTTCCTATAACCTTGTTAGTCTTATTGTCGTAGACACACTCTTCGAACGAACGTGCCTTCAAACGTTCTGGGTGGGCACTATTTTGCTGAAAAATAACAAGAACAATCTTTTTACACGTGTTTTTACTCCGACATGTATGCATGTTCAACTAAGTGTGCTGTGATAATTTACGGACGCTCTGCACCTTCAAGAAATCGTCATTATTTGATATCAATTTTAGTGTGCAACTTCGAAAACGACTTTTATCATTCTATGAGATTTGTAGTCATCAGACGGCAATTACTAATTTCTTGACGTCATAACCAAGTTTCAAAATACCGACTAGCGTGTATTCATCCAGTCTTAAACAAAGGACTGGGTACAACATTTAAGAAATTATTATGACAAGAAGGTACTAGTCTCAAATCAAAAACAAAATCCATTTTAGAACAACTATATTTCTTCACTCTTTTACCAAACTTAATTATAATATTGTTTTGCAACGTTTGGTAAGATAATATCGTCCCCTTGGTCCATCGAAAATTTTATGATGTGTCCATTGTTAGTATCTCATTGACGTCATACATTTGATTTTTGGCCTGGGGCCAAAAACCCCACAGCCCAAAGAGTAACCACTTCAACCCTGCATTGCCGTGCTATGTGCGAATAACAATGTAAAAGCGCTATGCGAAAGTAGTGAAGACAGACAGATAATCTTCTGTTTGAATGCCGCATATGTAAGAACTGTTACAAATAAAAATAGTACATAAAACTTCAAACGACTGCGGAAGGTATTAGCTTACGGGCTGCATTACACTTTTTTCTGTTTTAGAAATTAATGCGCTGTTGCTGATTACGGAAGATAATCATAGCATATACGGAAAAGTAGGATATTTACGGAATTTACGAAAACGTCGAAGCTCGAATAAGAGTTTGTAGTTTGATTTTCAATTTCTATGTTATTTCTTGACAACTTTGTTTTTCGAACGTTACATATATATTTACCTAAAAATAAATGTCTTAAAAAAGATATAATTTACGTACTTCCCGAGAAGGAACTAACGTGATCATTCACCGCCATTTACGAGGACGCTGCTGTCGAGGCCCAGGAACGGTTCCACTGATTCACTACAAGGTACCCAGAATCTTTTTGGTTTTCTCTTGTTTCCTTGTACAATCTGTTTTATATTTCATTGCTGGTATTGCTTTGTTTATTTCTGTTTCAAGGTCTTGTCATTGGTACACATTTTCGATCCCATCATCAGATCATATCGCTTGAAGTTGTACAAAGCGCGATCGAATTTTTGTACTGGCTTAACTTTTATAATGTTGCTATGTGATTATTTTTCTTTAACGTACTTTCATAATAAAACAAACTTCCCTGTCACCCAATATTTGTGAATCTTCTTCTGTGTCTATTTGATTTCGTCCTCTGCACTTTCGACCCCCTTTAGGTAAGTTCAACGCAGAACATGGTGAAAAGTTGTTTTTCGGGGTACCTAGCCCCCGGCCCCCCTTTGTTTATAAAGTGTTCTTGATTTATTTAACACATTTTTTATTACAATTTCAGATCTTCGTAGTTGTGTACGAGCTATACGTTAGAGAATTATTCTGGTGAAGCACGAAGAATGAGATTATCCTCAAGGGAGTATCTAAATACAGTGGTTGTGATGGTATACGTGCACTCGACTGAAAACATTTCAGGCAAAACAAAACCGGATTGACGACTACCTTGAATTTGACTGAATGGAAAGGGAAATGGAACATCTTCATAGTAGCTTTATTTGCGGGGATAACTATATCCTGCCTCTCCCGGACCGCCGCTTTGATACATTAACTTGTTTTCATACTGTTATATAATTATGAATCTTTCTCCATTTTGTTGAAAGCACACTTATGTTACAGCCACTTGCGTTTTGCAAACGAATTCCATTACAAAAAGTAATTGTTTGAGACTTAAATTACATCATAGGAACATCTAATAACTGCAATATACTTACTTGTAAGAAATGGGAGAGAGCTCTTGCAATCGGATTTCTTACTAACATAATAATTTTCATATTTGGATCCATTTCGTGGATTCGTTTTGGTGCTAGAGGCGAGGAAAAATATTGCGGTGACTTTTCCATGGTAACCTGGTCTGCAGTACTACACATCATCCGTTCCCTGTACCAGTCGTACCCATTCTTAAATTGCGGACCGTTGAAAAATGCCATGGCTGTGTATCCGAATTGCATTGCTACCTTTAACCAAAAGAAAAAAATGGTAATAACAACTGTAAATATTGTTATTTCAGGGTAGTATCTCTTCAGTTTGTGGTTAAATTAATTCATACTCTTTTTATATATATTAACGTATTTTCTAATTGATCTCATTTAGAAATGCGGTAAATTATCGTACATGTACATGACTTTAACATGATTCCTTTACCAAGACTTTAGAAACACTTCTTTTTTTAGATATTCTGTCGTATTGTTCTTTGTATCACATATTCCAACATATACTTAGTTGCAAAAGAAAGTGTGCACTTTTGTATTTTAAATATCTCCATTTTGATAAACGTATCGGTGTCAAATTACGAACACTTCATTTATGCACTATTTACTGTTGATTGAATGTGCTATCAATGCATATGAAATTCAGTATACATTGTTCTCAATTTTGATACCAAACATCATATATTTCTGATAAAAATGATATATAAAATCAACAAAAACCTAAGTGCACACTTTCTTTTACAACATAGTAAATAGTAGAGTATAAACACTGAGCTATATGTATGCATACACTGTACTATTCTTGTCTAGATCTTACCTGTGGATGAAGGCCAAGAAAGGTTGAGAACGCCTCTGTGCCTGCTTTCATAACCCCAATGATGATACTTTTTGGTAACCGTTTCTTACACTTCTCATTCGACATCAAGTCAAAGCGGCCTGTTTGAACGAGTTTGTCCCGAAGTCTTTGCATGTATGAATCCTGTTGTCGAGGTAGTTCTGTCTCGTTTAATGTAGCGGAGTATTTACGAACAAGCGATTGAATTTGTTCATTGGCCTGGGGAACATTTTCATTCTTTTCCGGTTGTGCTTCATATCCAGTATCTACCTCTTGTTTGGTTTCTGCATTAGCCACTGGTGCCGCGTTTATTCTTTGATTTAAAAATTGATTTAGGCTCGGATCTAATTCCATCTTAATCTTTGGCGGTTGTTTAATGTCTGTTAAAGGCAACTTATTTTGATTCTGTTTCATTTCACTTACTGGTGTTTCTTTTGCAACAATGTCTGCCTTTCCTGTTTGAACATCATAGTTCCCTTCCTCGGCTACGTCTAGTTCCTTGGCATTATTTTCAGAAACTTTGTCTGGAATTGTTTCAGCAGCTTCAGCACTGTCTGCGGAGTCATTAACTTCGTTACGATCATTAGCTGACAACGCATCGTTTGACATCGTAACCTCATCGTGCATAGTTGCGTTATTTTCATCGCCGATCCCTTCAGTATTTGAAATGTTGTCGTTTGGTTTATTTTCGATTTTAATTTTCCTTTTTAATATATCCTCCATGTTGTTTTCTGTATCAGTGATATCCATGGTTGTGGTTGATTTTGTATACGCAGTGGTAGATGTTGTTTCTTCTGTCACCGACTGGAGATCTCCGTCTTTCGTATCCCTGATAGACACCGCCGATTCTTGTATTACAACTTTCTTGTGTTCTTTATTACCAGTAGCTTCATGTAACTCGTCACCAGTCAGCATTATGCTTTCTTCTGCACGTTTTTCTCTCAATGCAACTAAACAAACAATTTATATGTAAACTAAAACAATGTCTTATGTCATTGGAATGCTAGTGAGAAAACATTTTATGCCATTGTTACAATGGTACGAAAGAGGGCGTGTATTACAATGTCGAAGATATTGCTTTTATATTTCTATCGCAAAATCAGAGGCATTGAACGCCCGTTTTGAATCGTTTCTTCCAGCTACTGTAGACACAATTTTGAATAGTTGTAAATGCTAGAAATCGAGATTAAACTTTCAGAATTCATCGCCTAATTAGACAGTGAGTCAAACTTGGAAGATAGCAGTTTATCCCCATTTTATATCATTAAAAAAAGCAAAACCTATGTACCGGCGTTTTCGTCAATGAAAAGTACAATGTATATAATATTACCATTTTGAAAAAAAGTGGAAGCTGTTAGTTGTAAAAATAGTTAAAGGTTTCAGAATTTATAAAAAGGTTAATAACTCATTACAAGTGGTCTAAATTTTGAGCATTTTCACTTTCAAAAGACTACTTTATATTGGCACTAAAATGCAAACAAATCTTACTGCATGTACATTCTTATATGATACATTATACCAATATGAATTTAAATGACAAACCTTTACGATTGTATTCAGTTTCTTTTAAATAAAATATCAAGACCAGACCGACGATGATCCCTGCGGCAACCATAGTTGACGTCCTCATGGTTTGAACCCGGGTTAAAAGGGCACGAAGTCTGAAAAATAACAGAACGTGCTAAAGGGTAGTCTACATGATAAGCTAAGGTTATACATTTTTACACCAAGACCTTTAAACACTGTAAATCATGCTATACGCACATTTATTTTCCTCAAAAATCTTTTTGCACAATGGAAATTTCCGAAGAAAGCTTTTAGGCTGTCTGTTTGTTCCAAAATAATGTACAATATATTTATCACTATGAAGATAATCAGTTTATACTAATTTATTTAACCTCGATTGTGACGAAAGCTCGAAGTGTATCGAGCCACTTTCGTGTCAGCTTCCTGGAAAAATCACTACTGGTGTCATATGAGGAGACGGCCATGACCCCAGTGGGGCTCGACTGCCACACGCAACCTCCGGGATGCGCAAATTAGAAGGACCATTGTAAATTGATAGCGTTTCTGCCAATTCTTGTATTTGTGAAGTCACTCCGAAAAAAAGCACGAAAAGTTGACTGAAGTACATGTACACTGTTCAGTGTGCTCGCCTTTTGTGGGTAAAGACAACGAAGTTTGCCAGTAGAAATAAATCCATGTGTCCTCCCATTTTTGCTTATTTCGCCTTAAAGTTCGTCATGACCTCATGGCTTATATGACGTGTGTTTCGGGTGAACAAGAATAGGCATGCAGAAGTCAGCCAACGTGTAAGCTATCGTATTGAAAAACAGTCGTAACATTTATAAATGCGCAAAATATTATGTAGTGATAAACCTAATTAAGATCGATTTTATAAAAAAAAAAATACGTTGGCATTCGGGATGATTTATGTCACATGGATGGATTATGCGAGTCTATCATATCCGACTTTTAGACCCTGCATATAAACTCTCACTGTTCTAACCGTATTTGTTAAAATTCAGAGCAATATGATGTAATGTATGTAATATACAGTAAACTCCGATTTAAATTTGTTCCTTATATCCGGAGTTTGTTTTAACCATATATCATTTTCATACAAAAAAAAGAGAAAAAAAAACAAACTCGGGCAGAGAAAATGTGTTCCCTATATCCGGAATTCGCTGTATCCGGAGTCGTTATACGAGGTTGACTGTATGTCATAACAAGTCATGTTCCCCCGTGTTGTCAGGAGTCAATTCAATCAACTACAATGTATATGATATCGTATTGAACCTATTTACGTTGTCAAAATTGTAGTCACGGTAGACAGTGTTTTTGATAAATGATGGGTTCTAATACAATATTAGGACCCAGAAAAATGTAAACACATTATCCATTTATCAACATTATGAAAACAACTACTAAAAGTTTTAAGAGTATAACAGGTCTTACCGTTTCGCCATATTTAGTGTTTCTCTTTTATTTACTTCAGAAAAGCATCCGTTCACTGTGTAGTCATTATACCAACGTTATTGTATGTCATATCGCACAGTGTTTTAATTAAAAAGAAAAAAAATCTGCACAAATATTTTGCCGAAAGCAATTACAACTGTTGATTTCATGATTTGTAGTAGGGGCTGAACTTATCGTTTTCTCAGTGTGATTGCAATCTTAATTGCCATCAGATGGTATACATGTATGAAATAACACACAAAATTAATTTTCTTTTTATAAAAAAAATAGTCATTTGCTACGTAAGCATGCTTTCATTTTGATGGGAAAGTTACCGGAATTCCAAGTGGCCCTGGAGTCGTGTTGATATGCCTTGAAACCGTAGACTTTTTTGATTGGTCGCTTTTTCTAGATACATGTAATTATAAGAAATATCGGCACCATTAAAAAAGTCTTCCGACGAGCCGGCTAAAAATAGAATATGCGTAATGTTTCAACGCCCCCCCTCCGATCCAAAAAAAGGTGACATTGTAATTCACAGATATATATCAATATATTCATTACGCCTGCGGTTGGTTTCGTATAAATGCATTGTGCAGTTAGTACAAGGATGGTGTAGAAAGCTCTACTATTGTTAGTATGGTAAAGTAAAAACAGGTAAAGTGATTATTTATTATAGTGTCACCCCTACTTAAAAGGCCAGCCATATCTGACGTATGAGACAACTTCTTTCTGAGCACATTTACCTCCCGAATCCTATCCTTTTAAAGTCAGGCACCAGGCAGGAAGGGATACGGTAACCATTATTAAACTAGCTGGCGGCTCATCAACCGGCCATATCAGAATGGATCCCTGCTAAGATTCGAACCTTCTGCTCTCAAAGCGGATGCATAAACCACTAGACCAAGGGAGACGGTATGATTAACATACGACTCCTTTTGCAACATCAACTCAGTAATTCCGCAAGTCTATTAGTATAAATGGTTGTTATAACTGTATGTCCCCAAGCAAGATGTTATCAAGTTTTGTTCAAGAAAAATTATAATGACTGTGCATTATAAAGATCGGCCTTGTGCAATTACATAATACTTGTCTTCATTAACATTTTTTTGCTGTCACGCTGTAAGTAGGTCTATATGACCTGCATAAAAATCATTATCGATGTTAGTAATGCTGTTGCTGGTTTTGTTGCTATTGCTGCTGTAGTCGTAGCTGCTACTGCTGCTATAATAATAATAATAATAATAATAATAATAATAATAATAATAATAATCTCTTTATTTTCAGAAGATGGCTCATTAAGATAACACATATTTAAGCACAATATATTAATAGGTGATACATCTTATTTACAATGAGGCCTTCTTAAAGAATTCTTTAAGAAATATATAAAACAACGTATGAACAACAGAATATGAGCAAAACTATCGTACGATGCATACTAGTATTATACAGATAACATGTTGTTGTTGTTGTTGTTGTTGTTGTTGTTGTTGTTGTTACTGTTGCTTTAGTCGTTGCGGCTACTGCTGTTGTTGAAGCTGTTGCTGTACTTGATACTGCGGCGGTTGATGCTGTGGTTAAAGTTGTGATTACTGTTGTTGTTGTTGCTAAACCTGTTACTGATGTTATTGTTGCGGATGCTGCTAAGTATGTTATTACTACTGTTTTTATTAAAACTGCTGCTGTTCTTGAAGCGTCTAGCTTCCTGCTGTTGCTGCTCTGTTGATGAAGCCCTTCAACTTGTCAGTGCAGGTATTTGCGAGTTTACTGATGGATACGTTATCCGCGTTTAAACTTCAGATACTTCAATTAAAATGCGCTCATCGTTCCCCCCGACAGCCGTTGTTGTTTGTAATGATATTAATGTTATGTTACTGTTATGTTGCTGTTATTGAAGCTGCTACTGCTGCTGTTGCTGCTCTTTCTATTCCTATTAATATTATAGCTGCTGTTATACCCTATTATTAAGCAAGCAATTCACCATTCCTTTTTTCTTTTCTGCTTTGAATCTTATAACAAAAGATAAATGATATGTTTTGATTATTGTACAAACATTAATGTCAACTGACAGTACACGTGAAACGTAAACTTTAAGTAAAATAACCGTCCTGAAAACTGAAAAATCCAAATCATGTATACAAAAACACATCCCAGAGGATATATTGCGAGACAACTGAAATAAAAAAGTAACAATGTATTTTTATGGTAAAACAGAGCCTCGTGCAATTATTTATATTTTGTAATCACGTGATGTCAATGGATAGACCAGAACACAGAAACTGTTCACATATATATTTACAAAGCGTACTATTCACTACACTGGTCGTCTTTCTGAGGCAAGATGCAAATTCTTGGAGAACTATAACATGGGTATTAAGGCCACACTGCAACGAGACGTGAATCAGAAGGTAATTTTTATGCCATTTGCAACTTCCCTTTACATGATGACTTTGTGACCGTGTGCAGCACTTGAGAATAGTTATTACTCTCTTCTAATTATGGATTGAAGTTGTTATCTAGAGTATTTTGCACACAGTCAAAAAGATATATGTACACAAATAATAAAACATTGTCTTACGTATAAATAAATAAATAAATGTTTTAAATTAATGGTGTTCTTAACAACAACAAAAAAACGACTTTTTACTATATACAAAATATATCAATCTCGATTTCCCTTCGAAGAATTTTCTTCGTAACAACAGAATTCTATAGTGAGTTTATAACGGGACTTATATTCACAATGTGGCTGTAATACATATCCGGTTGACTGCCAGTACCTTCGGGCACACTCGGACATCATCCAAGACACCATTGTTGTTACCTTCATTTAGAGAAGAGACACAAATAAAGATATCCGAGGGCTTCGTGTAGGCATTTAATCAATCCAAATGTATTTACAAGTAATAGCATTCCAAAAGTTCCTTCTAGGGCACATCTTTCTATATATTTTATTGAAGTACAAACTACCAGTCGAAGCAAATTCAGGCATTAGTATCTACAATATTTAATATACGCCACGCACCTGTTACTACGTCACGCTAGATCTGCTTTTATATGGTCACATGGTAAGTTCGCGCCAATACTTCCAGCAACAATATTAGCATATTTCTACGCTATGCGAACGATATGTAAATTAAAGTGACATTATGCGCATCTTGCACATAGTATATTTTTGGTGACAATTTTATAAATGCAATTTTTTGTTGCTGTGCATTTAAATGTGTTAAATTAATGATTATGCCGCATTAGTATTTGAAATTGGTGCTTTAGATATAAAAAAATCGGACTGATAAAATGATAGTTGATTGTGTCGTTGTTGATCAGCAGTGGAAGGGAAGCAACTCCTGCATGCAGTTGTTCTTGTCTTAAATTGACTCTCCCAGTCAAATAAGTAAATCAATATTTGGAAAGTTATTTTTGCATACTGGTAGCGGGAAGAGTTTGGTGTATTGGGTTAAAAGCTATTATTTCCTCTACGCTTTTGTACACACACCATTTTCAGCTAGATTGTTACTTGAAAAAAATGCGCATAATGTCACTTTAACATTCTTTCAGCTATTTGTCAAACTCATAATGCAAAAGCAAACACACCGAAAAACGGCTTACGTGCTGCATTGTTCAGTCAAGTGTGTCTGTACAATTTTAAGTGTCCCTTCCATGGAAGGAACAATGAGCGCCGTTACGTTCGAAAAATATTGGATATTTCGAATATCCAATTAACTTCTCTTAGTGTAGGTTAGCTATTCAGATTGTTTAACCCGAACTTTCATTTACAGATCACGAGGAGCTATACATAGCACGAAACACGCGGCAAACCTCGTCCAGGTTTATATTGATATGTACATTCTCGAGAATGTATATGCCCCTCGATTATACATAGCAAAATGTACATTGGACATTCAGATTTTCTATCCCTTTACCATCGTGAAACCACGAAAAGGACCCAAAAACATAACAAATAGTGCTTATAATGTATCTTTAATCAAAGTTGTATACATGCGAACATCAGTATGCGTACATTCGAATATCCAATATCCCTCGAATGTAAATGACAAATGTACATTGGATTATTCAGATTTTCGATCGCTATATCTTCGTCATATCATCAAATACTAGTAGGCTCTAAAAGATATAAGATAGAGACAGTAATGGTTTTTTTATAAAGCCAATTCATAAGGATTGCATAGAAGCGAGTATCCGTTCTGGTTGATTTTGACCTGTACATTCGAAAATTCAATATCCCTCGAATGTACATGGCAAAGTGTACATTGGACATTCATATTTTCTATCGGACTCAAAAACATAACAAAAAGTGATTATAATGTACATGTATCTTTTTAGAAGTTCTATTCATCAAAGTTGCAGACATGCGACCATCCGTACGGGTTGATTTTTACCTGTACATCCAATATTCCTCGAATGTACATGGCAAAATATACATTGGACATTCAGATTTTCTATCGCTATACCGTCGTTATACCACATAATTGACTAAAAAAATTAACAAATAGTGATTATAAGGTATCTTTTTATAAGTTATATTTATCAAAGTTGTAAACATGCGAACATAAGTACGGGTTGATTTTGACCTGTACATTCGAATATCAAATATCCCGCGAATGAACATGGCAAAACGTACATTGGACATTCAGACAGAAGTGTCTATCCTGACCGATAATGCCTTGGTCACATATCCATACGATGTCCCTACGATTAATAAAATCGTACGATTCCATCAACGTTTAAAATCCGTTCGGCCTCCGAACAATTTAGTAGGGTGACTTTCTGGCTTTAAAAAATTGGAACCTGGACCCCCCAGTATAACAAGCTGAGTCATATATCAAAATGTTCGTAATAGATTGTAGTTTATGAAACTGCCGGCATAAATTGGCATAAATGGTGGCGTTCCGAAAAATCCAAGATGGCGTCCAAGATGGCCGCCAAAACTAAAAAGTCCAGTTTTTGTAGTACTGTTGGTCCAAATTATTTTTTAAAGACTGTGTTTTGGTTTTAAACATAGAAATGTGTAAATACACACTAAATATACAATATTAGGATGTTTTTTCATGAATTTAGGGAAATTTATGAAAAAACTGACAATTTTACCCGTAAGTGTGATCAATTTTTCGGTTTTGAGAGGTATTTTTTAACAGCAGTTCATTTTTTTTACCAATTTGATACACTTATGTGACAAGAAATAAAATATGACTCATGGCTTATCTAAATAATTATTAAAGCAGTAAAAAGAGAACAAAATTTGAATGCACATGCATTTAAAAGTGGGTGGGGTAATTTCACATGTATTTTCGCTCTAAGTTTACATTGTTTATTTGAACATTTTATTTATTTTACCTTCAATATTCTGTACTTCAACCAGATAGTTTCCAGCTAATATGTATTATTTAGCAAATTTTGATGTGCAGATCATTTAGTAGAATCCAAGATGGCTTCCAAAATGGCCGCCATTTAGACTAAAATATGGTCAAATGTAAGGGTACTGGGCATTTGGAGTGTACTTTTCTTATATTGATATATTCTTTACTAGCTCATATGCACAACGGTTGTTAACAAGACACATTCATTCATTTGACCTCAAATATGAGTAATACTTTTGACTGAAAACTACAGTTTCTAACAACACGGTCGGGTTTTGGAAAGCAAACACCGTTATTGCCTTGTTACACAGAGAATATCTGAGCAGTCGAAACGGTGAAAACTGTTACTTATTTCAGCTTCATTTCTCATACTGTTCTATCATATAATTGTTTTAATAACATTTTCTGATTGCTTTATAAAATGTGGAAATAAATAAAAATATAGATAGGACAAAATTGATGAGTAACATTTAACAATATCACCTCTTCAAGTTTAGAAGTGGGAAAATTCAAATATGAAACATGTAAACAATGTAAAACACAGATAATTGTATACATATAAATCATGAATGAAAGGTACACTCTAAGTTAAATTTACTATACATTTGTACTTAGTATCTGCCTCCATGGCTAAGTGGTTAAGATTGCTGACTTGTAATCATAAAACTTCTCACTGATTGAAAGTCATGGGTTGGAGCCCCGCTACCAACCATGACTCTTTATTTGAGAATGTTGGCAGTTTCTTACGGAGGAAAGGGTCTAGTACTGGTCCTTCCAAGGAACGATGGTTAGGTAGATTGCCTGCCTGCTTATGACTGAAATACTGTTGAAAAACGGGCAGTAAACTTAAAATCAAACCGAACTTAGTATATGATACAATGTATATTAAACACCATTTAACCTACATGTATTTCAAAAGTCAGTAAGCGTAACAAAATGTTTTGAAAGTGCACTAACAGCAAATGAATGCATTAGGTCAGTCTGCCTGCCCAATTGTATCTGACATGGTGTTGTTAACCAAAGCCCTTGAAATTGTATGGGCCAGACCTACTGAATTTGAAGGAGTTTTATTTTTCACAGGAGGTATCCAGTTTATGATGTCAGTTTTTGCTTGCATTGGTCAGTTGTATGGTGATGCTGGCTTTAAAGACTTCATGATGGATTCTGGTATTTTTTGCAAGATTGACAGCAGAACATATGTTGTGTGGAAGAGATTTTGATAGAGCCATGCGTTCAATTTTGATTATTAATGTGGTACTCAATCACAGGCTCTTTTTTCAGTTTCAGAAATCATCTGATGCAAATTCAAAATCTTTGCCTGCTCTCTAACTTGAGGAATTCAAAGCTATGAATCTCACCTCTGATGTTCAGGAGGAAGTTGTGCAAGAAATTGTAGAAGAAATTGAAAGTTCGTTTCTCCCTATCATTGCTGAACTCAGATCTGCATGAAGATCTACCTCTAACTTGTTAAGTTTTCTTGACGACTACGTACAGTAGTTCTCTCTCCCTCTCATACTGTACCTTGCGCCATCAAGGCATGGATTGTAGGATGTTTCTTGTTTGCTGCAAATCGAACAGTGTACAAAAGTACATGTTATCTTTGGCCAGTATTTTACAAATAGTTTAAAACTCCAGACACGCCAGAAACGTGGTAATAGTTCTTCCACTACCACTCCTGTAATATATGTAAATTAACATGCTGATACCAGACTTGGAGAGAGTCTTGGTCAGTAGTAACAGCAAAATTGAAAATTGCCAGGGTCTACTTGAGAGGGAAGAAATCGTTTTCGTCTTTGGTGGTATGGTTGAAAAGCCTTTTATATTCACTGCAATGCTGTTATTTTTTAATGACGAAATATAGTCCAGTCAGGAAGAAGCTGATGGTAGAATAATTATGCAATTGGCTTAATAATTTTCTCTGTGGGATCAAGAAAGCTGTTTCTGTTAGTCCAGACAGAGATTGTTTGGCTCTGTTTGTTCATTACTACAATAGGCTTGGTATTGACACACTCTTTCTCAAAACTGGTCGAAAATCTATACATTATATGACCTTAAAAGGTACACGTATATACCAATCCATTATAAGAGTTGCAAATTTGTTGCCTGCCTAGCTAGAAATCTTGTTGTCTGTTTATTATCTTAGGTATGATACATGTTTCATCCATGTTTGGCGTACTAATAAGGTAATAGGTAAAAAGAAAGCAGTCCAGGTACTTTTGAAATATGCAGAGAAACTTGGTTAACTATCCGGCTTTGGCTGTAATCCCAGTTTGTCTTCTGCATCTAGGTCTGCTTTTGGTGGGTGCCTAACTGTGATTCCCTTAATTCTTTGCGTAGAAGTATTGTTCTTGAAGAGAAACGTGTTAAACCAAGAAAGCTTCCTCCAACTGATGACAGTTTTATATTGCATTTACTTCGTTGTACTTATCACTTAGTAATTTTGAGAAATTTGACAAAAACAAAATTGTTTCTGCCTAACCCTTTAGGTTTTTGTTATGAGGTTGACAAAAATACATTTGGCTTTAGGATAAAGATGATGTCACAACCCGCCGCAGCACCAGAACTTTAAAGTAACCTGGTTCGTCTTTGTTGTGCTGTGATGAATGCATCTGCACAAGAAATCAACAACCTTGTACACAAGTCTGTGTGTGTAAAGGCACGAGTCAAAACGTGTTTATGATGTTAGCTTTTACTGGAATCGAGGAGTGCTAGACTTATGTCTTACATTTCCTTGAAGTTTGCCCTGTTTGCATTTTGATATAATTTACTCTGTTTAACATAATTAAATGAATATGTACTTTACTGTGCAAAAGAACAGATCATAATGCCGCTATTGCAGATTTTTAAGTCTCTGAATGAGTTTTACTGTAACTAACAATTAGCTGAAAATTTCAATTAATACATTGCTTCCTTGGGTTATTTATATACTATATGATTATGTGATGAATTCTACATGTTGATAATGTGATGCATTATGTTAATGAGCCTTTGTGTCTGTAAAGAATAAGCAACAAACGAAGTTATACACATACCTATCACTATGGGAATGGAAAACACGTGTAATATTAGGTAACTCGTGTATTTGAGTTTTATTTCAGACTTAGGTCACTACTTTAAGATTATAACTGTTTTAGTCTCAAAGCTTTTCTGTGCATTTTGTTGAAGAGGATAATGCAGTTGGGTTTTTTTTTCTTTTGTTTAAAGGAATTTGCTGCCTGCCTAACATCACATAATTGTTTAACACTTATGGAAGATGGTTTGCAGCTGTATGATGTGTAACACTTTCTCCTGTAAATTGCACATTAACCTACCCCACCCAATTGTCAAAGCTAGAAAACTATATAGAGGATGTTTGTTTGATTCAGTGAAATATCAAATTTATGTCACAAGTGAACCCTAAAAACTGATATTTTCACGAGTTGCGTAGCCACGAGTGACAATGTCAGTGTTTTTGGTGTTCACAAGTGAAACAAACAAATTTTCTTTTTATTTCATGTTTTCTTGACAATATAATCAGGACAATTTGGAATCATAGTATTTTCATTCCCCATGGAGAACCCCATAATAATAAGAACCGCATTACTTCCATCATTACTGATAGAGCAACAAAAGTAGTTCTAAAGTTTATTTCAGATAAAAGTATTTAAAATGTCATATTTATCTCTATCATCCAATGAAACTGAAACATCAATCTATAAGATATAAATTGAAACAACTGTTAAATAAAGAAGTCTGCACTTTGTCACGCCATGAATCGCAGAGTAATACTCAATCAGCAAGAACAGTGAAAATAAAAATGGTAATCCACTGTTTCAGAACTGTGAATTCTCACTTTTATTTCACTGAGAAAACTCTATATAATTCACTGGAAAACATAAAATAAAGTGTATTAATATCAAATACCAAATTGATATTTAATAGGGATTGAATTAAATCAAACTATTTTTACACCTTATTTCTACTCAAAATTATCTATAATTAAAATATGTTTCATTTGCATACACTAACAATTTATGCGATTTACGCTTGAATTCAACAAATATCAGTGTGTTGGACAGTCGGCCATTTTGAAGCCATCATTGATTTTGTAAATACAATGTATCTGCTAAAATGCAACATTCCTGCAAAAGAATATGCATAAAAATAAACTAAAAATAATAATCATAGTAACTTAAAAGTTGAAATAAAGCTTAAGCATTTACATTGCAAATGTGTGTGAAATTACCCCACCCACTTTTAAATGCTTGTGCGTTTATTATTTTATTTTGCTTTATACTGTTATGTAACTATTTTTAGAAGCTTGTGTCAAATTTTATTTCTTGTCACATAAATGTATCGAATTGGTAAAACAAATGAACTGCTGTTACAAAAATTTCTTTCCAAAACCGAAAAGTGTCCACTTTAAAGGGTAAAATTCTTTTTTTCATAAATTTTACTGAACAGGTGATATTGTTAAATGTTACTCATCAATTTTGTCCTATCTATATTTTTATTAATTTCCACATTTTATAAAGCAATCAGAAAATGTAGCTAAAAATTATATGATAGAAACAGTATGAAAAATGAAGCTGAAATTAGTAACAGTTTTCACCGTTTCGACTGCTCAGATATTCTCTGTGTAACAAGGCAATAACGGTGTTTGCTTTCCAAAACCCGACCAAGTTGTTAAAAACTGTAGTTTAAAGTCAAAAGTATTACTCATATTTGAGGTCAAATGAATGAATGTGTCTTGTTAAAAACAGTTGTACATATAAGCTGGTAAAGAATATATCAATATAAGAAAAGTACACTCCAAATGCCCAGTACCCTTACATTTGACCATATTTTAGTCTAAATGGCGGCCATTTTGGAAGCCATCTTGGATTCTACTAAATGATCTGCACATCAAAATTTGCTAAATAATACATATTAGCTGGAAACTATCTGTCTGAAGTACAAAATACTGAAGGTAAAATAAATGCAATGTTCAAATAAACAATGTAAACTTAGAGCGAAAATACATGTGAAATTACCCCACCCACTTTTAAATGCATGTTCATTCAAATTTTGTTCTCTTTTTACTGCTTTAATAATTATTTAGATAACCCATGAGTCATATTTTATTTCTTGTCACATAAGTGTATCAAATTGGTAAAAAAAATGAACTGCTGTTAAAAAAATACCTCTCAAAACCGAAAAATTGATCACACTTACGGGTAAAATTGTCAGTTTTTTCATAAATTTCCCTAAATTCATGAAAAAAACATCCTAATATTGTATATTTAGTGTGTATTTACACATTTCTATGTTTTAAACCAAAACACAGTCTTTAAAAAATAATTTGGACCAACAGTACTACAAAAACTGGACTTTTTAGTTTTGGCGGCCATCTTGGACGCCATCTTGGATTTTTCGGAACGCCACCATTTATGCCAATTTATGCCGGCAGTTTCATAAACTACAATCTATTACGAACATTTTGATATATGACTCAGCTTGTTATACTGGGGGGTCCAGGTTACTTAAAAAATAGAGCCCTTTTGGACTGATTGTCACCCTACTAATTGTAGCTTCTGGTCACATGCATACGGGTTCCCGTACGATCTTTTTGAGGATGCACTTGTAGGTTATCCGAACGGACATCGCAGACAAGTCGTGCGGAGCTTGGAAGGAGCTCGGACGTACCTACGATGCACGTGTGTTCGTACGGCACTCGTACGGTACCTGCACGGAACAAGAATACACCAGTTTGGCTATATCTGATTTTTTTCATTTTAGCTAGGATGAAGGATGTCGTATGGAGCCCGTATGGCGAACGTTATGGGTCTAGTGCGGACATCGCAAGTTCCCCATCAGGTGTCCGAAGTAGGGGAGACCGGGGCTAGTTCGGCCTCGGGGTATGTTCGGCATCTGGTTACAAATAGCGCCTGAACCAAGATATAGAGATGTCATCAATATTATGACGTCACTTGTGACGCTTTTATATACATACCTATAAAGGGACCGAAACTTCATTTTTTCGATTTGTGTTAACATTTTCAACTTCCATTTCAGTTTTTATTTTTCTTGAGACCCGTTAAGATTCAGATTAAACTCTTGTATGTATATTAATAAAGGATAATGGGCTTTGATATAATACCATGTAAATTCCATTTTCTGCACCATGCAAGATGATGTCACGTGATATATCTGTAAATACTGCCGGGGGGCTACTAGTTCGGCCCTTCGAAAAGGGGCACGTTTGGCCTATAGCCGAACTTGCCCCGTACTAACACTCTATAAGCCGGCATATTTAATATATGGTTATTATACCCCCCGAAAACAAAGTGTAAGGGGGGGGGGTATACTGGATTCAGTTTGTCTGTCCGTTCGTGTGGCTAAAATAGGTTAATACGCCGTTTAAGTAGCCCACAAGCTAATAGGGAGCTATTCTTAGTTAAGGGGCCTTGACTCTCAAGCTATTTTGCTGAAATGGTGTCAGGGGGCTCAGGGGAGGTAACTAAATACTTTTCAAAATGTCTATGTCTATGGGGGGGCACAAGGGGCATTTTTGGTAGCCAGGGTGAAGAATAGGGGACACTCGTGACCCTATAACTTGGGAAAAAGGTGCCATTAAACCTAAAAGAATAGACCGTCCGTCTGACCGTCTGTCTGTCTGTCTGTCTGTAGACGGAATCTTGCGGACACTAAATCTCCAAAACCCCTGGTCAGAATTTAATGATACTTCAGACAAGTAATACCGGTAAGTACAATACCTAGTTGTGCATGGTCTATCTTCCGGGTCACTAGGTCAAAGGTCAAGGTCACAGCGACTCGGGATAAAAATATCCAGGACGCTAAATCTCCAAAACCCCTTATCAGAATTTAATGATACTTCACAAAAGTGATAAATACAATGCCTAGATGTACATGGTCTATGTTTTGGGTCACTTGTTCAAAGGTCAATGTCACAGGGGCTCGGAATAGTAAAATCTTGTGGCCGCTAAATCACCAAAACCCCTGGTCCGAATTTAATGATACTTCACACAAGTGATAAGTACAATGCCTAGTTGTGCATTGTCTATGTTTCGGGTCATTGGGTCAAAGGTCAAGATCAGAGGGGCTTGAGATAGTAAAATCTTGTGGACGCTAAATCTCCAAAACCCCTGCTCAGAATTTAATGATACTTCACAGATGTGATAGCACCATGCCTAGTTGTGCATGGTCCATGTTCCGTGTCACCAGGTCAAAGATCATAGGGGCTTGAGATGTTAAATCTTGTGCGCTTTTAAACTCCAAAACCACTGGTCAGAATTTAATTATATACTTCACAGAAACCGCAAGTTGTGCTGTTACAATAATTAAAGCATCAAATATTACATAAATTTCATATACTGTGTCAGTGGGGTGTTCGGGGCGTATTCATCACCTTCAGTGATAGTTCTAGTTGTTTTTATTTCTCTTTTTAATTACATAAAAGTATTTGTTCAGATGCAGATCTATCAAGTAAAAAGATTTTCCTAGCAAGCTTTTAACTTCTAGTAGATCTTTAGACTTCGGGACTAGGTTAATTGTTCAAATTCAACTTACACGCTGATGTTCAAAGAAATGAAACTATATGATGTTTGAATTATATATATGTTTTGATTTTTCAGTTTATAGATTGGTTCCGCGATATACAAACTTTGTACAATAACGTCTCTGCGGGCTGAACTTGCCCCGTGGGGTGGCCAAACTTGCCCCTTTGCGGGGCAAGTTCGGTTACCTTGACCTGATTTCTTTGAGCAGAAATTACCCTTCTGAAAATAGAGCAACACTATAGGGAATAGTGGGGCAAGTACAGCCCAATTATGCCCAACCTAAATAAATTTTTTTCAGAGGTCGAGCTAAAGCAGCCGTTGATAAATTGTGATTTTTCTAAAACGGGGCCGCACTAGCCCCGGTCTCCCCTATCGTACGAACATCGTTCGTTGACAGTGCGACTCCCTGACAATAGTCGTGCAAGCACCATCAAGCTCTTACGAGCTTCGCGGTGTTCCAAATCCGCACGGACATCGTTCGATTCCCGTACGAGCTCTACTGTGGCTCTTGTGGTGCCAGTACAGAGCTCTTGCGAGCTGCTCCCGACTTCGAACATTTCTGCGAGCTCAGCAAGAACTTGGGAGCTCGGTCAAGCATTTTCACCGAGTCCACATGCGCTCTACGAGTTCAAAAAATCCGTACGATGCTCGCTAAAGTCAACGAATGTCCGAACGGACTCGTGCGATTTTGCAAATTTTCGACTGAAAACCTTCTCGTACGGAGCTCGTAGCGTTAATGTGAACAGGGTATAACCGACCATTGACGAGTCGTAGCTCTCCTTAAAAGTCACCCTATCATAACTCAGCTTCCGAATTGCCAACTGGCAACTGGTTTACTGTTCACAAATTACGGATACAGTAGTAAATTGGTACTCTGTAATTCGCTCACAAAGTGGCAACTGGTTTGCACTTCACAAAACGCGATACAGATTTTAACTGTGAATTTGCAGATAGTGTGCAATTTACCGTATTTTCCGGACAATTTGCCGCGGCCTATATGTATATAAATGAATTTTTGTAGATACGGCCTATGCAGCGATGCGGCCTATACTATGCGACCTTTTTATTTTTCAAATTGTTGGTTTTAAGCAGCCTTTATCCTTTGCAAAGGCGGCATATTTTGTTCCACACTCGACAGACATGCATGTGTTTTTGTAAACACTGTACATCACGTTATGCTACTTTCGGTTTACTGCGCGTGTTGTATACGTCAGCAAATAGATTGAGCTGTAACATGATTTCCATTGGCCCACCTACAGAGATCACGCGCATGGGTCACCCTGTCTGCTAACCTGCGCATGGACTTTTTTTTTTTTTTTTTTTTTTTTTTGCTAACGAGAGGTCGATTTTAAGCGTTCTCATAAGATGTCAATATACCTAGGTTTGAGTACAACATGTCTGCTTTATGTCTATGAAAAAATATTTGCACGCGCTCAAAACACTATCCCACAGGGGCCTGTACGCGAACATTTGGAAAACGAAAATTTTCAAACCTGGTAAAATTGTGTCCAAAGTCATTTTCAAGGTCAGCATTTGCCTCAGACGTCCGAGTTTTCAACATTCAGGAGCTCTCGGCATAGCCTTTAAATTCATACAGGCAAAACGTGTTCAATACGGCAACTGTCACTTCTATGGAAGGCCAAATCTGTCTTAACCCGCGTATACGGTTTATTACGTTATGGCCGTTCAAAGATGACATTTTTATTGTTTAAATTTATATTTGAGTGCACAGAGTGGGAATTTTAGGTACTTTGAAAACAGTTTACCAAAACTGAATACTTTTCAACCCATTTAGACTTCATATGTCAATTAACTACCATTTAATACCGAGCACTGCAAGAAAATTCCAGTTACGGCCGACCGGTTGACTTTTTCCGGAATTTTCTTGCACCATCTTAAAGTGCTCGCCGAAGCCGACATTTTGATATATGACATGACCCACTTGTATGAAAGGTGTGAAAAAAACCGGTTTTTCGCCGATTACGGCCGACCGGTTGACTTTTTCCGGAATTTTCTTGCGCTTTAAGATGGTGCAAGAAAAACCGGAAATCCAAAATTAGTTTGGACATTATCAACACCCAAACATCTTAATTTACAGGTCAAAATCAACCCGTACGGATGTTTGCATGTCTGCATCCTTGTTGAATAAAACTTATAAAATAATACATTTAAATCACTATTTGTTATGTTTTTCAGTCCATTTCGTAGTATAACGACTGTATAGGGAAAGAAAATCTGAATGTCCAATGTACAATTTCCCGTGTACATTCGAGGGATATTGGATATTCGAATGTACATGTCAAAATCAACCAGAACGGATACTCGCTTCTATGCAATATTTATGAATAGACTTTATACCGGTATATAAAACCATAACTGTCTATATCTTATGAGTTTTAGAGCCTATTTGATGATATAGCGAAGATAAAGCGATGGAAAATCTGAATGTCCAATGTACATTTTGCCATGTGCATTCGAGGGATATTGGACATTCGAGTGTACATGTCAAAATCAACCAGAACAGTTATTCGTTTTTGTGCACTCTTTATGAATTGGCTTTATATTAAAAACCATTACTGTCTCTATCTTATATCTTTTAGAGCCTACTAGTATTTGATGATATGACGAAGGTATAGCGATCGAAAATCTGAATGTCCAATGTACATTCTGCCATGTACATTCGAGGGATATCGGATATTCGAAGGCACAGGTCAAAATCAACCCATACTGATGTTTGCATGTCTGCAACTTTGATGAATAGAACTTATAAAATGATACATCTAAATTAGTAATTAAGTAAGTAAGTAAGTAAGTAAGTTTATTTCGGTAAAAAATGTACATATAACATGGCAATAACATGATGATGCATGGTTACAAGTTTCAACAGTTGACATGATATATAACATGACATGCATATTTATCAGCCATGAAATGCAAACAAATACCAGGGATAACACAAAAACAGGGGAAAAGCTTCCTCTAATTTCCATTGCGATCTCTGATATTGGAGGCATGACACAGAAAGTCATGTGACTTAACTAATTATAATTATTTTTCACTTATTTGGAGCACATACAAATCGCATTGAGATCAAATATATCACAGTCAAAGCTACTTATATCACACTAAAAAGTTATTTATATCACAATGGAAAGTTACTTATATCACAATGAAAAGAGCATTACAGTAAGTTATAGTCATCCAATCATTAAAGTACCAATCCTGACAATAAAACCAGTTAAAGATGAACTGTCAATTACATTTTACATTAATCAAAATTTAATGTTTCTAAAGAAATTTAAAAATTAGCTGGTCATTAAATGGACTTTGATTGATTGTTTGAACTTTTGGGAAGACTGTATGTCCCTAAGCGCCTGTGGGAGACTATTCCAAAGGACAACCCTATTAAATGCAAATGACTTTTTACCAAAACTGCCAACTTTTGGTAAGCTGTAACGCCCTATTTCACTGAACGTGTAACAAGAATCAGGATGGGAATGCAGTCACTCTGGATCGTGTACAGCGATCATGTGTAGAGCTAATGGATATAAAATGCTCCTTAAGATAATCTGGGGCGGTGCCTGTCTTAATTTCATGAACATGACAGAGTGATCTGGTCCACTCTCTTTGAGACCGGTAACCAGTTGAAGGACTGAAACTGCTCTAGCCCTACATGCGATCTACTATCCAGATTCAAGATAAAGCGAGCCAATTTATTCTGGGTTATCTGAAGCCTTTTCCCCCAGTATTTAGACAAACTTAGGTACCAAAAAGAAAAACATAGTCGAAATGACACTGGATTATGGCCATGACCAATAACTTTATTGTACAATGTATGTAGATTCAGAAATTGACTCCTGATAACAAATACTTCGAACGGACATTAGCTTTTTTGACAACTGACCTTGCAATGTCATCACAGGAAAGATGCTGGTCCAAAATAGCACCTAGATACTTGACTGATTCGGTAGCCTGAATACTCGAACCATTACAGGATATATTCAATTTAATATGTGACCTGAGCTTCGGTTTAGACCCAAGGATAATAGACTATGTCATTCCAAGGTGCAGTGAAAGGTTAATGTCAACAAGCCACTCACCAACCAGTTCCAACTCAGAAGAAAAAGTAGATTCTATATGAGATTTACTTTTCCCCGAAACAAGAATCCCGGAATCATCAGCATTCAACAGAAGTTTGTTATTAACAACAGCAGACATGTCGTTGACATTATATTAAAAATAAAAGGGGACCCAAAATCGACCCTTGTGGAACCCCACAGGTTATACTAGCCTGGCTAGAAAATACACCAGATACATCAACTTACTGTTGTCGATCAGGAATGTAAGATTGAAACCAATCGACAGCTCTAGAACTCAGGCCTACAGCGTTCAATTACAATAAGAATATACTGTACTATGATTGACTGTGTCGAACGCCTTCTGTAAATCAAGAAGAATCATGCCAAATCACTATTTGATTTTTAGTCCATTTCGTATAGGGATAGAAATGTACATTTTGCCATATATAGTATACCTTCGAAGGACATTGGATATTCGAATGTACAGGTCAAAATCAACCAAAACGGAAGTTCGCACGTCTGCTCTTTTGATGAATAGAACTTATAAAAAGATACATTATAAGCATTTTTTGAGTCCATTTCGTGGTGTAACGATGGTATAGGGAAAGAAAATCTGAATGTCCAATGTACATTTTGCCATGTACATTCGAGGGACATTGGACATTCGAATGTACATGTTAGTATTAACCTGGACGAGGTTCGCCGCGTGTTTCGTGCTATGTATAGCTCCTCGTGATCTGTAAATGAAAGTTTTGGTAAAACAGTCTGAATATCCAATCTACACGAGTAGATGTAGATTTGATATTCCAATATCCAATATCCTATTTCCAATATATTTCCAACTTAACGGCGCTGTATATATGTGATGCAATGCGCCTAATTCATTTTTTTCTTTATTAATAAAGTAGCATGTCACAGAAAAGTGATTCCTTATTAACTAAGAAAACCAGATTACGATTACAATTCCTTTTTCAACATGTAAGACTGACTAAGGTATCCTGTCAGGAAAAAAATGGCTGTTGCATCTGAAATGGGACATGACTCGAGAACAGGCGTTTAATGTTATAGTTACACAGTTTTAATCAGTTGCTACGTTTAACGTCCAATTACTGAACCACTGATTTTTTAAGATTTTGAACCACGTTTTTCGCATGTGCAGATATTGGTTACTAATGATTATACATAGTCTTGTCTTTGATCATTTTTCCTTTCCCCTATTTATCTGTTTAACTGTCCCATTAGCTCCGTAAAGTACTCGTTGGTAGTCTTTGTACACATTCATTCTTGACCAGGAATAATAGTTCATGTCAGTTCCCACTTCCCTTGCTCTTGCACTAGATGTTTTCCACTTGCTCGACTTCGTCGGCTGTGTAAGTCTACCTACAGTTTCTTTCTTTTCCTCCGTTATCTCTTTTGCCGATCGTCTAGCTGACTTTAACCGCTCCGTGTTATTTTTATCAGAATCATCGGAGATGACCGCGGAGTTACATCTTGACCTGAGAGGCTTAGGTTCCCGCCATCCCTGAAATCTCATCCCAGAATGTTTTGCTGACACACATTTCTGAAAGTATTAAGAATCATCGCATCCGAACATTTTAACACGGTGCAATTACGGTCAATGTGTAACTTACATCACCAAAATACGATAGACGTCAATAAAGTAATAGTAAAGTGAAGATTTCGATTAGTGTTGTTACCAAATCCTAAAAAGTGACAAGAGCTGTCTGTAAGACAACATGCTCAACTATACTCAGTACTTGCCACTAAACAACACTTTTATCAGTTAATAGCAAGACAAAATTCTGTTGAGTCTTAAAGTATAAACTAGAAAACAGTAATCATTCAAAGAAGTCCAAAGTTATCTAAAGTAACTAACTGAACACTATTCCAAAGTTTCAAATAACTCCTATAAGTCGATTCTGTGGTATGTTCATGCAGTCAGGAGTTATCCAACCTGATTGTTTAATACCCCTGAAGTCTATGCTGAAGTTTTAAAACAATCCCATGAGTGGCTGCTGAGATATGTCCATGATAGTACATTGCATGCAAAACTTTAACCAAACAGTAATTATCCAAAAAAGTCCAAAGTTATCTAAAGTAACTTACTGAACACTATTGCTAAGTTTCAAATAACTCCTATAAGTGGTTTCTGTGGTATGTTCATGGTAGTATCTTGCAAAAGTTCAACAAGGGCCATAATTTGAATTAAATTCATATAAGAGTTATCTAACTTGAAAGTCTGACACACCTAAAAACTTTAATAATTTTTAAATCAATCCCAAAAGTGGTTACTGAAATATGTGTATTATAGTACCTTGCTTGCTTGCATTAAGTTAAACAAGGGCCATAATTTATAATTAATTCAGTCAAGAGAAATCTAATTTGATTGTTGGCGACCCCTGAACATTCGTAAGATGTTTTAAATCAATTTCATGAATGGTAACCGAGATATATGCCTGGTAGTAGCTTGCACACAAAACTTTAACCAAAAGCGCCGACGCCGACGTACAGTTGACTGTAACAGCTCTCCACATTCTTCGAAAAGTCGAGCTAAAATTATGTTTGTTTCTATTCTACCTTAATAACTTGACAAAATTAGTAAAGGTTTCAAATGAAAGAAATACATCTTTTCTACCATTCAGTGGCGCAATTTTTGTTTAAAGACAAATAAATCAACATGAAAACGTTTGATCCTGCCGACATAAAATGGACGCCATGCTACTACTTTTATAAGCCGTCAGCCACAGAAAATGGACAACTGATCGCACTACTAATATCATTATAAAAGCTGGCCTAATGAACCTAAAAATTTAAGCCAGGTATAAATCTGCTTTATCACGCCAATTGTAATGTTGTATTTGAGATCTGAACTGATTCCAGTTTTGAAACAATGTCACTTTGAACTTAATCTGTTAGTACGGTAAAAAGCAATTGAAATGCATGTATACATCGGCACCATTTTGTAATCATTAAATTTGTTTTGAGTATGCCGTTTGCACGTACATGTTTTCTAAGGTGTCGTATTCTATATTTAATAGTTTTTGCAATACCGATATCTATTCAATGGAACGTTCGACATGCTGATGAAGTGTAATAAAAATAAGTCAAAATATTTCTAAATTGAAAAAAAATCGACTATGATTATTGCAGAATGTTTTCACTGTACATCTGTATTTCTCTGTAGTTGAGAGATATTTCTCAAATTATTTCAAAAAGGTGACTCTGTAAGAAGAAGAGATATCTCTTAAAACGTTCAGGAGATATCTTCTTGTGATACAAAGATATATCTGTGTGAAAGAGATATCTCTATTAAAACGAAAGATATCTTTTTTGGGATAAATAGTAAAATGGTTTGCGATTAAGGATAGATTTGGGCTGATAGGTATATGCTTTTGTTAAAGAATCTAGAAGCAACAAATCTTTACTTACCGGCCTTTGTATTCTAGAAGAGTCTGCTCCGTGTTTGGAACCGGTCATAAACACGGAGCGTTCGGAGTTTCTGTCAGTTTGAATAGACGACCTGCTCGACCAGCTGATATTCATATCAGAGACAGACATTATTCTGAATTGTGCTCTCCAAACTAATCCGTTCAAATGCAGAGTGCAACGTCTTCGCTAATCCTCATCAAACATTGTTTATATAGTAAAGAAATTCACAGCAGGCATTGTTTTAAACAAATTAATATTCCTCAAACTTTCAGCTACCACTATGAATATATCACACAAATAACAAATTGATAATTTAAAGTACAATATTAAAACAGAATTTGGTTTTAATCTGTACAGATCAGAGGCTTAACCTTTCGATTCGGATTTTACATACTGATTGATGGATTATAAGTTTTAATATCATTAAGTATTAAAGGTCAGTTCATTGTACAATATTTCCCGTAAATAAATTCTTTACTCGAACGGGTGCGGAAGAGGTGGTCAAGAAACTGTCTTGAATGTAAATCAAGTCAAAGGTCAATCAGTAAGCAGTGTCTACATAATAGGTCATTACCTTTCATCAAAATACTTAAACTAAATCATCTGTATCAGTCTCTCTACACCGTCACCCCAGTCACAGCGATGAAGGAAACTTTCATTTTGAGCCCCTCTTTCCTGCCATACTTCGTTTCCAGGGTAGTACAGTCTGGTCACATACAAGTACTTTGTCCCGACAGATCATAAATGTAAATGCTCTGCTGTTTCGTCGAAATGACCATACATGCATTTCTGTGACGACAGCTTCGATTTTTCATACATATACTCAAACGCAAAAGAAATTGTGCACGTTTCTTTTTTATGATAACTAAAGTTATATCGGTTGTAAACCTTTCATATGTGTATCATCTGAAGCACGCCTTTCACTGTGTTGAATAATTGCTACATCGGTCAGTATTGGGTTAAATGTTACGTAACGTCCCTGTACAAGCTTTTTGCATGATTTGCCCGTGCAGTGTCTGGACAAATGTGAAATCGGTCAAATAATCTCTCATTACTTTCTTACAACTTTTAGTAGCAAGAAAAACACACAGCGATTTGAATATTTTCAAAACTCGCAATGCCAGACTCTCTCAGCGTCAACGTATTGAAGCTTTGGTGATGCTTAGCAGAGGTGACTCCGTCGATAATGTTTCACGGGCATTTAATTGCCATAGAAACACAGTAAGTAAACTTCGTGCCAGGTTCCAGCAAACAGGAACAGTTGCCGATCGTCTTCGAACCGACAGGCCTCGTGTAACTAACGTCAGATTAGACCGTCATTTTGAACTGACGCACAACAGGCGTCGTTTCCGAAGCGCTACCGCTACAGCGACACAGTACGGTATTAGCAGGGACACCGTTCTGAGGTGTCTGGGTCATTGTGTTCCACCTTTCAGACCAAGACGAGCTTACGTTGGTAATGTGCTCGTACGACGTCATTGCGTTGCTCGTTTGAACTGGGCACGGCTTCATCTCCGTTGGCAAAGACGTCAGTGGGATATAATTGTCTTTTCTGATGAATCAAAGTTTAACCCGAGATATCATGATGGGAGGGGGAGGGTATTTACGAGGAGAGGGGAGCGATTTGCTGGAGCCTGTATTGTAGAGAGAAACAGGTTTGGCAGGATAGTGTTATGGTTTGGGGCGAGATCATGGGAAACAGGAACATTGATCTGGTCAATGTTTATGGCAATCTTTATGCAGCCGAGTACATTAACCAGGAGTTAAGACCAGTGGCTGTTCCATTCGTTAATCAGCATGTCCCCGCCTCATTGATGCTCAACAATGCTCGTCCGCATACGGCACAGCTAACGCACCAATATCTAAATGCAAATTGCGTTAACGTCTTGCCTTGGCTTGCCGTTTCTCCTGACCTCCACCCTATCGAGCATATTTTGGAATCTTCTTGGTCGTAGAGTTAGGCCAAGACATGTCGTCAACAATTGCAGGAGCTACAGAATGCTCTGCAGATCGAAAGGAAAACATTCCTGCACACGTCGTACAAAGTAACGTCAATTCCATGAGACGCCGTATTGTACAGGTTATCCGACAAACTTGTAACCATACCCGTTATTAATAAAAAAAAATCACAACAAAACCATTAGGAGAGCTGCAAAAACTACTAAAAGTGATCATACTCACAAAAACATTAATATCACAGTTTGCGTATTTTTCATTTTGACCCTTTACATATGTAACCGAATTCTGTGCATCTATAGAAACCGCTATTTAAAAAAAGATTACTTGGGACTGAATAAGCTAAACAGTGGTACCAAACATCGTATAATTTCTGTTATGGATATCAGGCAAATTAAGAAAAACCTCTATGCACACTTTCTTTTGGGTTTGAGTATACATTGTATAAGCATTGAGTCTCTTAATTAATTGTGTCCTGTACGAAGCCTGAATAGAATGATTTATTACCATCTGTCTAGTAAATGGTAGTCATCTTTCTGTGTCTTCTTTCTAAGGGTCTCAATCAACACGAGCTTTTCTCCATTAGTGACTTTATTGAGTGGCTGGTCACCTCAAGCTCCTTGTCTGCCACCTCATTGCCATGAACACGACAGTGTGCGGGTATCCGTGTGCAGCACTTTCCACTTAACGCTGTGCCTGTTAATTTCTTTGGCAAGACATGGCAATAAAGAATGATGACATTAGTCAAGGCATCGAGAACTGATAGAACATCTGTTTGAATGACAACCTGTTGACAGTCCTCTTGGTCTGGCAAGAACTCGTACTAGTACTTGCTGGCTTCCTGGAGTGCCTTCCCTTCTTTACCGAATGGTTGTATAGCAGATACTTCCTCCACTGCCTTTATTGGAGCTGTATACATTGCTTAAGGCCTAGTTCTGGACCCTATCCAGCACAAGTGTCCTGCTTTGGTGATGGTGTGAATAGTTTTACAGTACTTTTCTGTGTTTACCTGTATGCACAAGTCATCTGAAGCATGTCTGCAGCTTGCTGCTTCCTAAAACTTAAAAGTAGCAGTTGATGCAGCCATCTGCATAGAAGGCCGTTTTGACACCTCTTAAAAGACCAGACACAAAGTCATTTATGAAAAGAAAAAGAGTGGGTGACAATACACCTCCTTGTGGGACACTATGTTGTTGTAAGAACGTTAGACTTTGTATCCCATCTTGACTCACTAGTACTAGTACATTGTGCCTCCTATCCCATTTATTAGCAATAGAGATTAGTATAGCTATTTTATCTATGACTAGATATAATCAAACAAGGCTGTTTAAAATGCCATCAATCCACTTCACAGTGACTGTCATAGATTAATACGATTTCCTGTTGCACTACAATAGATACAATTTTTGTGACCATTTGAGGCAGGCAGCTCGTCCACAGCCTGATCATGATCTCCACCGTTCGCTAAAGTCAGTAAATTTTCGGTGAGTCCCCCTTAGAATGCACAATGGTACTGTCCAAACTATAAATTTAGCAGGGTAAGGCACACCCTAAATCTGAATGTATTTTCAAAAAACTTAAAAACTATCAGTCAGTTGCGTGACTTCACATGCTGACAAACATTCCTGTAAAGTTGCATGGCTGCAGTTCAAACACTTTTTCCGTAATGCGGGACACAAGTTGAAATTCGCCCATTTTCACTATGTCAAGGGCAGTAACTCTGCCAATACTGGATGAATCCCCATCAAAAACCCCAGGTGCACAACTTCACATAAGACTTAACATTCTTGTAAAGTTTCATGGCTTAACTCAAATACTTTTGGAGGAACCTGCGACATAAATTTTGTAACAGACAACCCTGCCAAAACCAGTATGCCTTCATAAGAATAGCACAAGGTGTGTTTGGGAAAATAATCTGCTCTGTAACACCAAGTAACAGAAGTCTTTGTCTCTTTACCATGATTTTATTCAGTTTCAATTTAATTTTGCACATAATAATTTAAGCTCAAATAAGACTGCTTATCCCTGATCTGGTCTAGGCTGTACCGGAGGGTCTGAAAACAAGAAAAAAACATGAGCAATAGTAAAGTTCTTAAGACAAGGTTACAAGAATATCTGATTTTTAAACATGTTTGAGACAATAGGGTGTTCAGAATTAGAAGGCAATGTTTTCTACATTGGGAGGCAATTTTTTGTACATTGGGAAGATTTCATTTTACCAAAAAATCTCTGTTACTTCCCACCATTTAGGTTTTGTAATGCAATCAATAGTATTATGAAACTGGAAGTGAACATCATTCTTGATTTCCTGTAGTCTTGGTCTACTGTAAAAACCACAAATCCAATGGCACTGGTTAATTGCTTACAATGCTATTTTTGAAAACCAATCATTTTATATGAATAAAGCATCAAAAACTTGAAAAGGCAAATAGTAAAACAAGTGACCCTTAATAGCTGTTATATATATGAATGTATGCATACATAGTTACATATATACATATATAGTTTGGTTTCAATGGTCTTTTAGAACACAAAATGTTTATCTATCCCTTAATACATTGAGAAGCATTAGCTACTTACTTCGCCCATTCAACGTTCAAAATGAGATGATCATATCCAAACCCAGACACACCAGCTATAGCACGTGCAGCATCTTCTCTTCTATGGAAGTTGATAAAAGCAAATCCCTGAAAACCGAAGCAACAACTGTCATGTCTGTGAACTAAGGTTACAACACCAAAGCATGGCCTCATTACCTAAGCTGAGGATCAAAGAATTATAAAGTGGGTAATTTTCGCATGACAAAAATTTTGCAATTTATTAACAGACTTATTCGCAAAACTTTTAATTCACGAAAGGAGAATCCTCTAACAGTAAATAAATGTGAAACAAATTTTTTTGCAAAATGTTTAAATTAGAGAAGTTGGAAATTTGCGAAAAATAGCGAAAACTAAATCATCGCAAATATTAGCCAATTTACAATATCTGTGCAATTGTTTTGCACTTTGATACCGAGTGACCTTGAGCTGACAACCATAGCAAAATGCATAATACACCTTCTAGTTGTGTTTCATAACTGTTTGAAGTTTAATTACTAGTAAATCTCGTAGACAGTATCAAAGTGATGGCCAAGACATGCACTGAACTATGACCCTTATAATGTGTACTCTTTCTGTTAAGTTAAGGACTCAGTGCCATGTATAAAAGGACTTTAAATCAAGCTCCGCACTTCCGTGAAGTTTTACTGAAATCTAATGAACAGTAATGAAGTTATGACCAAAACAAATACTATAAATATGAAATCCCTTTCGAGTTTTTAAACACTTGGTGTGACTACAAATTTAAAGTCTGAAGCTTTATGCATGTAAGTCTGTGATGTTTACACTGATAACCAAGTTACAGTTGGAACATCTTAACAAACAACTAAGAGTTTAATACTTTACCACTATCCATTTAGAGTTACTACAGCTCCCCGCCCCCCCCACACCTACTCAAACAAACACTTTCTCTGCCTCTAAAACACACCTTACCAAATCTTATACTGTCTAAAATAAAACCCCTCACAATGATTTATTTGGTGAGCTCTGCTCTCAAATCACTGCCTTCACAAGATACCATGTGATGATGTCACTGACTATACTATTTTGAATAACTTTTTGAATTCCTCTTGACAGTAATTTATTCTGTGTACTCTGCTCTTAAATCCCTGCCTATACAATACAAAAATTACGCTAAAACTCAAATTATTTACTTTTTGAAATTTTAACAAAATCATGTTAAAAATGGTTAATGTTGTATACTGTAAGGGGAAGTAACCCTACAGGGAGTGACGGCATTTATGAAGTTTTTCCTTCTGCATTTTTGACAGTCATTTTCAGAATCAAGTGGAGAAATAAGTTCTGCTATGCAAGACAGAAATAACATACCTTGGACTGGCCTGTGTTTTTATCTTTTGCCAAATAAATTCTCTGTATAGGTCCAAACGGTCTGAATAGTTCTTGAAGGTCAGATTCCCGTGTATCCTCTGACAGATTGGTCACTCTTATAGTTGCCGACTCATCTAGAAATGAAGAAATACTTGAATATAATATATTGTATAAGAGAATTTGTGGTTAGAGATTGTCTTGACATGTGAGGTGAGTATGTGTTGGATCTCAAGTCAATAACAGTAGTACACTACTCAACAGTTATAAATTATTGCAGGGATAGTGCCTATTTTCAAGACCTTTAACGTAATCTATAATGCTGACTACGTCGAAGAAACATGGCACAGACTTTTCCAAGCCTTCACTTAGCTCATAGTATGACCAGGTATGTAATAACCAATTACATTGTAGTTTATGTCACACTCATACAAACAAGGTTATAATATAACTAAAACAGCCATGACGCTCTTTCATTATGCAAGGAACATGGTATGAAAGACCCTCAAAGGCTTTTTCGGTATGGTAGATAACCTGCTTTTCTAAAGTTTTTCAAAATTCTTGGATTTTTTTTACATTGACAGTTAGATTACTATGTTTATTTTATACATTATGACTATCCACACATGCTAAGTATTTTCAACACATTTCCAGGAGATTTGACTTTTAATATCTGGAGATCAGTTACACATACATCAAAAGTTAACAGAAAAACTGTCTAAAATTCCAGAATTTTATCTTAAATCTCCCCCTAAAACTGACATCCTATTATTCAGAAGTCTCCAGGACAAATCAGGAGACTTGGCATGTATTCCTTTGCCATACCACATGACTATACCATTTGACTGTACCATTAACAGGGGTGGTAACTGAAGACTTACTGACTGTGTAGTAAACAGTGCAAAATCTTATCAGAATTCACCTGTATGAAAGCTGATTATAATCTGCATTAGTCACAATGGTAGAATGACTTGCCACAAGGGAGAGTTCAGGATATATCACAATTTACCTGTGTACAACCTAATATATACTTAATAACTTTAACTAGAGCTATCACTAAATGTGATTAAACCCCCCGAAAGACTGCTTTATAAACTGAGGAAAGTCGTAGTAACAGAATACATTGCAAAAAAAACTAAAATAGAGATATTGTTCTTGGCAATAACTCTGTAATTAGTAAAGATAGAGTTATGGTTCTTGTACATTGCACTTCCTCTCATTGTGCTGGACCATTGTATGAAGTTGTATTGCATTCCAAACAGTAGTTTTAAAGTTATGCTCTGCGACAAGGAAAAGTAAAAATGGGCAATAACTCTGTAATGACCCAAGATAGAGTTATGGTTCCTGTGCACTGCACTTCCTCTCAATGTACTTGACCATTGTATGAAGTTGTATTGAATTCCAACCAGTAGTTTTCAAGTAATGCTCTGGACAAGGAAAAGTAACAAAGGGCAATAACTCTGTAAATACTCAAGATAGAGTTATGGTTCTTGTGCACTGCACTTCCTCTCAATGTGCTTGACCATTGTATGAAGTTGTAACAAATTCCAACCAGTAGTTTTCAAGTAATGCTCCGGACAAGGAAAAGTAACAAAGGGCAATAACTCTGTAGAGTCAAGATGGAGTTATGGTTCCTGCGCACTGCACTTCCTCTCAATGTACTTGACCATTGTATGAAGTTGTATTGAATTTCAACCAGTAGTTTTCAAGTTATGCTCCGGACAAGAAAAAGTAACAAAGGGCAATAACTCTGTAATTACTCAAGATAGAGTTATGGTTCTTGTGCACTGCACTTCTTCTAAATGTGCTTGACCATTGTATGAAGCTGTATTGAATTCCAACCAGTAGTTATTAAAGTAAAGCTCCGGACAAGGAAAAGTAACAAAGGGCAATAACTCTGTAATGAGTCAAGATGGAGTTATGGTTCCTGTGCACTGCACTTCCTCTCAATGTGCTTGACCATTGTATGAAGTTGTATTGAATTCCAACAAGTAGTTTTCAAGTTATGCTCCAGACAAGGAAAATGCAACAGACCGCCTGACCGACCGCCCGCCCAACTAACTTCGTTTCGGGGGGGGGTATAAAAACGCAAACAGGGATATGATGGGGATTTTGTCAAAATTGCAGGTGTAATTTGGAAAATTCAAGAACACCAAGCTTTTTGCTATTCCTGTTTTTTTCTGAATAATTTCATTACAAAATTCAAGCACAATTCGATTGAAGTATGATTTTATAATACAAAATGAGCAATATTACTTCCTGTTCAAAATCTATGACTTTCTAAAGTTGTTAGGTATATACAAATAGACAGATACCTCTGCTTGATTTCATGGTTTCTCCACGACCTTTAGCTGCGCCATCTCTCATACTAGGTGGTACATATTTACCACCTGGTTTGTTTGCAGACGCTGCTGGAGCAGCTCCTCCTCCGGGAGCAGCCTGAGTTGGAGCTCCCGGCTCATCGGGTTTCTTCTTGTCACCTTCCAAAGTCTCCTGTATATAATGTACATGGTTTTTTAATAACTTTAAACTACAACAAGAGCTGTCCATAAGACAGCAAGCTCGACTATTGTGGGTGTTTGATAATAAAACAAAACTTTTATCAGTATAATAGCAAAACAAAATTCTGCTAACTATTAAGTATAAACTAGGAAAGTTGAATCATAAAATAAGTCAAAATCTATAACTTTAGAATTAATTTTTGGTAAATTAATTGTCTGATACAAAATTTACCCCTGAACACTATTGCTAAGTTTGATATAACTACCATAAGTGGTTAATGAGATATGTGCATGATAGTACCTTTAACCAAATTTTCAAAGTCAAACAAGGGCCATAATTTGCACTAAATTTAAACAAGAGTTATCTGTCTTGACTGTGTGACACCTCTTAAGACATTAAAAAAGTTTCAAGTCAATATCATAAGTGGTTACTGAGATATGTGCATGATAGTACCTAGCAGGCAAAACTTTAACCGAATTTTCAAAAGTCAAACAAGGGCCATAATTTGTATCAAATTTATACAAGAGTTATCTGACTTGACTGTGTGGCACCCCTTAAGACATTAACAAAGTTCAAGTCAATATAATAAGTGGTTACTGAGATATGTGCATGATAGTACCTAGCAGGCAAAACTTTAACCGAATTTTCAGAGTCAAACAAGGGCCATAATTTGTATCAAATTTATACAAGAGTTATCTGACTTGATTGTATGACACCCCTTAAGACATGAACAAAGTTTCAAGTCAATATCATAAGTGGTTACTGAGATATGTGCATGATAGTACCTAGCAGGCAAAACTTTAACCGAATTTTCAAAGTCAAACAAGGGCCATAATTTGTATCAAATTTATACAAGAGTTATCTGCCTTGATTGTATGACACCCCTTGAGACATGAACAAAGTTTCAAGTCAATATCATAAGTGGTTACTGAGATATGTGCATGATAGTACCTAGCAGGCAAAACTTTAACCAAATTTTCAAAGTCAAACAAGGGCCATAATTTGTACTAAATTTATACAAGAGTTATCTGCCTTGATTGTATGACACCCTATAAGACATGAAAAAAGTTTCAAGTCAATATCATAAGTGGTTACTGAGATGTGTGCATGATAGTACCTAGTAGGCAAAACATTAACCAAATTTTCAAAGTCAAACAAGGGCCATAATTTGTACTAAATTTATACAAGAGTTATCTGCCTTGATTGTATGACACCTCTAAAGACATGAACAAAGTTTCAAGTCAATATCATAAGTGGTTACTGAGATATGTGCATGATAGTACTTAGCAGGCAAAACTTTAACCAAAGAAGCAACGCTGACGCCGATGCCGACGCACAAGTGACTGTAATAGCTCTCCATATTCTCCGAATAGTCGAGCTAAAAATGGGAAAACATGAAAGTCTTCTTTTTAGTGTTCTTCTTAACATTCTTAAGCAAGACATTCTATAATATCATATAATATAGTATAAAACAAACTTTCATGTCAATACATCCTTATCTATCCCTAATACTTACTATACACTGAACCTTTTTCTGAAATATCCACATTTATTTACCATACACTGAACCTTTCTCTGAAATATCCACATTTACTTACTATACACTGACCCTTTCTCTGAAATATCCACATTTATTTACTATACACTGACCCTTTCTCTGAAATATCCACATTTACTTACAAAACGCTGAACCTTTCCCTGAAATATCCACATTTACTTACTATACACTGACCCCTTCCCTGAAATATCCACATTTACTTACAATACGCTGAACCTTTCCCTGAAATATCCACATTTACTTACTATACACTGACCCCTTCCCTGAAATATCCACATTTACCCACTATACACTGACCCTACTTTTTCAGTGGTGTATGTCTCAATAGAAGTCCAGCAATACCATATATTTCAACTTCAATCATTTTCAACTATGAACAATATTTTTGTCTGTAAAAGTGTAATAACTACAAATGTATGTATTTTAAACATACCTGCTGATAGAAAGAGACTAAAATGTCAAGGTTCTACACAACTTGTTCAAAATTCTAGTTATTCTCCATCCACTAGTTGCTACAAACTTACATTTGCATTATTACAGATTCTTAGCAAATATTGAGTAGTGAAACTAGGCATCACAGTTTAGCTGGTTTTCAACCGGCAGTTTCATTTTTAACTTTTGAAACTCAGGGCACCTTGAAGTCCCTTAACTAATTATTCCTTCATGTAATATCCTGGTTTTGAAAGTGTAGCAGTATTAATATTGTCAGACATTACCTGGAGAGGAGCAAGAGTATCCTTGTACGGACATTTTGTAGTCCAATGGTCACCCTTACAGATACGACATGACACTAACTTCTGTGTCTTCAACTTGGCAAGCGGGTCTTCTTCCGGCTCCTGGTTCTTTGCCTGAAACACAATATCAATCAAAACATCTTATACCTTGTATAACTGCCAGGTTCTTGACACAGAAACACTTGTGAAACTTTTACAAAATGCAGTCAGACATTGTTCTTTCTTTCCAAAACAAAACCACTCAAGTATTACTCTCACTAGCCTGCTATTTATTTTTCTATACACTCCTCAGACATCATATTTTCAGAAAAACATCACATTTCATTGCTGTCTAAGAACAAGTCTTATTAATTTACGCAGACTAAAGGTTATTCTAAAAATACCCAAGTCGCCTCCCTCCCTAAGTCTTGACATTAATGATTACATCACTTGTTGACAAGCAAATTGAAACCAAATATTAAATCTGCATCAGTTATTATGAAATGTTTCAATTCAATTTCAATATCATTTAATAAATCTTGATTGACTGAAAACAATGGCAAATGGTACATGTAGAGTATGTTCTATACAAAATATTCCATATGACCTCTACAACGTCAATAATAATAATGAAACAAATATGGGAATATTTTTAGAACATTAACAAATATGGCTCTGGATCAAGTCACCCATGAAGGTTAAAATATAATGATAATCTAAACTACAGGTAAAACGGAAAAACTAGAAAACATCACTGGACTTTCAGCATTCTACTTGAATTTGAAAAAAAAACAAGGTAATATTTTAACTAATGTACTAATAATGTCATGACTCAAATCAATTGAAATGTAAAAACATGTAGCTCAAGAAAGACACATTTTTCCATTCCACTTACCTCCTTATTCAAAATGATCTGCATGTTTATTTCCTCAACCTGTATAATGGTGTTAGCGGGGTTCGGACCTGGAGGATCATTATCCGCGGCTCCAAATTTTCTCCAATTCTACACAAGATACAAGTAAGATAAATTAGAAAATGTTATCAAATAGCTAATTAAAAGTTAATTCATTTTTACTTATATTAACGGTTAATGCCAACAGACTCAGCTAACATTAACAGAATCAAACAAAATTGTACCAGCTATACATTTATGTCACAAAGATATACTTTCATTCAAAATGTATCATAAACAAGAATTCATTCTGGAATTAAAGTATACTAAATCTTTGGGCAGTAGTCCCTATGAATTTTTGTCCCGCCCTAAATACATGTATAGATCAGATCTGCTTCTACAATGTTGCATGACTATCATGTACATTATGCATTTTGAACAGTTTTACAATGAACAAACTACGATTGACTAGACAGCCACTGCAGACTCAATTTGCTCACCTAATCTCATCTCTTAAAACCATATCTAAAGAACAAAATACGTTACATTTCAACTTCTCTTTGTAACTTTGAAGTATCATTGCAATTTTAGTCGAAAATGTTACTTCTGACAAAGGTTAAACAGAAACATGCTTACTAATAACTTTTTAACTTAATCCTAAGGTTATGAAGAGAAATCTACAATTCATAAAAACGAATTCTGACTAATTTGTACTTTAGTAGTCTACATTTTTTATCTTTATAACCCATCTCAAAAAGGAAATGGGTTTCCCTGTCTGTTATTTTCAAGTAAAAATGTGCATGCAAACATGAGACAAAAATCTATTCTGCATGAACCGACACTGACTTTAGCAATCATGTTTACCTAGCTATTTTGGCTGGGGGATATTGCCAAATTTCCACTACAACTACAACTGCACTGTGCTAGAAATTAACAGCATACCTTTCGCCTTGCTATTGTCTTAGCTGCCTTCCTTTTTTCAACTTTATATGTCTTGACAACCTGAAAAAAGGTTAAATAAGTGTAAATTCATTCAAAATCAGAAAATATAGCTGACTTAATCTTTTGGTTAATCTGTCTTTGCCTTTCTTTGTTCTATCCGCAAAGTAACTTTTCTTCACCACCGACACTAGTACTTTGCTGAGCATCTGTCGGTTTCTTTGATGTATTTATACAATTTTAACTTTACAGTATTCATTTATGTTCATGCTGTCTTTTTCCATGTAATTAGTTTTTTGTAACAATTAACATTCAAAAGATGGAAGATTTTTCAAAGTTTGTCGATTAAAATCAAATTAATCAAGGACATTATCCAACTCATACATTTGCACAATATCTTACACTCAAGTGCATTTTGTGGACATCCAAATAAGAGAAATGAAGATGCTAGAGTGTAAAGACACCCTAGTTAAATACTGCAATTTTTGTTAAATCTGCGGATCCAATCTAGCCCATAATCGGAATTGTCTGAGATCTTAGTGATACAAATTGTGTGTAAAAATTATTTAATAGGACTAGTGAAGAAACGAGGACGGACATAAGGCGATCACAACAGCTTAACTAAAGCACTTTATGTTCAGTTGAGCTAAAAATAACACATCAACAAGAAAATGTTTCATGTACATATTTGTGGAATAAAGTACAAACCAATTCACTAACACCTATTGACTTTCTGTTTATGGTAAAGAAACAAATGGCTAGAAAGCAGCCCTAGTATTACCTTGACCATTTTGCCATCATCATTGTACTTGTATTCTGTGATGGTCTTGATGCTATTCTGTTCATCAAAGTCTTCAGTTGCCGGTGGAAGTGAACCTGTCAAGATTCAAATTATAAATATTTATGCTTTTATACATGTAGTACAGGTACATGTACACTGAAGCTTACTCCTAGGAAAACTCCCCAAATATCTGTGTAAGAAATCAGCCTCACTCACATTCATGACAACAATTAAAAATTTGGCCAATCAGAATACTATCTTTTTATCTGCCATGTTAAAAACTCAAATATCACTATTTTAACATAATGTACAAAGTTTTGAGTTGGTCAAAATTTTCAACATTATAGTTCATATTGCATTAGAGTACCTGTCATAGAGAGAAAGATTACACTGGATGGGTGTTCAGTAGAACACTTGTGTCGCCATCTTACACTATGTCAGAATACCTAATGATTTCGTGACAAAATCTAAGTACAAAAAGGGGCATAACTCTGTCAAATATGACCTTGACCAACAAAATTTGACGGCATCACAACCTTTTTGTAATAAGCAATGCAATTTGAAAGTTTGATGAAGAAATCTTAAGAAAATGCCAACGTTAAGTTTTTGTGACGGACAGACAGACCGACGGACAAAGCGATCCCTATGCAACGCCTTTTCTCCGAAAGGGCAACACAAAAAGTATATGCAATATCAAAAATACATTTAATATGCTATTTACGTTTATATAGGATTGATTTATTATGTATTTGCTGTGTATATGTGGTTTGCATATTATGTTGTTGTTGTTTTTTCTTTCTTTACTTTTTAGTGCCATATGATTATGAAAATAAGTTCTATTTTGATTTTTTTGTAATTCATAATGAATCTTACATGTAAGCTTCGCGTGATTATATTTTACCATTGGGCTGCCATCTTGCTGAGTTGACTGTTGACAGCGAGCTAGACCCTTGAAAGAGTCACAGTAATCCACAGCTGACAAGCTTTGTAAAAAGCATCATCCTGATCATAAGATATTGACTGTAACTCAAAACAGGACTCAACCATGTGCTATTTTTCAAAAACCAACCATTGTCTATTGGGTAACATAAGAAAGTTGGTGGAGCGCCGAAACAAGTCTCGGTGGTTTCACCTTCAGTCAAAAATCTGATGTCGTCTGTTGGTTAATATACCAAAAAGGGCGGAGCTAATTGGTTATTATGGTTAATATACCAAGAAGGGCGGAGCTAATTGGTCACTAACTGTCAAACAGCACTTTGTGGTCTCGGCAGTTATCAAAATTTAAGGTGTTATTGATAAACAATGATAAAACTGAAATGATAAGACCCCGGTGTCAAATTACCTTTCAGTATCATTTATATAACATACTTATGACATTTTTTTCTAATTAAACTGTTAGAATTGTGAAAGAATACAACGAAAATCATGCAAGGTCATGAAACTATGTGATAAACAGTGAACAACGTACTTATGGGCTGATGGAGCCTAGAAAAGCAATGAGCAGATATGGTAGCTAAAGGAATTATAGAAAATACTAGAAAATACAATTGCAAAGCTGCAGGACACAAACTGAAAAATAATATGATAGCCTTGAGTTTATGATGGGAACCCTATGACCATTGACTCTTGAAAATTTGAATTCTTCTTTAGAGCCAATGACCCTCAAGTCGCAAAGCCTACTGAACAAACTGATGTTCAACCATTTTTTCTTCTTCTCAAAATGGTGGGATCCCAAGTTTTGTTGTGGGACATCAAATTTTACCAGGAGGGATCTCTCAGGGACACCACTCAGAAAATTTGTCAAGGCCTGCATGCATATATTTGTGTTTAAAATATCATCTTACGCAAAAGCCTGGAGGATAATTAGCAGCTGATTGGTAAATGGTTTAAACTGCCATGATTAGCCTAGCATAATAAAGTTAAATAAACGGGAGAGCACACTACTTTTCAAGTCACTACCATGACTACTCTGTCAAAATGTATATTGTAGATTGAAATGATTTGTGACCTTTATTTCCTAAAAAATAAATACATAATGATATCATGGAATCAACATTGGCTTTTTAGTTTACTTTTCCAAAACCGATGCTGATTTAACAATGATTAAGCTTTTCAATGAACCGTTTGCATTGATCAGTACAGTAGACTACAGTTTCAAGTTAGCGTGTCAAAAAATTATATAGGCGAGACAATTGATTCCAGTTCGCTAATATCATTGTTTAGACTACAGGGATCGAATTTAACATTTTTTCCCACTAGCAATTTTTGCTAGTGCCATTTTTTTCCACTAGCAAAATGATCCTAGCAATTATGTAAAGGCTGTTTACACGTTTAATTATATAAGTTGTTTTGTATAAAAAACTGAAAAAATACTTTAGTGCTTACATTAGATGTTTTGTTACTGGCAAATTCTTTGCAAACATCACACCACATTTTGACAACGAAAGTGTCATCATTTTTTAGGTCATATATAAAAGTTTAATGTTCAGTTCTGTTTCCCACTTTTTTACAGTTCTGACAGATGCCATGGGGTCAGGCCATAACTTCTGGCTGGACCCAGACGTTTTGGGTTCTTTGGGGTGGTGCTACATGTGCTTTCAAGTGTTCTCCGCTGGCCTTTTTCGACCGAAGAAACTTGTAATTTTCTTCTCCATATCATGGTTTTTCAGATGAAAACAAATATCGTCTAGATGCTTAATTCAAATATCCGATACTTACATTTGTAATAGAGCGACAGGCATCTACAAGCGGTCACATGATTATTGGTGAAATAACTAACTCAAAGGAGTTTTTAAAGCGCAAAGGACCGATTGAGTGAATTGGCCGATTTTCGAACCTGATTGGAAAAATATTCGAGTGCCATTACTTCCTACTCGCATTGTTTTATTCTTACTCGCATTTCGCGAGTAAGTGTCCGCTAAATTCGATCCCTGGACTAAGAGATTGTTGTTGGGAACTGAATCCAGTTCCCTGCCCATTATACTTGTGAGAGGTGTGAGGCAGTATGACAAGATAGAATAGATAGACTAGCTACTACAACCAAAGTACACAAATTCATAGCTAAACATCAAGAAAGAAATGAACACTGATGTTCATTCAGTTTTGGGTTTTTTATATATATTTTTTACGAAAATTAAAACAAAGAAAGAAAGTCCTTACAATTAGATTCTATCACACTTGTGACAGTCAGATTATTATTAGAATCAAGTACGTAATCATTTGAGTACGAATAAAAAAAGTGGCGCATATTGTGCGTTTTACGTACCGTCCTCTCCGGCTTCAACTTGTTCCGCCCAACTGATTGGCTTTGGCCTGAAACAATGTAAAGAAACGATACAATAAAGTGTCAAAAAATGAGCGGAAACCTGAAGAAAATTCACAAGGTATGCATACTTACTCTTCGATGGCCGGCATGTTTTTGTACTTCCGGTTTCAGATAAAGTCCAAATACCGACATATATCCGGACGGATAGGTCTAATGAACTTTCTCCGGTGTCTCAATGGAGACCGTCGTGTAGTATTATGGCGAAAACAATAATGTACATTACGATTCTAGCATTACCATTCCTACTGGAAATTACATTCTCAGTTTTCTTTTAAATAATTTCTAATATAACTATAGGTGCTACCTATCTACGGGAAAAACTAAATACATTAATTAATTTGTAACTGTTATCATAATAAGTAATACACCACATGTACTACAGTCTAACCAAAGAAACATTAAAAAAAAAATAACACGAATCATACTGTAATACAAATTTCCGTATAATGGTACGATGACGTCCATTAAACAACGCTTCAGTTCGTGGTCAGTAGACGCTTTTGAATAACGCAACGTAACGATTACCTCCTCCCTTACAGCGCGGTAGCTGCGTCAATTCAGCGTTCCTGACAAAATTGGGAAAATACTTTTATATATAATTAATTTCTTTTAAAAAGTTTTAAAAAATCGTTAAGTTTAACAACCAGTAATTAGCTGGTTGTTGAAGAATGAAAACAGGGGGAAGAGTTGTTTTCGGAAATGTTTTAGTCATTACCACCGGAAGTCGAAATCCAAAATGGCTCCTGTAACGGAGAACCTAAATTCAACTTGGACGTATATATATTGAAATTATTGTAAATTCATTTTACACTTAATTCATCAATAATTTTTAATTCACGTGTAACTTAAGGACGGGAAAAACCCGGCTTTTCCCGTATAATTATACAAACTTTGAAATGATAAACTAGACCAGTAGCGATTTGCGCGCATCAATACGTAGCCTAATTAATTTGGCGTTTCAGTGTGACAAAAGTCTCATTTTAAAACTTAATTCTATCATGTTAAATCATAAATACATTTAAATATTGGATTTTATGGCGTTTATAAGTGCCCAACAGAATTTTGTTGGGGATGTGTTCCCCGCTATTTGCACATTAAAGTGAGACGTAGAAGGCGGACAACTAAAAAATGTCAAAATGTAAAATCGGTCTGCCTTCGAAGTGGAAATAGTGAGACTAATCGATACGTAGAGCAGCTTATATAGATATGATATTTTCTTATGTATAGTTGTATCAGTTAATGTTTTTCCGTAGTAAACTCTCTATAATGGAATGAGAGCTTGAAATACAAAGTAAAATTAGATTACAATGTACTTCCAGATTCATTTACAACCTTTTAGGTCATTCTAACAATTCCTTAATTACCATCTGAAACATACAACGACAAATTTTCAGTTGGCAAGTTCCTAAACCAATACAATTTTCATCAAAGCAAAACACAAACAACATGTAAAATATCCCTGCAGAAACTTAAGTAACAAATAGTTTTTCGTTTTAAATGTTTAAAAAAAAAAAAGCCCTGAATGTATCAAAACATAAAAAGTGTTGTTTTTTTTAAAACTTTTATTTTTTTTAATATGCCTTCGTCTGTACTCTCAAGCGCTGACCCTGCGCCGCACTCAGAGCACTGGCACCAACATAAACATACGAACCACCATCATCTATTTACCTCTTTTTATTTCTTTTGACCCTACATTCACATTAATGGTCAGCTTACTGGCAACGCGTGTCTGGTCTGTAAACTCACACACCTATCTGTTTAGCTTCTGGCATTTTTACACAATTTTGGTAAACAATAGTAATCTTCTGACACAGTTGAATTGGTACTGCAGTAAGGTAAAACAAACTCCCTACATTTTCAAATTTTGTTAGGTACCATTATGCATGGGAGTCATACTGGGGTCTTGGCGAGTTCACCAGGGGAGAAATCCCACGGTCGACCGGGATTATAATAATGAGAGGAAATTGAAGCAATAACAAATACTTCTTTCACTTGGTAACAGGCCATCATGTTCATTACACAAATACACAAATAATACGTCACTGTACCACCCCCCCCCCCCAACCCCTTTCGTCATACATTTACACGTGTTATTCACACTTAAGGACTTCTTAAAAACTAAACACAGCATCAATATATGTTCCCGAAGTTGCAATAAATCTGATTTTAAAATGTCTTTCCGATAATAAATTTTAACAAAAAAACGCATATATTCAGATAAAAACAATTCAATTGTTTTCGCAAAGATAATATAAGGGATTCAAAATTAATTCATAAATTTTCCAAACTAAATAAACTAAAAACTATTTAATATCGAACATTTTTTGTCTTCCAGCATCATTCGGGTTTTCACAAATTACAAAAAAAAAACTTATGTGGTTTTTTTGTGTGTCTGTGTGTGCTTTTTGTGTGCGTGTGTGTGGCTATAAAGCAAGCAGTTGGCACATGTTGTCCAAAGGCCTAATGGTTTTTAGCTCACCTGTGCACGAAGTGCTAAGTTGAGATATTGTGATCGCCTGATGTCCGTCGTCTGTCTGTCGTCTGTCTGTCCAGACTTAACCTTGTGTATGCAATAGAGGCTGCACTTTTTACTGGATCTCCATGAAATTTGGTCAGAATGACTTCCTTGATGAATTCTAGATCAAGTTTGAACATGGGTCATCTGGAGTCAAAAACTAGGTCACAGAGTCAAATCATAGAAAAAAAATTGTGAGTGCAATAGAGGTTGCATTTTTCATTGGATTTTCACGGAACTTGGTCAGTATAATTGCCTTGATAAAATCTAGGTCAAGTATGAATATGGGTTATTTTGGGTTAAAAACTAGGTCACCCTGTCATAGAAAAACATTCTGTGTCGTATAGAGGTTGTATTTTGGATTGTATTTTCATGAAACTTGGTCAGTATGATAGCTTTGATAAGATCTAAGTCGAAATTGAACATGTGCCATCTAGGATCAAAAACTAGGTTACGGGGTCAAATCATAGAAAAACCTTGTGTATGCTATAGAGGTTGTATTTTTCAATGGACCTTCATGAAACTTGGTCAGTATAGTCGCCTTGATAAAATCTAGGTCGAGTTTGAACATGGGTTATCTAGGGTCAAAAACTAGGTCACGGGGTCAAATCATGGAAAAAACTTGTGTATGCAATAGAGGTTGCATTTTTCATTGGGTTTTCATGAAACTTTGCCAGTATGATTGCCTTGATGAAATCTAAGTCGAGTTTGAACATGGGTCATCTAGGATCAAAACTTAAGTCACGGGGTCAAATCATAGAAAAACCTTGTGTATGCTATAGAGGTTGCATTTTTCATTGGGCCTTGATGAAACTTGGTCAGTATGATTGCCTTGATGAAATCTAGGTCGAGTTCAAGCATGGGTCATCCAGGGTCAAAACCTAGGTTACGGGGTAAAATTGTAGAAAACCCATGTGTATGCAATAGAGGTTGCATTTTTCATTATATCTTCATTAAACTTTGTCAGTATGATTGTCTTGATGAAACTTAGGTCGAGTATGAATATGGTTAATCTGAGGTCAAAAACTAGTTCACCGGTTGAAAACCTTGTGTATGCCATACAGGTGACCTTTACAAACCAATCATCATGTAAATTGGTCAAAAGGTTCCTTTTCAAAAGCAAAAAGAATGTTTGTGTTTATGATAATAGTTTAGAGTTGAAGTTTGGTCACATATTGTCATAAGTCGCAAGTGAGCGATATAGGGCCATCTTGGCCCTCTTGTTTTAAATAATATCACTAATAGTTATAAACATTATATTTAATAATATTAACTGTAACTGTAACTATTTAATCATATTAACTGTAACTATTTAATAATGTTAACTGTAACTATTTGATAATATTAACTGTAACTTTTTAATAAAATTAACTTCCATTGCAAAGTTTAATTTAACCAGGAACGTAGAATATACTACGTTCCTGATTTAACAGATTCCTTGCTTATTTCTCTCCATTTGGAACTCCAGTAGAAATTTTGATTTTTAAGAGATTATTTTTGCAGTTTCAAAAAAGTTAAATGCTTATTAGTTATTATAACGCGCCGCCAGGAGGCGGTGCGTATATTGGAATGCAGTAAGTAAAATTTCCATGGGGTGACGTAACTACTTTTTAGACTGTAGAATGATTTCACAGTGTGTCTTTTGTAACAAGCGGTCTTTTTGATTTGAGATGCGAACCAGTCTAAATTTTACGGAAATAGCCGAGTCTAAATTTTACGGAAATAGCCGATTTTAAACGAATGACTACGAACGACTGAGATTCTGCCGACGGGTAGCGGCTGAAGATAGTCTTTTAAACCGACTTTGAATTTTTTTCTAACAGATATTTGAATATACTTTACGAAACTACCAAGTTTATGATGTGTCCACTTCTTATTTAAAGTGTCTGGGAAGTTAAATTCGTTTGTTTACATAAAGTTGTACCGCCATTCCGAAACAAACGACTGTATTGGTGGATAACGAAGTTACACGCTATGAAAGTCGATGCCTCGATAGCGCAGTGCAATGTATCCCCGCTTTAATTTATATCTTGGAAATAATTTTTCTTTCGTACAAGAATAATATAAATTGAAGCAAATTTATATGTTAGAATTCTACACTTAGGAAAATAAAAAAATTTTATTTCAATGATTTGTAATTCAATAATGTGACCAGCCAATTTCCATACGGGAAACAATGCCTATAGACTTGACGTAGAATCATCTTTTTTAGCATTAAACATTAACAAATGGTCAGCCTTATACAAAATTAGAGTGAAAAAGATTAGGTTTGGTTAATCACCATACATTAAATCCAACATTACTAATTATCGCAACCCCCACTCCATTTGGCGGCGTTCAAACATTTGACTTGTATTGTATTCGAATGCAGTAAGTAAAATTTCCATGGGGTGACGTAACTACTTTTAGACTGTAGACTGATTTCACAGTGTGTTCTTTTGTAACAAGCGGTCTTTTGATTTGAGATCGCGAACCAGTCTAAATTTTACGGAAATAGCCGATTTTAAACGAATGACTACGAAGTTATTTTTAATAAAAGACGCTGGACGACAACGATTTAAAACGAATGGCTTCAAAATTATTTTTAGTAAGGACGGTAGTTTCAAGCATTGGTTCAAATAAAAAAAAAATTCGAAATAATTTTTCTTTCGTACAAGAATAATATAAATTGAAGCAAATTTATATGTAAGAATTCTAGACTTAGGAAAATAAAAAAAAAATTATTATTTCAATGGTTTGACTATTAAGCTATTTTCAGTAACGATTCTGTAACTCCATTTGGCGGCGTTCAAACATTTGACGTTATCAATTTCGATTGCGAAACAAGGTAATACGCCTTAGAGACCCAAATCAGATAGAATCACACGTAAAAGCTAGTTTTGTATGTATAGATCACGGAATACTGGTTGGCAAACTGCATATTCACACATATATATAGGCATATCAGATCAGTCATTTGAAGGCAAACACCATGATTACAGACTACTAACACATTGTTGTTATATGCATAAATATCGATATATTGCAGAATCAACCGTTTATCTAATACCACAGGCACTGGACCAGGTTTACTTTTTTTCTCCAAAAAAGGATACATTTATTTTCCAAACAAAAAAAACAACAACATTTTTATACCAACATCAATTAACTAAAATCCTATCCCTACATCATAATATGCATTGTCGATGTAGATCTATATGATGCAATGACAGAAGTTTTGATCATCGGTGGTTTTTCAATGTACATTGTAGATGATGCACTGACCATTTCTATGTAAACGGTTCTAAAATAACTCATTGATCTCTTGCTTCTTTTTCAATTTGAATTCGGCCAACGTTATCAGAAAAGCCATGTAGGTTAAATTATGGTGGAATAGGCATTTTGTTTTGTAATAATAAGTATTAGATAGAGTACTGTTGGCGAGAATAATTATGTTATTTCGAGGGGCGTAGCCCCCGAGAAATGACGTAATTATTTGAGCAAACAGTCACTCTATCTGATTTGTATTATGGCACGTTGATAATGGCACGTACACCATCATGTACATTTTGATTGACAGCTAAGGTCCCGAAACATCGTGTGACGTAACAAAGTGGGTGGGATCACGTTAATATTGTTTGGTCACTCTGATCTTTTGTCAGTTCCCTTAAAAAGAACGCTAAGGATAGATGAACACTGCATTATGGATATTTTAGAATTGCGGATAATGTTTTGTTACAGATGGCTAATGAACTTGAATTCAGTCAATTAGAAGAATTAGACGATATCATTCTTTCACAAGTTCCTTTAGATGCTGACGACATCATGCTTTCACAAATGAAAACTGCGTGATATAAACTGCTCAGGAGACTGGTGTTTCGAGTTCGTGTATATGTATGTCCACCCTTCCATTCCTCTTAAACATTTAAGTTTAAGTCAATTTTACAGAGCTACATCTTTGTTCTTTGGCAATTGTTGCTTGTTTTTGTTTTTGAAAAAAATCTGAAAAGTGTTTTTCTCTATTGCAGATGATGCATGAGCTCTATGTAAATGGAAAATAACTCTTGATCTCTTGCTTCTTCCCATTTGAATTCGGCAAACGTTATCAAAAATCCATGTAAGTATTTTCATATACGAATAAGCATTTTGTTTTGTAATAATAACAAGAATTATTCATTCTAAAAGATATGATTATTCAAACTACGTGTAAAGTTTTAACGTGTATGATTTTCTTTAAAAAAAATTCTAAAAACTGAAATAATTTTTTTAAAAATCATAATTAAAAGTGCTAAATACGAATGTAGGACATTATCCCCTTGGACATTATCCCCTTAGCTGAATTTTGCACAGGCGGACATTAGCCCATTCATTATTTTGTAAAGGCGGACATTATCCCCTTCACTCCTCAAAGTTTAAAATTTGATTTAACATCATCATACAGTTGAAATTGGATGATTTTTTGTTATATTTATTAACTTTGTCAAAGATTTTAGAGATAATTATTATGTATATACATTTAGAAAGATGATTTGATGAAGGGGCTAATTGTCGCTTTTGCAAAGTCGGAAAATAGTTTGAACAAGCAGCTTGATGTTTTTTTCCCAAAAAACGAAGATGAACTTAGTTGTAAAAATGAAGAACTGCAAAACTCATTATCTGCGCAAATGAATACTACAAATGACATAAAACGGGACAGTCACTAGCTTGGAAAAGAAATTATAGACTGTGAAAATGAAAATATGGAGTTAGTATTGTAGAGGATTGTATGACTGGAATGGTAAACGCAAATCTGTGTCTTTTAGTAACCTATGAAATGTTTTACGATAATAACAGATTATACTTAATTTTTTACTGTAATAAGTTATTTATTCATGTTAGAACGCCTCAACGCAGACGACAAAAACCAATTTCAAGTACATCAGTTTAAAACTGTTTTGTCTTTACTCGCGAATTTCAAAAGAAAAAAATATTAATCTAAATTTCAAAATTTTTTAGACAGATGACTTTTAAACGAAATTATCTCATGTAGTTTCGCGGTAAAAGCACTAATGTTATTCAATAGATTTCACTGCACCAATGTACGCCGTCTCGTTGTTTTTTGGAAACGGAAGTTTTACCTGTAACCTTTTTATGTGGACAAGTGAAAATGTCACGTGACGAGAAGTCTACATTAAAAGCAGTCTGACCTGAATATTATGCTACATGAACAAAGACTTTCCAGATGCGAGAGAAGATGTACACATTGATACCCCTCACACTGTTGTTGCTTTGGAATGGTCTTCACTCGGAAATTCTACAAACACCTGAAATGGCTGCTATTTTATCTAAAGCTCGTGCCTTATGCCCCTATAATAGTCTATGTGGAGAGCCGCCTCTGTCTACGTCAAAATTATCTTCTGGAAAAACTCCTTGCTGCAGCGGTAAATTTTGTTTTAAATTTTCACCCACCGAATAAAAGGATACTCTATGTAAGCATAATGTGCTTGGGCATGAAACCTCGTTGTTTGTCAAAATGTGCCTAGTGTCTATTTAGATATATACCTTTTCAAACAACTATGCTCCAAGGTACGGGAAACAAATTAGATATCGTCTGTTCAGCATTTAAGGATCACACCTCTTAAAACATCCCTATTTAAAGAAATAGACTTTGAAAGTCAGAAGATCCCATTGTAAAAATCTATATAGGTGTAAATGGATTGATTAAAAAGCATATCACAGAATCTGGGCGTTCTGTACGGGGTTTTCATTATTATGTTCCTGTGATAAATACGCATATCTAAAGGAACTTAACGGAGTTTTGATATTTAGTACATGTACATGTATCTACTTTTTGTATAAATAGACGCACGTTTCTTTATGTCCTGTCGTGAGGTTTTTTAATAATTATTGTCTGTTTTTTCTGTTCACATTCTACACATCCTTTAATACATATGTTACTATATTGATTATCTTCATACGAAGGCCTATTAAGACCATAACGTGAAAAAGGCGTAATATTGCGAAAAAAGGCGCAGCAACGCGAAACAAAGCGTAATAACGCGAAAGAAAAGGCGTAGTAATGCGAAAGAAAGGAGTAGTAACGCGAAAATGAAGGCGTGATAACGCAAAATAAAGGCGTTATATCGCTAATCAAAGGCGTATTTACGCTAATAAAAGGCGTTATTACGCGAAAGAAAAGCGTAGTAACGCGAAAGTAAAGGCGTATTAATGCTAATAAGGCGTTATAACGCAAAAGAAAGGCGTAGTAACGCTAATGAAAGAAAGGCGTAGAAACGCGAAAATGAAGGCGTGGTAACGCGAAAAAAATGCGTTATATCGCTAAACAAAGACGTATTTACGCTAATAAAAGGCGTTATTACGTGAAAGAAAGGCGTAGTAACGCAAAAGTAAAGGCGTGGAAAAGCCTTTGATTAGCATTAATACGCGTTGGTTTAGCGTTATTACGCCTTTATTTCGCGTTACTATGCCTTTATTTTCGCGTTATTACGCCTTTCTTTCGCGTTAGAACGCCTTTATTAGCGTTAATACACCTTTGTTTGGCATTATTACGCCTTTATTTCGCGTTATTACGCCTTTATTTTCGCGTTATTACGCCTTCATATTTCTTTCGCGTTATAATGCCTTTATTCCATGTTACTACGTTTTTTTTCGCATTATTACGCATATCCTTTGCGTTATTATGCCTTGTTTCGCGTTACTACGCCTTTTTCGCATTATAAACCCTTTTTTCGCGTTATTTCGACTTTACGATATTTTTTACCTCTCAGATGGTCTTAATAGGCTTTCGTATCTTCACGACCAAGGCATAATAAAATAAGCAGCCTGCGCATGTGGGCCGATTATTATGCGATAATCGGCCTTACAAATGACGTGACCACTTGGTTAAAATGGACGCCACCGAGAATTCAATTGATTCGGTATGAAAAAAGATCATAAAAAAAGCGATACAAAATAGATATTAAATTATGAGTGTTACGAGATATACATGAGTTTATCGAATGCAAACATTTCATCAACACCAGGAAAAAGATCACGAATGATGATAAAAACTTCAAGGAATGGCCGTGTAGTGAGGAAAAACACCAACTTCAAGTAAATCATCATCACTGAACGAATATGGTCTGTGCATTACTAGCTTTTTTCCTGTGTCAGTAACCATTGCACATTGTATAAACCGTCGTATCTGATAAGAATACTGATTAAAAACGCAAGATATGTATTATAGATGTTAATACACGACTGAGCCATGCCGGGACGTATAATCGACCCTCAGTCTCATACTATGCTGCTTGCGGGCCGATTATGACGTCCCGTCCCGTCCCGGCCCAGCCCGGCTCAGTCGTGTGTTATCCTCTAAGTAATCAGACTTTCAATGATGAGTTTCTGCCATGCCTTTAAAATAACTATAAAAGTCTTTGTATTCGCGATATGTTTATTTCGCGATATTCATATTTTCTAATTATTCGCGAGTTTTTTTATTCGCGAGCTAGCGAGCACTATTCTATATATAACCAGTGTTTGTTTGCTATATTTACCAGTGCTTCATTCGCAAAAATTAGCAAAAACAAAAACTTCTCGAAAAAAACTTTTACAGTAATACATTTTTCAGTGTATCATTATGAGGTTTTCTATACCATTTGTTTCAGATTCTTCTTGTCAACCCGACTGTTACTTAAGAAATGACTGCTGTTTTCCTACTCAAGGTAAAGATACGGTACAAAGCGAGTGCTTGTACGCGGTGTCACGCCAAGAACATGGCCCTGCGTTGTTTGGATCAACAATCTTCCATATGGTTGTAGATGTAAAGACCTGCGGAAATAGTTCATCTGAAATTTCAAATGAAACCCTGTCTAACCCATTGACAACCGAAAATGCCAGTGATTGTAAAATGAAGCATGAAGAAGTGAATGGAAACTGTAGCAGTTGTAATTGTAACACTCTCACTGGCTCAAAATTACCCGGCAAATGCACATGCGACAGTTCAATAATAAATGAAAATAATGATTGTAAATGCGGAGATATTCAGGTAGCATGGTGGGGGTCAATATTTCCAGTCTACTCTTTATCTTCTCGTTTGCTGTACAAAAATCCCATGTGCGAAGCATGTCACAGTGTTCCTGACGGCGTAATGTGGAATCCTGCGGTCACCTGTGATGGACAAAGCGTGCATTTTGTCGAAAGAATTATAGAAAAAACTTTAGTTGACAGTTCATGCACAGTGCTTTTGATAGCACCAGCTCGAGCAGATTTTTTCAAAATTTCCGCGCTGTTGGCAGGAAACAAAAAAGGAAACTTGTTCAAAACTAGACATGTCCGTATTATATGCTGGACAAAACATGACTGCAGAAGAGGTTCGGTCCGCCTGTCACTCTAATTTCACTTCACCAGTCGGCTTTAAGTATCAAAATGTGTTCTGTTTTATATGTTCGGGAGAATTTAAAACGGATTGTGACCTTAATTTCGACTTCGACAGAGGAACTTTTACTAAGCTACTGTCTAATGATCTCGTGGATGAAAAATCTATAAAAGGCCTAGATGAAAAGTACCCAATCGCTTGCTCAAAATCGGTAGGTACAAAGCATAGAATATAGACTTACATATCATATACCAGTCAAATGTATATCTATTAATTAAGGATGGGAACGAATACCGAAATTGATATTCGAATATTCGTATAGCATATTCGAATAAATTCTATTATTCGAATGTAAATTCAGTATGTTTGGTATCCGAATTTTACATGTCCGAAATAACGTATTGAACTACACATACGTTGGAATCTTGTACGTTATTTGCATTTATTAATGGTCGAGTTTTGTTTAGGCTGAAATTCTAAAATAATAGAAACAAACAAGAGCTGTCACTCACAAGTGACGAATGCCCCCCGAAAGAGGTGCCTCACAGTCTGTGTCCTTCCCATGTGCTCAATAAATGTGCTATGTAATTGTAAAATCCTTCCATGCATGACAGAGTAACCATGCATACAATTTTCCATTACTTTAAACACTAAGTGTGACCTTGACCTTTGAGGTAGGGGCTTGGGTCTTGCATGCGACACATCTGCTTGATGTGCTAGACATTTGTGCCAAGTTATTTTAAAATCCTTCAAAGCATGATAAAGTTATAGTCCGGACACAAATGTATGCATATATACAGGATTCCATTACCTATAAACTCTAAGTGTGACCTTGACCTTTGTGGTAGGGATGTGGGTCTTGCACGCGACACGTCATCTTGATGTGCTAGACATTTGTGCCAAATTATTTTAAAATCCTTCAATGCATGACAAATTTAAGTTATAGTCCGGACACGAATGTGTGCATATATGCATATATAGAGGAATCCATTACCTTCAAACCATGCATACAATTTTCCATTACTTTAAACACTAAGTGTGACCTTGACCTTTGAGCTAGGGACGTGGGTCTTGTACGCGACACGTCGTCTTGATGTGCTAGACATTTGTGCCAAGTTATTTTAAAATCCTTCAATGCATGACAAAGTTACAGTCCGGACACGAATGTGTGCATATATAGAGGATTCCATAACCTTCATACTCCAAGTGTGACCTAGACCTTTGAGGTAGGGATGTGGGTCTTGCACGCGACACGTCGTCTTGATGTGCTAGACATGTGTGCCAAGTTATTTAAAATCCTTCAATGCATGACAGAGTTACAGTCCGGACACGAATTGTAAGTGGGGACGCACTGACGGACGGACGGACGGACGCACAGACGGACGGACAGACGGCCGGGCGGACGGACAGACGGACGGTGCGATTTTAATATGCCACCCTTCGGGGACATAAAAAGGAAAACGTCGTTTCCGTCATAACAAGTCAGCCCGGATAGCTCAATAGGTAGAGCACGAGACTTGTAATCTCGGGGTTGTGGGTTCGATTCCCAGGGCTGACCAACTAAAATTACTAACAGTCTTTCGGATGAGACTTAAACCGAGGTCCCATGTATGGGTGAAAACCTGGCATGATAAAGAACCAGGGGTGTCTCTGGAATTGGGACGCTTTCTGTATCTTGCACTATCCCCCGAAACCTAAAATAACTAAACTCTTCTGGGGGCGTTGGTCATATGGGAAACCGGTACCAACGATAAAACCCTAATATACCATACCATACCGTCATAACCTGGTGATAAATTGATTGTTAAGAATGTTTAACACTGTTTCCCGACAGGCTCGTAAAGGGCAATAATTAGTCACCTCGCTTTTTTGGGGGCAAAATGCACAAATGCGGACAGTCATCGGAACGAAAATTTTTTTGTTGACCTTTTTACTCCAGATTCTCCGTAGATCTAGAAGGTAAGCTGTGAAAAAAATCTAAAGTCTGGTAAAACATCTTTCCGCGGTCGATCTTTTACCATTTGTAGTATGTTTAAATTTATGTGATCGCGATTTGAACATGATATACAAAAATGTAGTTTTCTCTCTGAAATATTCTCGGCGGTTGCGTAATTAACAAATGTTAAATACATGATTGTAACTTGCAGTCGAAATTCTTTGCATTTACTTAAAGATAATTAGCTAATTTGAATAGCAGGTGTGAGGCAATGATTACACGTTTCGGTTATTAAGCAACAACTTGAAGCAATGTTTCCAATTTAAGATCGTAATTTGCATATCTGACACTTGTTATCAAAACAGTAGGCTACTACACGATTAATTGAAAACGTGCCCGTATAAAACATGTGTATATGATCTGAGGGGTTTATTACGATTGATTAATTTATAAGTAAATCTTGAATGCAACTGATGTTTTAAAAATAATCAAATATGCGATTTTTTGCATTCGAATATTCGGAAGGAATACGAATATTCGAATATTCGTTTCCATCCTTACTATTAATGCATTCTGTTTTCTTCCCATAAAAAAACATAAAGATATTGATGATAATTGTTTTTAGATTTTATTCATTTGCACGGAGTACGTGGGCAAAAGGAAAACTTGCAACACAACTGCAGGCTAAACATTATGACGCAAATTTTTTTTGATTAAAATCGAGGGTCTTATCATTGGCAATGTTGTCTATGTATTTTCATAAAAAAAATATCATGTCCTTAAAGTTTTTAATGTTTAAAAATTCATAAAGTTTCAATGACCATCTTTCAACAGCACATACAGTTAGGCTACTGGAAGACTCCAGGTTTTGTCTAAATCGACGACCTGCCTTTGCCAAGAAATGTTTGCACGATAGCATTATATCGCCTACTTGAGTACCATTGCCCTTCGCGTCATGGTTACAAAATCCAACACACCACTCAAATATCCAGTTATGAACTCACACACTGCTATGTACCAAAGTAAATAATTATTATATCAATCAAAGTTTTTGACAAGAAACTGTTTTTTTTATATTTAGTAAAATAATACGATTTATTGAACAGTGACCTTGACCCCAGATTTGTGAAATCATTTTGAAAAATTGGGTTAAGCCTTCCCAATAAAATATTTTTTATTTTTTACCATATAGTCTTATTAAAAAATGTGACACACAGGACTTGATCAATTTTGACCCCCGGGCAATGATCTGAAAAAAACAAAAAAAAATAAAATGTTTTTGGAAAAAAAAAATTTTTATATAAAAAAAAAAAAAAAAAAAAAAACCCCCCCCCCACCCCCACCCCCCCCCCCCCCCCCCCCCCCCCCCCCCCCCCCCCCCCCCCCCCCCCCCCCCCCCCCCCCCTGGGGCTTTCGGATTTTTGAAGAATTCTCTACATAACTTTATATAAAGGAAGTGACACCCCAGAGCGGGGCCAATATTTACCCCAGGTTCATGATATGGACAAACTTGAGAGAGGATCACTAGACAAAACAAAATATTTAAGATCTCGGCTTTGTGGTTTTTGACAAGATTTTTTTACATATATCATATGTAACCACAATAGGACCGGGAGGTTTAGACCCCTGACGCATGATTGAACAAACTTCTAAATTTCGAACATATAGGGAAAACAAGCTCCGCCCTATTTGAAGGAATTTGGTAGAGGGTCACCCAAGGAACATTTCTGTAAAATTGTTTCGAAATCTGATTCGTGGTTACTGCCAAGAACATTTTTGAAAAGTTTCCTTTTAGTTGCAATGACAACCAAATTTATTCCACGTGTAACATTTTAACATTTTTGTTTCAGACGCCTTCAGACTGTCGCAAAATTCTATGTCCGTCAGGACATGTACGAAATGCCGACGGTGTGTGTGTCTATCCACTGATAGAAACTCATGTCAAAGGATACGAGATGATTATAAGACTTTATCCAGAGATTCAAGCACCGATACAGGAAACCATTAATCTTCTTCTAAGTAAAACGCTAGAAGAAAACCACTTAATAACTCCATGGCCAAAGACATGGCTAAAGGCATTTGGATTGCTCGAAAACTCTAGAATTCTGTCATCAGGTGATGTCGTAAACAAAACTTCTTTAATTATCAAAATTGCATTCACCAATTCGACCAGTGATGTTAAGTCAATGCTAGAAACAGTGAAACATGTGCTGGAAAAGAAATGCTTTCTTAAAGACAACAATTTCACAGTTGCTCTGAAGTCTGAATTTTTTGAGCACAAAGAAATAGTATTAAAGGACAAGAGAACGGCTACCATGACTCCAACTGAGGTAAATTTCTATGAGAATAAACTGAACATAACTGTTCCCGAGTGGAAAATTCAATGGGATCGGACATATCTTCAGACGGAAGGTTTCTTGTCTCTTTCTAAATTAATGTTCTGCGACCGAGTAATGTTGCATGAAAACAATTACTCGTTTAGAGCAGGTGTACTTTACCTAAAATCAGTGCACAAATTCCTCGCCAATGGCGAGTATAACCACAAAAATGTTCGCGGACATCGGGGCTTTAGTTTGTGTCTTTACGATACCGACTTTGTAAAAGTTGTTTCATCTTCACAGACGTATTTCAAAAATGTTGCTGTTCGTGTCATCATACCTGTTTTATTTTTTAGCTTTTGCTGAAATTTCATTTGACCATTAACAGGAGATGATCAATGCTGTGATTATTTTCAGTATTTCCAAGGTTCATTGTTTCAGTAATCTTATTCAATATATATGTATCAATGGGTCAAATCTTTTCATTCTGTCACATTTGCGTTAGAATCTGGGTCCTAATAGTTTAGGACCCAGTTACAGTCTACAATGGAGAACATTGATACCAACATTCGTCTAATCGAAGGAGATCCAATACCGGTATATCATATGTTGGCTCAAAAGCCCCCCAAACAATAATAAAAAAAAAAAAAAATAAAAAAAATTTTTTTTTTTTTTGTTTAAAAAAAAAAAAAAAAAAAAAAAAAAAAAAAAAAAAAAAAAAAAAAAAAAAAAAAAAAAAAAAAAAAAAAAAAAAAAAAAAAAAAAAAAAAAAAAAAAAAAAAAAAAAAAAAAAAAAAAAAAAAAAAAAAAAAAAACCCAAAAAAAAAAAAAAAAAAAAAAAAAAAAAAAAAAAAAAAAAAAAAAAAAAAAAAAAAAAAAAAAAAAAAAAAAAAACCAAAAAAAAAAAAAAAAAAAAAAAAAAAAAAAAAAAAAAAAAAAAAAAAAAAAAAAAAAAAAAAAAAAAAAAAAAAAAAAAAAAAAAAAAAAAAAAAAAAAAAAAAAAAAAAAAAAATTTTCTCCACCCCCCCTTTTCTTCCCCCCCCTCAATTATAGTTTTTTACTAAATGACTTTCGTCCGTATGTCAACATGGAGAGTTTATGCCGGCTGGCCTTATCGAGAGAGCCAGCCGGTATTACGATAGGATTTAACTATGAAAACAACCTAAAACTGCAAACATGCTCTGTCCTAATTATTTCCGAAATACAGCGTAGCTCGTCCATAACAACATTTGATCGTTATGATGTTCGCGGCGTAACGGCATATTTTTCACAGAGCTTTATTCCACACGTATGAATTATTGAGAAGAAAAACTGTGATACGAAGCGGACCAATAAACAAAACTGACATGTAAATATTTTGGAAATTAGTGATGGTTGGAATGGCCCAAAAGGAATTCAAGGAGACCCATTCTTAATTGCATCGTTTGACTTATGCATTCGTTTTATCGTCGTATTGAACTAACAAGATATGATTATCTTTAATAAATTGTTATTACAGATTGCCAATATCACAGTTGTTGGTTAACATAGATATTTGCCGCCACACCTTCTCTCAGTTTCTTAGTTGTTCGTTGAGAAAAGAACACCTGCACCAGTGTGTTCACATGAAGGAAACGCTTACTTTTGGCGCAAATTAGTCTATAAACACCTATCTAGACATGCAAATAAATGTTCACAAACAAAAACATTTCAACTGGGTCAATATATAAACGTTATATTATAACTACGATTTCAATAATATCGTGATATATTCCCTATGGCCCCACCTTTAATTACATATTCGTTCCTTCTGTTCCTGATTAAAACTGAAGTTTTGAAATAGAAGGTACGAGTTGACTACAAAAGGTACGAGTTGACTTTTTGATCCGTAAGAGTTGACCTATTAGGGTACGAGATGACTAAGGTACGAGTTAACTTAGGTGCGAGTCGACCCAGAAGCTTCTGGTTGAACAAGCAGAAACTGACACGACACCACATCTACTGACTGACGTGCAGTATAAAAACTTTATTGTTATCGTATAATATCAATCGATTTATTAAAGTCACTGTCTAAATTCGGGGGTACGACAGTCTATGAAATATTGTTACTGTTTTTAGAACACAAAAAATAACTAATGACAACTCTATAAGGAAAATAGACTTTGTCTACTACATTTGTATATAAGAGTGTAAGACAAACTAGAGTAATGTCACTTATATAGGATGACTATGTCGCCCGCCATCAACAAATATTAGCTCTCCTGTTATGAAAGACGAGTCGTCTGCTGCAAGGAATGTTATCGCCTTAGCGACATCAATTGGTTCACCTACATCTCCCAGTGGATGTTTAAGCTTTTGTCGTTCAATATACTGGAACATAGAAAAAATATATATTCATATTTTTCACGAAGAAAACGGTTCGGCGTTCAACTTAGCGCAGAATATCTGATGATATACACACAAACAGTTAGTCATAGTTGGCATGTATATCTACATTGCTTTGTCAAATGCTAAAAGCGCTTCGATCAAAGACGTAATGAACGAATTCACATTGACACTGAAATACATTGCCCTGTGCAACATCGAAAACAAACTGAATTCAGCACGGCAATTTGTCGCGAGTAAAATAACGTGTAAACAAAAGGTTTGTTCACAACATTCAGGCCTGCAGAGGTCAGGACAGCGCTGCTGAACAAGAACACATGTCATTCACAACATTAAGCCCTGCAGAAGTCAGGCCAGCGCTCCTGAACAAGAACACGTGTCCTTCACAACATTCAGGCCTACAGAGGTCAGGACAGCGCTCCTGAACAAGAACACGTGTCCTTCACAACTTTCAGGCCTGCAGAGGTCAGGACAGCACTACTGAACAAGAACACGTGTCTTTCACAACATTCAGGCCTGCAGAGGTCAGGACAGCACTGCTGAGCAAGAACACATGTCCTTCACAACATGCGGGCCTGTTGAAGTCAGAGTAGCGTCATAAGGCAAATATAAGTCTATGAATATTGAATCATTATTTATCGTCTTTGTACCGGGAAAGTCAAACACATCTTTATACATGTATATAAGGCAATGGGACGACGGGGCAGGTGTGGCGTCCCTCAGTGACTACATACAATGACGTACTAATGACACATTAAAAAAATCACCTGTGCATACTGTTCCGGCGACATGCCACCTTTCTGTTGTATTTTGGTACGGATAACGCCAGGACTACAAAACAAGCAGAAATTATACACAACTTAAATAGAAGCTCACAAAGTATGTGCATAACGACATAGGAAGATTTTTCACCATAAGAGACCAAGTTATTTGGTGAATCTGCTCCAATGGCTCTTTCTACTCACGGCAATGCTTACTTTGGTAAGTATATTAAAGAGCGTGGGTTATTTTCAAATTTTCGCCTGAATAGAATGCTCGCTTTACAAATTACCACATTTCACACTTTCATTAAAACCGTAAAATGAACAAAAATATATATTGTTTCAAGATCGTGACGGAATAGATGTACTCTTCACGACCATGCAATACCTGACATAATTCATCTTAAGCCCCGTATCTAAGAATAATTTTATAGCAGTAAAACTGTTTTTAAGTTCATGTGACACACATATTTAAAACATTATACATACTTGACGGAGTTTACTCTGACTCCATGTTTCGCCATGTCTGAAATGGTGCAAAGGAATGAAAATAGTAACAAATGGTGTCACTGTTTGCTTAAACATATTTTGATCAAGAAAACTATATAAATAACAATGTAGATCTATATAACTTTGTTGGTATCGAAAAGACCATTCTGCTATCATAGTAAGCATTCGGTTTCGAGACTGTAAAAGTAGGAACATAAAATACTAACTTTCTAAACAAAGTTACCAAATCATATGTAACGGTCCAGATTATATATGTCATTCTCTCTGATATTTTATTGGACAATAACAACAAGTTACGACAGCGACACACAAAATAACAATAACGATTCACTAGCTTCGCGCACCACCATCACCACAGCGAGTTATACTAAAGGTAACCAACGTTATTTTACCTACGAACAAAGTAACGCAGTAAGTTCAGCTGAAAGTTGATGTAAACCACTGAGACGAGACAGACGGGAGAATAAAGAACCACCGTGAATTCGCTACGAAAGTTAAGACTGTTACTAACATCTCGCAGACATCTAGGGCCTATTGACTTACCCATTGCAAGTATCCTGGTAAAATGATCCAGGCCAGCTTTACTTATTCCATACGCTGCCTCGCTAGTGAACTGTGAATGGAGACAAGTTTTGAAACAGTACATCTAAAGTATAAATAAACAACAAGTGTTTCTAAGAAGAACTTATTAATTTGGTAATTTGCACATCTCATTGCTTTTAACAGTATATAGAATTTCACAACCCGAATAAAGTTACTAGAATGTAATGATTACCGTATCAGATTTATGACCATTCTAAGTAAACGGTCATGTAAAGATAAATATTTTAGATTTTTGACCTTCCTAAGTAAACAGTTATGCAAAATAACTATTCAGATATTTGAACATCCTAGGTAAATGGTTATATAAAGATAACTTTTTCAGATTTTTTACCATCTTAAGTAAATTTATACAAAAATCATTATTTCAGGCTTTTACCAACAAAAGTAAAATTATGTAAAGATTACTATTTCACATGTTTTACCATCCTACAAAAGTTGTATAAAAATCATTATTTCAGATTTTTTATCATCACAAGTAAAGTCATGTAAAAACAACTATTTCAGATTTTTTACCATCGTAAGTAAAGTTATGTAAAACCATCTAAATTACCATTTCAGAATTTAAACAAAATGTTTACCGTTCTCTGGCCTGATATACTTGAGACATTGACAATGTTGCCTGCAAGAAAAACAGCAGGGCTACGTATGATGACTAACTTCGCCATGGGTTACCATATAGGAATCAACAATGTCTGAATAGTTTTTGCAGAGGAATAACTAATAAACAATTATCTGAAATTATCGTTTAGTTGGATCAATGTCTTCTTAGATAACTTACAACTTTCTGCTGTACATCAGTTCAAACTCAAACCAAGTTAGTCAAACTTCGTTTCACAAGCTTGGAGAGACATTTTGACCCAGTGACACGTTTTCGGGAATAAATTAAATATTAAATCTGCATGCCAGCACGAGATAAATGTTCATACCAATGACCTACTCAAACAAACTTGTAGGTCCGTGTGCTAATACCAAACATTCATTCTTGGCATTGTGGTCATTGACGGGAATCGTTTTAATTTTCTGCAATAAACTTACCGGTACATTATGACGGCTTCTGCTGGTCTGTTTTTCACCCTCGGTTTTTAACACGACAGTTATCCTAGCTATTCAACTCGGAGTTTTGTAAAACATTTTTATTTTTTCCCTTCCGGTGATCATAGAAACCAACGTTTTGCATAGACTGAAATATTTCGGTGACACTTGAAGGGGAAAAAAACTCGTGTTAAGTTTGGCTGAAAGTAGCCGAGCAAACTGTGAACAAATTTTAAGCGATCTTATATCTAATGCGAACTAGAAGTGAAAAACTAATGCTAAAGTTATTCAAATCCGCATATTACACATTACCTGGAAAATATATAAATCTGGGACTTTTTTAATCAGTGTCAGAAGTCACTTTGATTTGCTGTAGGACTGTAGCTTTAACAGTCAATTTTATAACGACCATCTTTGGTGTGTCCATTGGATTGCTGCTTAACATGGCTGTGAATGAAAAGTATTGTACTTCACAGAAATGTATACATACCTTTTGTTTTGGTAAGATGTGGCAAGCATAACTTTGACAGGTAAAATGGTGCTCTAGTGTTTATTTTCATTACAAGGTCGAATTCTTCCATCGATGTATCCACAGTCTGATGGTAAGCCGTGATTCCGGCATTGTTAACCTAAAACAAAGTCGAGTACAGGTTTTATCCTTTGTATATGAGTGACCTGTTTGGCATTAACTATTAAGTCAAGGCTTTAGTACGTAAAGGATCCCGTGATTTTTGTTCTTAGTAAGCGATGATCCCACGAGCGGTTTGGTCTAAGTAGGTGAAGGATCCCGTGAGTGTTTTGTTCTTAGTACCTTGAGGATCCCGTGAGCAATTTGGCCTGAGTGCGCGAAGGACCCCGTGAGCGGGTTAGCCTGAGTATGTGAAGAATCACGTGATTGTTTGCTCTTAGTACGTGAAGGATCCCGTGAGCAGTTTGGTCTTAGTACGTAAAGGATCCCGTGATATTTTGGTCTTAGGCCTCAGTACGGTATGCCTTAGAACGTGGAGTGCGTTTTGAGCGGTCCGCGCTTAGTACGTGAAAGATTCCGTGAATGGTTCTCAGTAGGTGATGGATCCCGTAACCGGTTTGGCCTTAGCAAGTAAAGGATCCCGTGAACGGATTGACTTAAGTGCGTGTGATATTTCATCGTCGTGTATCGCCCCTGGAACTGAGAGCATAACGTATAGCAACGCGAAACGATATCACGACAATGTGATGTAACATCTTGTGATGTCATTATGCCATGCATTGCGTCCCTCTTAAACGACGACAGGCGACATTTTATCATTTTTAGAACGAACAAGGTGTTGTAGAATATGTCGGAGTTTTTCGGCGTCAAATGTATGAAATCTTAGCAGATGCGTGAATTATATACGTACTAAAACATCTAGCTGTTGGAACTTCTTAACTGCAGTCTCAACAAGTCTTTCCAGATCTTTGTCAGCTGTGACATCAGCAACAACCAGGAGTAGCTAGAAATATTTATTTTTTTTCTTAAAATAAAAAAAAATATATGAAATTTTGTGTAGGCCTATGACATTGAAAAATAATATACTTTACAATTTTTTTATATATTTCAACATGTTTTTATAAACTTGCTACATGGTAAAACTATCAATTTTAAGTAATCATTTGGAGTATATGACGGAAGGACTTCAGAAAAACATTAACCCTTTCCTTAGGTAGTCCCGCTTCCTCCATTCGTTTCCCTACCAAATCGAGTTTTTCGGGATTTCTACCTGTCAGAACTAGCTTTGGTTGAAACTGGACCATATGCAAGGCAGTGGCCGCTCCTATACCTGTCTCATCTCCAGAACCTAAAAATATATTAATAGAAAACACGAATTTACAGGACCCGATGAACAGTACCGTCAACCATTATATATCGCGTACTTCTTTAATGACTGTATTGCCGAGCCAGGGTCCGAGCTCTGGCTAGGTGGTTATTCTGCAGACATGGAAAAAGCGACTGGTAAAAAGCGCTAGGGCCTGCAGAAAACCCGCAAATTGTGACTTGACAAAGATTTTTTGACAAAGATAAAGCAGTTGACTTCGAACGCCGAATTATTTGTTCACCTAGAGGCGTTTTATAGCGCGTTTTATACAAACTTTCGACACGGACCTGTACAAACGGTCCGTTACAAACGTTCATGCATGTTTTTCTGTGTAAGATATCTGCGTTATGTAGTGTTGCATTCGCTTATATTATTTACTTGCACTACAATCATATAGGTTTATATTTACCTGTAATTAAAACAACCTTATCTTTTAGTGACGCCATCTTGGGTTACTGCACAGTTGTGAAATAGGTACGCCTCACAGGCGAAAGCGGTCAAATACAAACGAAACAAATGTAGTATTCAAGGACATTAACTATTTTCGCACAAGTTCCAAGGTACACAACAATACGTCCATCGGACCGTTATCGACACCATAAAAAACTCTTTATCCCGTTGGGAAGTTACGCTTCAGATTTACTCCCTTTGGTGTTACTGTCTGTTTCTGACAAGTTACTGCCAGTGAAGATGATAGTCTATATAAAATGAATCATTTTAAGTATGATCAGTTATTTAATAAAATCGTCATTAAATGAGTGATTTGATATTGGCCCTGTCATTTGTCCTCTGGCACTCGTATTGGCCCTCGCCCTCCGGGCTCGGGTCAATACGAATGCCCTCGGACAAATAACAGGGCCAATATCAAATCACTCATTTAATAACACATACATGCAGTATACTTTTATCAGAGGTATATCACACCCGATCGCGATAAAGCTGCAGCGACAGACATCAAAGAGAATCATATTTCGTAAGGTAAATAATTATGTCCCCATTAAGTTCTTGGTATACTATTATATATTAAGTAATTAATTGTAATAAAGGGCGATGATTGATGCATCAATAGGTCTTTTTTTATTTAAATTTGGTGAAGTTTTACTTGAATCGCTTGTTAAAAGCTCAAATTCTCGCCGGAAATGGTTAAAACCTAGTTTACGAGTCCATATCTGCTGAAATAACGACGTCCCAACCCATATTTCTACCTTATCCTTTACAATTGTGTATTAACTACAATCTCTCCAAATTTCAACCCTTAGAACGACGTTTTTGGTGATGTTGTCGAACTTTTAAGTGGACCATGTACCGTTCACGCGACTTTAAAAAGATAATGATAACAGCCGGCGCGACTGAAAAAAATATCATATATTGTTTGAAAAATCGTTCAGTCTATGTTAATATATTTGTAAAAATGAACGGGACAGTCACAAGTTTGGAAAGGAATTCTATCGATCGGGAGTCAGTATTGTAGAGGATTGTACCACTGGATTGTTACATGCAAATGTGTTCAAACTATTAGTAACCTTTGTAATGTATTTCGATAATCAAAGATAAAACTTACCTTTTTTACTGTAATAAGTTATTTATGCAAATACAAACGCCTAAACGCAGACGATAAAAACCCATTTTAAATACATCAGTTTAAAATGGTTTTGTCTTTGCTGGCAAATTTCAAAAGAAAAAAAAACTAATCTAAATTTCAAAAGAATAGAGAGATGACTTTTAAATTGATAATTTTTCTTCAGACGAAATTATCTCCTGTAGTTCCGCGGTAAAAAAAAGCACTAATGTAATTTAATAGATTTCACTGCACATGTGAACGCTGTCTCTTTTTTTGTGAACGGAAGTTTTACCTGAGACTAAAATACGTTTTCCTCTGAGTGAAAATGTCACGTGACAAGAATTCTACATTAAAAGCAGTCTGACTGATGCATCTGCTGCATACCTGAAGATTATGCTACATAGACGAAGACCGTTTCCAGAAGCGAAAGAAGATGTACACATTGATACCCCTCACACTGTTGCTGCTACGGAATGGTCTTCACTCTGAAATTCTACAAACACCTGAAATGGCTGCTATTTTATCTAAAGCTCGTGCCTTATGCCCCTATAATAGTCTTTGTGGAGAGCCGCCACTGTCTACGTCAACATTATCTTCTGGAAAAACTCCTTGCTGCAGCGGTAAGTTTTGTTACTTACATTTTTATCGCATCGAATAAAAGGATATATAGCATTATGTACTTGTATATGAAATCTCGTTGCTTGTCAGTAAAAGCCAATATTGTTGATATCTAAATTCATGGATTCCATTTTCTATCATACTATCGGAAAATGTAGCAGATGGCTTACCGTTGTACGCTTTCCCTCTTGTCGGGACAACCCAGTCCTCCACAGCAGGCCATATAAGATCCCCATAATAATATGTGTTTGCTATGATAACGAGTTTGATGATTTCGCGAAGTGCTTCATTCGTGGAAAGTAGCGAAATAAAAACCTCACGAAAAAACGACTGTTACATGCACTAATACAAAATTTAACGTTCGTTTCTCATTGTATAATTGTGCGGTTTTCTTTACCATTTGTTTCAGATTGTTCTTGTCAACCCGACTGTTACTTAAGAAATGACTGCTGTTTTCCTACTCAAGGTAAAGATACGGTACAAGGCGAGTGCTTGTACGCGGCGTCACGCCAAGAACATGGCCCTGCGTTGTTTGGATCAACGATCTTCCATATGGTTGTAGATGTAAAGACCTGCGGAAATAGTTCATCTGAAATTTCAAATGAAACCCCTTCTAACCCATTAACAACCGAAAATGCCAGTAATTGTAAAATGAAGCATGGAGAAGTGAATGGAAACTGTAGCAGGTGTAATTGTAACACTCTCACTGGCTCAAAATTACCCGGTAAATGCACATGCGACAGTTCAATAATAAATGAAAATAATGATTGTAAATGCGGAGAAATTCAGGTAGCATCGTGGGGGTCAATATTTCCAGTCTACTCTTTATCTTCTCGTTTGCTGTACAAAAATCCCATGTGCGCAGCATGTCACAGTGTTCCTGACGGCGTAATGTGGAACCCTGCGATCACCTGTGATGGTCAAAGCGTCCATTTTGTCGATAAAATTGTAGAAAAAACTTTAGTTGACAGTTCATGCACAGTGATTTTTACAGCACCAGCTCGAGGAGATCATTCAGATTTTCCGCGCTGTTGGCAGGAAACAAAAAAGGACACTTGTTCAAAACTAGACATGTCCGTATCATATGCTGGACAAAACATGACAGCAGAAGAGGTTCATTCCGCCTGTCACTCTAATTTCACTTCACCAGTCGGCTTTAAGCATCAAAATGTGTTCTGTTTTATTTGTTCGGGAGAATATAAAACGGATTGTGACATTAATCATGGCTTCGAAATTGAAAGAGGAACTCTTACTATGCTACTGTCGCATGATCTGTTGGATGAAAACTCTAGAAAAGGCGAAGATGAAAAGTACCCAATGGCTTGCTCAAAATCGGTAGGTACAACGCTTATAATATAGACTTACATATCATATACCAGTCAAAGGTATATGTATTACATATTACATTATGTTTCCTTCCCGTACAAATGCATGAAGGGATTCTTTTTGTTAATCGATGATGAAAGAAATTAGATTTTATTCATTTGCGCGGAAAACGCGGGCAAAAGGAAAACTTGAAACACAACTACAGACTTAACATTATGCCAAAATCGAGGGTCTTGTCATTAAGAATGTTGTCTATGGATTTACAAACTATCTTTTATCATGTCCTTAAATGTTTTAATGCTTAAATATTCATTAAGTCGTATGACCATCTTCCAGCAGCGCATACAGTGATGCTAATGGAAGACTCCAAGTTTTGTCTAAATCGACGACCTGCCTTTGCCAAAGACAATTTGCACGATAGCCCTATATCGCTCACCTGAGTGCCAGTGCCCTTCGCGTCAAGGTTACAAAATCCAACACACCACACAAATATCCAGCTATGAACTCACACACTGCTATGTACCAAAATTTGTTTAAATAATCATTATGTCAAACAAAGTTTTTGACCACAAACTGTTTTTGTATGTTTAGTAAAATAATTCGATTTATTGAACTGTGACCTTGACCCAGATTTATGAAATTATTTTGAAAAATTGGGTTAAGCCTTCCCAACAAAATATATTTTACAGTTTTCCCATATATTCTTATTAAAAAATGTAACACCCAGGACTTGATCAATTCTGACCCCCCGGGAAATGATCAAAATGAACTTATTTGAGGACCACTTAAGCAATGCTACATACAAAATGTTTAAAATCTGGGCCTTGTGGTTTTTGACAGGAAGATTTGTTTTAAGATTACAATATTTACATTTATTATATACCTATAAATATTCTGTCAAAATACAGTCTTTATTCAACCATCAAATACGACCTGACAGAAAAAAAATCCGTACTGCTTGGCAACGTGTTTCCGGACAGGTTCTATTTCCGGACATCCCCATTTTAAGCTATAACTTTAGGTGTTGTTTTGATCCAGCACAAGAAATCATTAGGACGCTTGCTTTTTGGCAACTGAACAACAACTATTTGTTTCTGGTATGTATATGGCAACAAAAATGCATTAAAACTTACTCGCACAACTTTTATTTTCTGAAAAAATGCTTTCAATTGGGGAAAACGGTATAACTGCGCATGCGCATCATGCAGCATTTTGAAGTGGCCGTGGAGGTGCACTTTACATTGTTAATGTTGTTGTTCTTGATAGCAGACGCACATAGAATTCAATATAAGAATATATAAACCTTATAAAACTAATACCCATTTCCAAAATAAATGCAACGTTTTCAATTTGTGCACCGAAAATGTTTTTTTAGTTATAATCAACTTTATAAAGAATTGAAGACGCTAGACGTTAAAAGTCCAATTTTCCAAAACAAAGGGAAGCAATTCGATCAAACCTTTTCGTTTCGCCCATTTCGCCGTTAAATTTCCATTTCACTGTTTATACCTACCCGTGTTGGCGTTGATTTTGGTATGAGACGCCTAAATACATTTCCATAGACTTACATTATAAGGTTTTCTTCCGGTGCGACTACCCAAAATCTCACCGACTGCTGAAATGAACTTTATTTTGTAGAATCATCCTAGTCCCACATAAAAATAACAAAATTTATACATGTGATCCAATACTTTATGCCAGTAATTTGGAGCTGAATGACACCACCCCCATTTTTGTGGCAGTTTTAGTGGTCACCGACCAAATATGTCAGTATTTTCAAATACCAAATATTTTGAATATTATTCATATCCAGATTTTTCTCTTCATATTTCATTTGTGATCTATCATCCAGCGATTAATTCAAAATATTTTTTTTTGTATGCATCCACTTAGTTTCAGCCAATCAGCAATCAAACACATAGTGTAGGTCCGCAAGTTCCCTACACAAAATAACCTGCTTCCGGTTTTCACCGATTTAGGCTTCTCATACCTAGTAGTTTCTACTTTCCTGTCTATAAACCGTATATCATTGCACGAAAAGAAAAAAAATAAGCCAGCATTTAATCAAAATCAAAACAAAATAATATTCTCGCTCCAAAACATCGCCTTTTTTAACAAAAAATGAAAGTACAACGCCTTTTCCAAAGTGTCCGGAAATGTATCCTGTACTAGGTTAAAAACATACTTCAAAGTAAACCCCGTTCGGGGCCTCATTATGTAAAACGGAAGTAAGGTAAACATAGTCTTGTTATGGAAGGAATGAGGTATGTATGGTGAAAATTTGGTCCATGTTTATTAAATAATAACCAGACGAATATAGAAAATGTGTCATTTTCGTCCGGAAATAAAACGCCAGGCAGTATTGTATGTACGTGCAATACGGAATGTACGGCATTATTTGTAAGAGTGCATTCAATTGGCCCTAAAATACACATGACGTTAATAACGTCGCCTTTGACTGGGCCGTTACCACTTGTTTATAAAATAACGTCGCACACTACGTATATTTCGCGATAAAAATAGTTTTTCTTCAATTTTACGCTTAAAATGTATTTTAATTTAGTTTATTCGCGTAGACAAGAATCAGAAGGTATATAATAAAAGGGTTACCTTTTTATTTTACTGTTAATTTGACCGTTCCATAAGCCGGATTGGCTCTCGTCGAGGTCGGATCATACTCGTACTACGCACTCGTAAGATCCGACGCACGACTCGAGCAAATCCGGCATCCTGGATCACGTTACTATACTTATAACCCTATTATATTTAACCCGAGGTTTAGGCCAATTTAGACCACAGGGGCATAATTTGAACAAACTTGGTAGAGATCCACTAGACAATACTACACACCAAATATCTAAGTTCTGGGTTGTTGTTTTTAAAGATTTCTCTATATAAGTCTACTGTATATAAGAAAGTGATACCCAAGAGCGGGGCCAATATTTACCCTTGGTGCTAGATATGAACGAACTTAAGAGAGGATGACTAGACAAGACAAAGTATTTAAGATCTGGGCCTTGACAAGATTTATTTAACATATAATAACCACAATAGGGCGTGGGCATTTAGATCCCAGACACATAATTTGAACAAACTTGGTAGGGATCCACTAGTCAATGCTATACACAAAATAACTAAATAGTTACGGATTTACGGTTTTAGACATTTTTTGAAGATTTTCCTATATAACTCCATGTAAAACAAACCTCATGTGATTTGCCGAATCAAACTTTTTAAAGGAATTTGGTAGAGGGTGTCCAAACGAATATTGTCGAATCAAACCGCCTGTCCAATGGTTTCAGTTTTCCATATAGCCATGTAGGGAAAGCAAGTTCCGCCCCCTGGCAGCCTTGTTGTTGTTGAATCAAAATTATTTGAAGGAATTTGGTAGAAGGTCGCCTAAGGAACATTTCTGTAAAATTGTTTCAAATCTGATGAGTGGTTACTGCCAAGAAGATTTTTAAAGAGTTTCCTTATAGTTGCCAAGACAACCAGAGTTTTGCATGGAGATGTCATTTGAAAATGTGAACGTACGACGGACAGACGACGGGTGGCGAGTTGTGCTAAAATATTTACTGGCGCTTTTAAAACCACAACAGATTATTCAAATGTATTGAAATGAGTGTTGCTATTTTCAATTTAAGCTGCCTCTCTAGTGCCAACTTATATCTTGTACCTGTTTGCTTAAAGCTTTCTTCCCAGTCACGCAAAATCGTATCTAGCTACATTCAACAAAAAAGTACTGACGGTCTTAGAGTTAACTGAAAATATATTCCACGACTAACAATTTAACATTTTTGTTTCAGACGCCTTCAGACTGTCGCAAAATTCTATGTCCGTCAGGACATGTACGAAATGCCGACGGTGTATGTGTCTATCCACTGATAGAAACTCATGTCAAAGGATACGAGATGATTATAAGACTTTATCCAGAGATTCAAGCACCGATACAGGAAACCATTAATCTTCTTCCAAGTAAAACGTTAGAAGAAAGCCACTTAATAACTCCATGGCCAAAGACATGGCTAAAGGCATTTGGATTGCTCGAAAACTCTAGAATTCTGTCATCAGGTGATGTCGCAAACAAAACTTCTTTGATTATTAAAATTGCATTCACCAATCCGAGCAGTGATATTAAGTCAATGCTAGAAACCGTGAAACATGTGCTGGAAAAGAAATGCTTTCTTAAAGTCAACAATCTCACAGTTGCTCTGAAGTCTGAATTTTTTGAGCGCAAAGATATAGTATTCAAGGAGAAGAGAACGGCTACCATGACTCCAATTGAGGTACTTTTCTATGAGAATAAACTGAACATACTTGTTCCCAAGTGGAAAGTTCAGTGGGATCGGACATATCTTCAGACGGAAAGTTTCTTGCCTCTTTCTAAATTAATGTTCTGCGACCAAATAATGTTGCATGAAAATGATTACTCGTTTAGAGCAGATCGCGCTGTACTTTATCTTAAACCAGAGGACAAATTCCTCTTCAATGGCGAGTTTTTCTATATGTATGTTCAAGGATATTGGAACGTACGTTTGTGTCTTTACGATACCGACTTTGTAAAAGTTGTTTCATCTTCACAAACGTATTTCAAAAATGTTGCTGTTTCTGTCATCATGTCTGCTTTATTTTTTAGCTTTTGCAGAAATTGCTTTTGACCATTAACAGGATCCATTGATGCTGTGATTGTTTTCAGTACTTTCTTTGTTTATTGTTTCAGTAATCTTATTCAATATATATGTGTCAATGGGTCAAATATTTTTATTCTGTCACATTTGAGTTAGGAAATATAAGAATCTTTCACTGGTTGCACGTGCATATAGGAATATCTGGCTCGAGGGTAACTGTTTTGTCGGTAGCGAGGCTCTGCCGAGTTACCGCCAAAACAGTTACCCGATAGCCGGGTATTCTCATTTGCACGTGCAGCCAGCGATCGATTATTTTTCTTGCATACAATTATCTACTAATAGTAGCAGAAAAAATAAAACTAATGACTGATACTTACGCGCTATTTTCTTGTAGTAATGTATGAATTTACACATTCATTCATAAAGTAGTTCGTTCTGACGTCATTAAGTCGTCTTACACTAGGGGGTGTAAGATGAGATTTTCAAGCACTGGTAAAAACTGCAGATATCTCGATCTGGTATGCAAGAATTATTATTCTAACACTCACTCCATTACGTCTCATATAAGGAAAGAAGGGTTTGAGCGTGATATACAATACGGTATATCACTCGAATGTCCGGAACTATGTTCACCTTTTGAAAATTACCCCCGAGTATTTTAACATAATTAAAACGTTCACACAAGTTTACGTTGTCGGTCTTTGTGTTCGAACTGCAATATATGTTGAATATTCATTAAATGATCACCAAAACTTAACTGTTATTCACTTAATTTTACGCTGGAAGCATAGTTTTGGCATATTTTAAACGGGCGAAAGCTCGAAGAGCGCGAAGCGCCCTTCGGGCGAAGCCCGACCATAGGTACACGTATATACGAGTATTTAATTGAAAACTGAAATCACTACAATGAATGAATTCACGATTACCCATGGAAGATTTCAATTTGTCCGCACCCATGGACGATACGATAACATACTTATAACGATGCACCATCTGTACGTAATTTTCGGAACTTGAACTGTTTTTGCGTCCCCTGAGAATTCGTACCATTTTTAAAAATGAAATGCCTGTTATGCTTTCACCCGATATAGGTATTGCTATTTTCATATTATATACGTGATACTGTCAATTACTCGGGACGTTGTTCGTGCTTTATGTTGTATATATGACGTCATCAACGTTTAAACCCGGCGCCGTAAGCGTTAGCTTCTTGAAGTCAGACGGTAAACAGATAAATGCAGATGATTTCACTGAAAATAGTTGAGCTGGTATTGATACAATCTGCCGTTATATCACAGTACGTACATGAAAACCACGAAATAAAATTTAGTATAAAAATGATTCCTTTAAAACAAGTAAATGCAAGTAATGCCATAATTATAGAAATGGGGAGTAAAAGTTCTGGGAACAGCAAAAATGTTCTTGCGTTGTCTGGCGACATGAAAAGTCACTCAGATTAGCGTAATGAAATAATTCATCGTTTTTTCCAAGTAAACGTGTTAGAATGGAAATAGATTTTACTTTTGAGTGACATACCGGTTTGTTTATCACTGTCTGTTGTTTAGATGCTTCGTTATTAATAACGAAGGCCGAAAGCCTTCATGATTAAATTACTATGCATATAAACTCCATACAGTGATAAACTAACCGGTATATCACTCAAAAGTACAATCTATTTCCTAAATATATTAGGACCCAGTTAGAGTACACAATGGAGAACATTAATGCCGGCATTGTCTGATCGAAGAAGATCCAATACCGGTATATGCATATAGTTTTTGACAAAATGGCTTTCGTCCGTATGTCAACAGGGAGAGTTTATGCCGGCTCGCCTAATCGAGAGAGCGAACCGGTATTATGATAGGATATTACTATGAAAACAACTTCAAACTGCAAACATCTCAAAAAACCCAAAACACAAGCGAAAGCCGGAGACCACAGATAAACGTTGATTGGTGAATTCAAACAGAAAAAGTCATATTAATTTCTTTAAAAAATCTACTTAAGTTAAGCATATTTTTTTAAAGTTTGCTCTGACCTAATTAATTCCGAAAAACAAACTTGTAGTTTGCCCATAGCGACATTTGGTCGTTATGACATTCGCAGTCTAACGGCATATTTTTGAAAGAGCTTTATTCAACACGCATGAATTATCGATAAAGTATAATCACGGACCTATATATACGTGTATATAGGTCCGTGGTATAATACGCAATCGAATAAGTATTTATCGCTTTGACCATGTATAACAAGATGAATTTCGCTCACTTAAATAAAATTACAAATTACAAATACATATTATATTTAAATGCGATAATCACGTCGTACGTTTGATAACATTTTATACATACATTTCATGTACATGTATAGAACTTATTATGTAATCCTTTATAATCAAAGGGAAATAAAGAGAATAATAATAATAAGGATATGGTTCATTTCATCTGATCATAGACAGCTTCAGCACATCGTGCGTGACCGTGAAGTCACCTTGGTGCAAAAGTCGCGCGTTCGCCTCGGGATCAGAGGGTCCCCCAGTGTCCAAATAGAGTAGTGTCCTTTTGCAAGACTTAGATAATTTCACATTGCCTCTAATTGCCTCTACTCTAAGAATTCCTCCATAGTATGTTATAGTAAATTAGAAATATTTTGAAAGCAAGTAAGTGTGCACATGCAGACATAGAGGATTACAAGACGTGCCACTCTTGAAAGGGGAATTATTAGACCGATGTGATGGTGATGTAATAGATATACATTGTATAAATGCGTACACAAAAATTTCTATCAATTTCCGTGATGTTTTCAACTAGGACCTACTGCTGGCAATATGGTAAACTTTCTAATGCACGTCTGTAGCAATATTCGCATACAAAAATATGTTCCATGTATATACACCCTTTCAATTAATCGATAATCTACCGACCAAGAGTTGCGTCCCTTACCGGCTGTGACGTCATACGATGATAAATTGCACAAATGAAACCATCGCTGACACTTACTTCGTAATAGTTCGTAAACATCAATCAGGTTAAACAAGTTTTTACGGCGTTATTGGTAATGATTTTGTCATTTTATACATCATTTCTACGTAGTTATCATAATCATAATATATATAGATATGTTAACTGTGAAAAAAGTCGGCGATTATTTAGAAATATTTTAGAAAAAAACTGGTGTATTTTCGAATAAAGTTTACTGATGCAGTAATTGTTCTGCTTTGAAATAAACAAAAATGAATAACGTGATTTACATGAATTAAAGTAATTAATGCATGGTTTAGTGAGAATTATTGTCAAGAAACATTTAAAAAAAAATATGAGCTATGGGGCAGGAATACTCTATAGACGGTTCCTGCTAAGGGGATAATGTCCGTTTACCGTAAAAAGTTGCCATATGTCTGGACTAATTATGTTACTAAGGCCTATTGTTTTAACAATCAATGACATAATTAGAAATATTAATTTTTATAAACACCATCTTTTTTCATTTCCATGCAATTTATTAATATATCTTTTCAACAATGTAAAGTTATGAAATGAAAACTAAAATGTAAGGTAGATCTACAACATAAATGTGCAACATAATACTTTTAACTTGAAAGTTGCATCATACAGCAAACTGTTTTCGTGTTAAAATGTGAACTATTAGTGATAATAACATTGTCAATTTTAATAAGATGTGTGTTACAGTTAATTGGTGCCCTACTGCAGTGTACATGTCATAAAACATCAGGTGGCCAATAATGCCCTGGGCATAATCATGTACAATACACAGAGTGCCATAAAACCCCTATGAAAGGTCCAGTGATCGCATAAACAACTAACCAATTAGTGACAAATTTGGTGACCAGTTATTGATATGTAGCATTCATGTGAATTTATGGTTGAGTGTGAAACTAGTGTTAACTGAGATGAAATCTAATAGATTTTATATTTTATTTAAGTCTCATTTCTGCATATATACAATACATTTTACAACTGACACTTACATTTACAATTTACAGAACCACTCTTTTAAGTGTTATAAGAGGTTATATGTACATGTATTACACATTAAAAACACAAATGTCTTAAAATTTAACATTAATAGGTCTAATTATACGAGATATTTAGAGATTGGCATCAATCTGGACAATGATTTTATAGCCTAAAATATAAGAAATGAAATCTAAGAAGCGCTACTGTCACGCCTTGATATTACTAGATCTGTCTCATTTTACAAATCAAGAGTAACAGATTATTATAATCATCTTTTATTTTTCAACAAACACATATGTTAATACAATGACATATATACACAACGAAACAAAATGCAATTTGTCGGGCCACAAGCTCTTTCAACTTAGCAAACGGCCATTCCCAGAATGAAAATATTAAACAAATTAATTATAAATATACTGGATTCCTACCAGTTGTCGGGCGCTACCAGATCTTCGGGCGTTTTTATGTTTCGTACCGCACAGGCTTTTTATCATGCAACTAGCATTAAATCTGACCGATAACACCCGTCCGATATTTTAAAATGATATCACGTCACTGACGTGATAACACTTTGTAACCACGCCCACATGCCGGACTACTTCCAGTTCAACATGCAAGACTCCTCAAGTGCAATCACAGAGAAAAAGTAATCAAAACATTTCATTTATCCTATCATTTTTGTATTTTTGTTTACAAATCATTGTTAATGATGTAGTTATTGCATAAAAATACAGCCCAAATAGATAAATTGAATGATTTAAGACGAACAGCAAGGCACCATAAAAATTGAAAATCCCCTGTAGAATCTTTATTTTTGAAATAAACATAGGGTTGTTGGTATTCATTTTCTTAGTTAGATCATTTGCTATCCATCTACAGCAATTTTGAGGCAAAATTTGAGAAAAAGTTGATTTTCCTTTTTTTTATCACTATCCAATTTTCACAGTAAGTTCTTAATGCGTGGTTGAAATGGCCTGAAACCTATCAGCTACCTATCAAAAGTTGAAAACTGTCTTTAGACAGCTCACTTTTCACTCATCAACTCTCAAGTTCCTCGTTTGTTTACAATTAGAATATCCCAGTGGTGTTGAGCACACGCCGCCATTTTTGAAATGTCAGTGTTTTACTTGGAAATTATTGCGTGTATCTTTGCAAATATTTTGTTTGCAAAACAATATCATTACATTAGAACAGAAAAACATTTATAAATAGTCTCATGAAGGTTATTATAAAGCTATATTTATGTCGTTTTTATATTTTTTGTCCTTTGAAATGTAGAACTATTTTTCGAGGCACATGTAGTAATTTGAAATCATTTTCTTTTATAAATACCGTATTTATTCTATTTTAGGCCCCTAAAAGTGTCAAAAATATACAATATGAAGATTTGCATGATAAATAGAATATTAGTCAACTGCCTTTTGACAACATGTGATATCAGGTTCGGCAGATACGGTCGGAAAAGGCTCGGCAGAGCCTCGCCTTTTCCGACCGCATCTACCTCACCTGATATCACATGTTATCAAAAGACAGTAGCCTAATATTCTCTATATACCGTACTCAAGGTCCTAGATTACGCAACCGTGTCACTGGGACGATTGTTCTTTCGGTGTAAGTGACTAAATAGGTAACTCAAACTTCTCATTTTTTTTTAAATATCCCGCATAAATCACTTCTCTATTGTGTTACTATTTATAACCTAAGCTGCCAGCAGTTGGGGTTTTTCCGATTTTATTGCGCATGCGCTGAGATAAAAGCAGGTTACACTGAATATCGATATTGCAGACAATGTGAACGAAACTATGTCAGATATATAATTATTTTAATAAAAATGAGTAAAAGTAAGTATATTCAAGAAATACAATTAAAACATAAAAAGACCGTGTAACGGAGGAGGCGTGATATAAAATCGATATGATATAACTAGTTTTAAATACAGTCATACAAAGAAGTTATCAGAAATGGTCCAGTGGTTACGCTTACAGTGTCCCAACCCTGGCGGACAGGGTTCAAGGCTCACACAACGCTTACAAAAACATTTTTTGCTTCCCCCTTTTTTTCTTTTTTAAGGATCAGCATGAGCAAGAAACATTATTACTGTTCATATTTTATCCTTGTGAACATGTAAACTATAAATGTAAATAATGCGAGTTAAATGATGTGTATCTTGATTGGAATATACTTATATTTATTGTTTTTCTTTTCGTACATGTATTTAGAATAGAAAAAAGCAATAAACATCTTTGTTGCGAATAGTGCTTTGCACAAAGTTGAGTGCCCGATAATTGGTTGCCCGATATGGCTTTAAAGAGGGAAATTGTACCCCTTTTCTGGCCTCATTTATAAACAAGCTCTGGTCGCAGTCGATAAACTGACAAGTTTATAATGTCATCAGAGAACCTAAGTTTATCCTGTGAAAACTTTATGGGTTTACTAGTATTTGTTGCTACACAAAATACAAAAATGTTCATTTTCCGCCCGAGAACTGGTAGGAATCCAGTAAAAACACGCTATTTTTTTTTATGAGAAAAATCTTGAAATTAAGAAAAAATTTCCAGATTGCTTGAACTAGTCGCATAGTAGCAGTTTGACAGCGGTCATGAGGATATTAATTAGTAGGACAGCCTTTCTGCCTGTATAACTCACGCCAACCCTGAGTTTGTATGTAATCTGAAGTGTTGCATATCAAATAATCAATGAATCAAGGTCTGGCAAGACGCAGTCCATTAAAAGAGCACCTCAACAGATTTGCACGCATTCTGATTATAAGCAAGGTAAAGATGAACAAATGCACCTCTGCCTTGAAACAGATGAAAGCAGATGCAAGCAGACCTGCAGACTATGCATGGTATAGTCTGCACACATGCAGAGTATGCATGGTATAGTCTGCAGACCTGCAGACTATGCATGGTATAGTCTGCAGACCTGCAGAGAATGCATGGTATAGTCTGCACAGTATACATTGTATTTTCTGCAGTATATTTGACAGTTCTGTAGTTTGTGTAAATTGTATACAGTCTTTAATTGCATGCTTGGTCTATAGGGTCTGCATAGCTGTGTTAATTCAATGCAAAGGTGTTGTTACTCCTTCTACAGTGTACATTGCTTTTTCTGTAAAGATAATAATAACAACTGCTGTTACAGTAATAATTTCTTTATTTCCAGAAGTTAACAGTGTATGTTATACAAATAGTGCAAATAACGAATACCCCGTAGGCCTCTTATTCAATAATTTCTTCTAGTGTATGAACAAAATAAGACCAAAAATACCAATTTTCAAGTATCTAAGAGATAAAAAGCTGTAAACCAACCTTAATTTTTTTTGCAAGCCCCGACAGACCCTAACACATATATTTGGCGATAGTGTACCTGTATTTGGTGTGCATTCAATTATTTAAAGTACACAATAATTAAAAATACATAGTACTTGTTTTCTTAACTAAATATTTTGTGTCCGAGATCCCAACGCCGTGGATGACTGTTCCCAGTTTGGGAACTCTAAATATTATCAAACAAAAAAAGAATATTTAAAGAGGCTGCACAGTTGCCACCTACACGTAGGAAATTTGGTTTGACAATTGGGAACCTGCAATGATCTGAACAAAAGAGAGAAAAAAGTCTTTGCCTTAGAATAGTAAAATAATTGTTTGAATAATGTAGATGTATGTAGCAAAATATATCAATTGATGGCCGAGTGTTAAACTCAAGACTGTGCCCTGGTGCGCATCACTGCTGATGATGTAAAAACTGAAAATGATTTCTTCATGCCAGTCATTTAATCACTTATGAAAAGTGATGTTAGCAAAGACAAACTTTTCTGTAGCAGTTCCTTTATTTGTTCTTTATTGTAGATTTCTTAATAAATAAAGTAAACACTTTTAGGTGAGTCAATTGTAGTACCAACTGGTTTTGCTACATATCTACAACTGCATATCACCAGTCGCTAAAAAAAACTTGAAGTATAAAAAAAGCTTCCGGTTAAATCGCGCAAACATTTGATTCACTTGTCTTCGTCATTCCACTATGATTTCATTTCAGTTATCTCTATACGGTATATGTCTACAGTTTCAAGCTGTAAAAGCTACAAAAACACATAGATTTAGCGTTCCTTCGATGAAATAATATATGCAGTGGTCAACAATCACTCTTGCGCCATTATCTCGTTTTAAAGGCGCATCCCCGCATGACGTCATCAAAGGGCAGATAATTCAAATTACCGAATAATTGAAACGGTGTATACATGTATACTCTTTATTTCCACTTTTCAGTGATTGACAAATAGAAAATGTAATTAGATAAACAAGTAGAAGGAACGAAAATCATAAAAGGAAAGAACATAATATACGTGCATGGTTAATAACACAACTGTATACAATATAAAGCGCAAAATGAAACTGAAAAAAATTAAGACATTTCTCACTTTGTTGTAGAAATTTGAATTCGAATGCATTTGCATATTTTTCTTATAACAGGTTTGAATGTTGTAAATACGGTTATTTCCCCTTGGATATGCTGGAAAGTTTCATGATATGTCAACCGGTCGCTGTCTTTTGGCGTTTTTTCTCTATTTTTCCTGTTCGTCCAAGATTTTTCACACCTTTCATGTCAGTGCGTCATGTCGCACATCATTCTGTTCATCTCGCCGAGCACTTCAAGGACATGCAAGAAAATTTCATGATATATCAACCGGTCGCCTTTTTTCCTTTGCGTTTTTTTTCTTTATTTTTCACACTTTTCATGTCAGTGCGTCATGTCGCACACCATTCTCTTCGTCTCGGCGAACGCTTCAAGTAACTGCAAAACTTACATTGTGGCTGTTTCTTAATGATACATTCGACATAATAAAACTGTTCAAAATGTCTATATAGACATTGCATTTATTGACTTATTAGAAGAAAGAATAATCGGAAGCGCAAGACAAACTAGAGTAATGTCACTTATATAGGATGACTATGTCGCCCGCCATCAACAAATATTAGCTCTCCTGTTATGAAAGACGAGTCGTCTGCTGCAAGGAATGTTATCGCCTTAGCGACATCAATTGGTTCACCTATATCTCCCAGTGGATGTTTAAGCTTTTGTCGTTCAATATACTGGAACATAGAAAAAATATATATTCATATTTTTCACGAAGAAAACGGTTCGGCGTTCAACTTAGCGCAGAATATCTGATGATATACACACAAACAGTTAGTCATAGTTGTTATGTATATCTACATTGTTTAATCAAATGCTAAAAGCGCTTCGATCAAAGACGTAATGAACGAATTCACATTGACACTGAAATACATTGCCCTGTGCCACATCGAAAACAAACTGAATCCAGCATGACACTTTGTTGCGAGTTAATTAACTAATCAGGGCAGCGCCAAAAGGCAAATATAAGTTTATGAATATTGAATCATTATTTATCGTCTTTGTACCGGGAAAGTCAAACACATCTTTATACATGTATATAAGGCAATGGGACGACGGGGCAGGTGTGGCGTCCCTCAGTGACTACATACAATGACGTACTAATGACACATTAAAGAAAAATCACCTGTGCATACTGTTCCGGCGACATGCCACCTTTCTGTTGTATTTTGGTACGGATAACGCCAGGACTACAAAACAAGCATTCATTATACACAACTTAAATATAAGCTCACAAAGTATGTGCATAACGACATGGGGAAGCTTTTCACGATAAGAGACCAAGTTATTTAGTAAATCTGCTCCAATGGCTCTTTCTACTCATGGCGATGCATACTTCGGAAAGTCTATCAAATAGCGTGGGTTATTTTCAAATTAAACTAAAACCCCGTAAGCTCAGAACTACTTAATAGCAGTAAAACCATTGAAAAGTTCATGCGACACACATATTAAAAACATATACATACTTGACGGAGTTGACTCTGACTCCATGTTTCGCCACCTCTGAAATGGTGCAAAGGAATGGAAATAGTAACAAATGGTGTCCATTTGCTTTAACACATTTTGCACGAAACGACTATAGAAATAACAATGTAGATCTTTATAAGTGTTATCATTTTCAGCATTCAATTTCGAAGCTGTAAAAGCAGGAACATAAATCCTACCAAACTTTCAAAACAAAGTTACATACCTTAGACATGACCCAGAGAAATATATCATTAAAGCATGTGTATGGTATTTTTGTGCCACTTGATTGAGTGACAAAACCAAGTCGACCAAAACGACGGCGACATGTGAAGTAACGATGACGATACACGTTGTGTTTCCATCGTAGCTTCGCGCATCACTTTCGTAACATTGAGTTATACTAAAAGGTGTTTTACCTACGAACAAAGTAATGCTGTCAGTTCAGCTAAAAGTTTATGCAAACCACTGAGACGAGACAGACATGAGAGTAAAGAACCACCGTGCATTTGCTGGAAAAGTTGTCTTAAAGTTGGTTGGTGACATCTCGCAGACATCTATTTACTTACCCATTGCAAGTATCCTGGTAAAATGATCCAGGCCAGCTTTACTTATTCCATACGCTGCCTCGCCAGTGAACTA